>CM037858.1:7239505-7809275 GCA_021292105.1 Anadara kagoshimensis | reverse complement strand
TTTGTGTGGTCAGTCTGACCATTTCCCGTGAGTGGTAAATTGCTCGGTTGCATTTTTGTCATTGTGTTATTAAGAGAATTGAAACTTATCCAAAGGATGTAACAGTTGGTATTATATTCTTGTATCTTTTTTGCCTTTTGCTATTTGTAAGACAAGTCCACGAAAGAGTGTTTTATCAATATTTAATACCATTTGCTTGGAAAAATATGATTTATTCGAGAAATATTTTTTAATGTGTTCACGGTAGCACAAGACCAGTATGAAACATTTGATGCTATAATGTCTCAAAATAATTTTCTTTTGTGGAACTATTTATTGCTTTGAAACACAGTTAAATGTCTAAGTGACGCAATTAACGACGTCATTTACATGACATCGCATGTACATATAGTGCTCAGTCAGCAACACTGGATCAACTGATTATCCATTACGTAAGCGGCAGGAGTAAGAACTATTTACGGAACAGTTGGTTGCTAAATATGCTTTAATGTCATAGATAGATGTGGATAACATGGCCTATAATCGGACAGAGAAATGGTATATTATCCAGGAGAAGCTTAAGCGGCCTTGATACAAAATGGCGCCAAATGATCTGCATTCGCCTCTTTGTATGCATAATGTTGATGAATCAAATAATCACTAATAATTCAAAATTTCAGTTAGATAGTTGTCTGAGTTTAACGTCTACACGTGGCTTGTCGGCCAAGGTGAAGACCGGAAATACAGCTAAGAGTAGTTTCGTATTTAAATACAGTCTAATAGTAATCAACAGGTGTCCATGCTCTAAATTTAAGACATTAATGAATTATCTTTGATTGGTGTGTAATTTGAAATTACGATAACAATTATCTTGTCTAAAATCAGTATCAATCATGTTACAAGCGTTATGATAATACAGATGACCAACCTGCTGGAACTTCCGGTTGTAATACTTATCTGAGAATGAGTTTCCGGATATCAGTTACAATGTCAGGAAATATGATTACAGTTTGCGTAGGTGTTTTGGATATGATATAGGTAAAATTGTAATCTAATGATCTATATAGAGAAACATTGAACCTAATTTCTCCCATATGTTAAAAAACAAAATCATATGATAGTAAAAATAACCCGGCCGTTATTAATTAATTTATTTATTTATTTTTGAAAGGCGTTTTACGCCCCATGTAAGGAATTTTAGTACATATATCGAGGCGGTCAATTCAAGAATGGTAGAAGAGTGTCCGGAGAAAACACCAACCTTCAGCGAGCGAACAGACAGATTTCCTCTCATTAGGATTTGTCTCAACTGGGATTCAAGCCCAGGCGGTGAGAGGCGCCGTGACCGTTAGCGATTTTGACCGCTTTTCCACAGAGGCCTTACCCATTTCTTAAAAGTGGCAAACTAACGAGAACTAAGTCAGACGATACTGATCTTTTTTCTTTCTCTTCTTTTTAAATCAGTCAATCAGTCTATTCTTAGTAACGTTATTTGCAACCTGACAATCCAATTATTCCAGAAATAGTTCTACTTTATTTATATAATGTACAATAAATAAGACAAAATATGTCTCAAAACTGTTTTAAGACAAGAACAAAAATTCTTATAGCTTTGTTTTACAAACAGTATTAAATCAAACTGAAACATACCTATTCATGCCCAAATTACAATCCAAAAGCAAAAAAGTAAAAACTTTGAAAACTGAAAGGAACTGAATTACGTTAAACACGTGTACTACCACCAGGGAAGATAGGTCGGGTGCTCCGGAAAGGTAAGCACCTCATATTTAGATAGCTACTCCCGACACGTATGTAAACAAACTTGAAAGTGAAAAAAATTAAACAAATTAAATCTTTACAGATAACGGTCGAAATCCAATATGAAGCTAAATAATTTGTTGAAAAAAACAACGTTACCACTAGAGAAGATAGGTCGGGTGCTCCGGAAAGGTAAGCACCTCCTGTTTAGATAGCTACTCCCGACACGTATGTAAACAAACTTGAAAGTGAAAAAAATTAAACAAATTAAATCTTTACAGATAACGGTCGAAATCCAATATAAAGCTAAATAACTTGTTGAAAAAAACAACGTTACCACTAGAGAAGATAGGTCGGGTGCTCCGGAAAGGTAAGCAAATCCTGTTTAGATAGCTACCCCAGCCACTCTTGAGAGTGAAAGGAATTAAACAAATCCAATCTTTACATATAACGGTCGAAATCCGATATGAAGCTAAATAATTTGTCGAAAAGTTTTGCTTTAAAGGATTTTCAGTACAGTATATTTTTATTCTTTATTTGCATTATCTTAAGTTTGCTAGTATTTTTTTTAAATTATAAACGTTAATTTAGCCCTTCAGTCTGGTGTCATCAAGTTGTTTAAAATTAGCAATGACTCAGATTCATTTTAAATTGATATTTCATTGATGAAGTGACCAATCGTGTTAAGAAAAGACTAGACAAAAGATTTAGAAAACAAAATGAAAAAATTATGTTCAGGTGTTCAGGTTTTTCATTTTAAATGATTTATTGTTAAAGGTTATATTTCCAGACTGTTGTCTGTGTGATTTGTCATGTTTTTCATCGTTTTTAAAAATGATTTACTTTTCGTTTTTCATTAAAATTTCATAAAGCACTCTACAAGGAGAAAGAAGCTTATACTTCTCTTAGACAGCGCGTTCGAACATCCACCATGGTAACTACAGTTTGTCTATTTAAAGTGGCGACGTTGGATCTTGGAGTGTTTGTACCGGTGCCAAAGCCTTTGCTTCAGGCAATGTCTCCGTGTTATGAAAAAGCACGGGCATCATTTTTTGGAGTCGGGTTAATGATTATAAAAATCATAGACAATACTAATTTGAAATTTATTGGCCTCTAAAATATATTTATTTGAGATGATCCCATAGAAGACCCCCAAAATAAAAAGTTTTGATTTTATTTCTCGAGTTTGGCAAACTCCAGGGTTTCATGATGTAATGTTTATGGCTTTGCTAAAGATAATGCAACAACTATTTACACATTTTTGTCAGCTTTGAAATATTTTAGGATTATGTGAATTTTTAGCATCTTTTCTAGTGATTACAGACACCGAATTTTCCTTTTTACATTGTAGATTGGCACAGACAATGTAAGCAACGAATACGACAACAGGTGGTTGTAAAGAACACTTAGGATTCTATTAATGTTGTGTATATATTGTAGTGATATGGCCTGATAAAAATAAACCATTAATCTATATTAAACCCATTTCCTTTTAATGTTACCGATATTCCGCTCAAAATACCTCTATTTATTTTTGTGAATCTTTATAATCAAACTCAAAAATACTGGTCCATATTAAAATCACAATCAAAAAGTAAATTAAAATCATTAAAAATCTGGCAAATTAAGTTATACCCGAACTTTCAACAAGGAAGCAAGGCCAGGTGCTCTGGAATGGTAAGCACCTCCTGTTTAGCTAGCTTCACCAGCCCCATGTGAAATCATGATCATGGGACTATTAAAATAGGAACACAGAATAAAAATTGTGAGGTTTTTATTTTATTTTCGTGGTGTCGAATTGTCAGGAGGTGCTTACCATCCGGAGCACCCGGCCTCACTTCCCTAGTGGAAGTTCACGTATCTAACCTAACTTGTCAGTTCCAAAGTTTTTACTTTGCTTCTGCAGCTGGATTGTGATTCGGTAATTTGTATGTTTGTTTTTGATTATGAAAGTGTTGTTAATTCGTCGCAATGCTTTGTCTTTTTCTTATTCTTCTTTTGCCTTGACAACTTTGACCGTTAACAGAAACCATCCTTCTGGCTCTGTTTCAATTCCAATTCCGAATCTCGTGTCCAGGTGTTTCTTGGGCATCCTCTTTTCCTTTTCCCCATGCAGATTGCAATATAGAGCTTGTTTTGTGATGTTGTTGGCAGGTTTTCTGATGGTGTTCCCATTTTCGCTTTTGTTTCTGTGTCACAATATGAGCTTGTTTTGTGGTCTGTCATAGCCTTTCGTTACTGATTTTGTCTTGCTATCTGATGTTTTGTGGTTTCCTTTAAATGAAATTTTCGTAAAGTATAATATTCCATTGACATGTAAATTAATAGTTCATGGTGTAAACGAAAATTGAGACACCACAAAAACCACTTATGCAACCATGAACTATATCTAAAAACTTTACCTCAAAAAGTTACAAAAGAATTCCTCTATCATTGCATGTCACTAGTTATTTGTGCGTATGCGCTACAAAATTGTATGTCCACAAATTAAATACAGTGTCTTTTTAGTTGAGTTATGGTGTTTAACGTCCAAGTCAAGAATATTTCACTTATATCGAAACGTTGCCAGCTATATTAGGCGAAGGTGCAGTTTTGCTTGTGCGTTGCGCTGATGGCATTATACAATAAGGCTCGTTATCGTGTCATGTCTACCATGCCACAGGCCCATCCGAAAAGAACCCTGACTTTCATTTCGTAATGCCAAGTACTAGACGAAAGAACACAACCCACTTTCAAGTCTTGGGTCAGACCTCGTCTGGGTTCGAACCCACGGCCTCCCACTTACGGAGCGAGCACTCTACCAACAGAGCTACCGCAGGGCGCAGGACATTTGAGCGAAAATTTAAAAACTGACAGAGAACATTTGAGCGACGACTTTAGTGGACATCTGAGATTTTAAACATTACCTGTATTTTACGATTGACATTTGAGCGACAGGTTAAATCTACTTTCTGCTCCAGTATGAAGAGTATAGAGAGAGAAAGCTGAATATTTGCGAAAATTTTATCAGAAATATGCAAATAGTGAAGTCGATCGCAACAGATTTAAATGCACACTGGAATTAGAAAAACTATGTTACATTGTATTTTACTTTAAACTTTATCCTGTAAATTACCAAGTTTTTACAGTTTTATGAAATGTAGAGCTAGACTGTTAATGGATTTTATAAATTTTGATTTGGTGCTTTTCAAAAACTTATCTCTGCTCAAAATCCTATATCCAACGGTGAGTTGGGGACCAGAAAAATGTCGTTCAAATGTCTACCATATATATTTGGAATTTCGCTAAAATGGGTTGAAATTCTGTCGCTCAAATTTCATTACTTCGTCGCTCTTGAAAACGTCCGTTTATTTTCGCTCTTTTGTCCTATGCTTTCGCTCAAATGACCGACGCCGATACCGCAGTGGTCTTTTGAGATGGATAAAAGCAATGTGAATTTCTTTTTACAACGGGTATGATCAGCTGACTGTCTAGACGGGGCTAAAACGACTTGGAGATTATGACGTAGGTCGCTGGTTGGAGTCAAACGTCTGAAATAAACCTACTATTGTTTTAACAGGTTTAAACTCGTTTACAAATGATTTCATTAACTTGTAATTGTTTGTTAATTGAATTAAATTAATAAGAACAAAGTACACGTAGTAGTAATTTAATTTTATAAGTACAATCACACTGAGTATAACACAGTTTGTAAAATGTACGGAGTGGAGTGGTGTGTAGTGGAGTAATTTAGTCAATTACGCCCCTGTCAGGGTTGAGGCGGACAGTTCCAGGGATGCAGCTTAACTATTCTGAGTTAGGGGCCCCAGTTCACTTCAGAAAGGACTTTGTAACAGACATAAAAGCTAAAATGTGTAAAAAAAAAAAAAAAAAATTGACTGCAGACTTAAGTTTCGGAGCCATGGGGCCTTGCTAATCTTAACCCGATTTTTGGAATGATGGAGGAATCCTGAGAGCCAATTAACAAATTTCTCACCAGAATCTCTCATTAGGATTCGAACCTACGCAATGAGAGGGTATTATACGTAAACTGGTACTTTAGACCCCTCTGCAACTGAGGCCCTAAACCTATTTTTTAGAAATATTAAAAGTACTTCTTTTCGATTAAGGAGTAATATAACGCAAAAATGGTTTATCAGCTAAGGTGTGCCATACTTCCTTTTACCTGAATCAAAACTAGATAATAAGGTTAAAATCTCGCGGTTTATATAAACAAAAATGATTGTTTTTATATGATACAAGGTGTCTGTTGCTCAATATTTTCTGTTTTTGATTGCAAAAATGTCATATTTGATTAGTGTTCTATTTTATCCCGATAGAAAGCTGGAGCAGTTAGTGCAATAGTTTCTGATAAGAAATGGAAGCAGACGAGATTAAAATTGGCGGTTGACCAATGTTTCTGGGTGCTCCTACTGTTTGCAGATTGGAAGTTACAGGTAGAATCACGTAATCTAATAAAACACTGATTTATTGTTTTGTATAACATCTAACACAGTGTAAACGTAAGAATGTACATCTAGCTGGGGTGTATAACAGTTATACTTGGCACCATGTTGTACTGTATTGACAAGATGTCACAAACAACGGAGATCGGCGTGATAATACACACATCTCGTAATGAGTTGGAAATAAATAAAGTCTGTTTTCACAGTAATCCCTGCTCCCCGCCATTGCGTACTTGTGTTTCGCCAGATTAGTAATTCTCTGTTGTTTTAATTAAGTATCTTCGGTTATCTTTTGTGCTTTCCTCAAACAAACCATAAAACAGCCAGTTTCCAGATGATAGTTTATTTCTTATGACCTAATGGTGCCGAAGTTGATAGATCTTAATTACCGGTATTCTCTTCGTAGGTTTTGGCAAATGAAATCAGTACAGTCCAACTATCTCTTTTCTTTGGCTAGCTTTCCAATCCCAGGTCATGATAACTTTAGTTTTGCACTTCTGTTTTTTTTTTACTCCAAGTATCCTTTGTTTGTACTCTCGTTCCCTTCCCAATGTTTTTTTTCTGATGTCGCTCTGATCGTTTTGGCGCATCGTTCCAGCCATGTCCATAGTTTTTTTTCTCAATTAGAACTTTTAAACAGCAGAGTATAATTAGCGCAATGTACATGCTGGCAGCTGATGACAAACATTCCAGCATGGTTAACTCGGACTACTTTATCATTCATGAAATGTTCAACAAATTTTAAATTCAACAAAATGAAGAAAATGATCAATAGAATGTACTAGACAGTGACCAGAGTAATAACCAAGAACACAACAAAAATGACAAGAGAATAACATGACAAGGCAAGACAAACACAAATTGAGACAGCCTCTCCTCCTTACACACTAAATATAATGGGACTATACCACAGGCACTTGTTTCTGATATTAGAAAAAATAACGGTAAACGGTCAAATTGGCTAAATCAATCTTCTTGTGATTGTTTGAATCTTTTAGCACTATGTACTTTAACTTTTAGCCAATCAGAACGTTTACTGAAATTCAGTACGGGATCATCATTCCCCAGTTGACTGTGGCCATTTCAGAAAGTGCAATGGTCAAATAAAGTTTATATCCTGTGACAAGGTTTAGGGACGACAATGATGGATATTTTATACATCGTTCTTTAGTATAGCGGAATATATGTAGAAAATAATGGTATATGTTGTGTTTTTGAATTCCCTAGCATTACGTAAAAAAACAAAGAAAAACCCAAGGGGGTCAACGTTTTGGATAGCGTGAAGATGGATACCTTGTGTTATGTTTAAGTATAGAGTGTTATTTTTTAATATCAGAAACAAGTGTCTGTGGACTATATACTATATACACTATCCTATTCACAGTTGCGGACCACTGTGGTACTCGAACACGCCCATATAGCATGGAATGCAACACATGTCTATACGGGCAATCGCATTTTTAAAGTAACGAACGTTTAAGAGACACAAGGAATTTTCAACTACGGTAGATATCATGCAGTAACATTCAATCGTAGAAAGCTTCCATATGCATACATAATAGTAATAATTAGGAGCATTGGTCAAAAACTCCAAAAGCAAATTTTATTTCAAGCTATTTTTCAACTAATTTCGATGGCAAGCGTTCTTCATCATACTAGTAGTTAAATTTTGCATCTTGCAAATTTACAACTATCATGGCTTTTTTTCTTCTGAAAATGGGCATATTTATAGACTTAAGGGTCATCTAAGTAGGAAAATTCAAGTGAAAACCATTTCGTTAAAAAGCGTGAAATAGGGGTATAATTATGAAATTACCTACACAAGTGTGGAGATTTTTAAATAAAAATACAGAAGGAATTGATAATTTAAGAAATTTTAAAATATTTGTTGCATTTTTTAAAGAAAAGTGTGCAAAAATACACGTGTTGGGGAAAATAGCTTACACCTTGTATAACGAATTAATTTTAAAAAATGAAAAGATATTAAGATAGTCAACATCATAGAGCAGTGCAAAGGGGCCAGAGTTTGTTAAAGAAATACGAGGTTTTTGAAAACTCGACAATTTGCGGTTGAGGTTATCTACAATTTATTTTCCTTTTAAAAATGCGTGTACCAGGCGTGATATTTATATTCTAAGGCCACTACTAATCCAAAATACAACAAGTCACTAAAAGTGCACGGTCACACAATACTGTTCTATTGAAATTGAGGTAAATATTGTTTGGTTTCAACAATGTTGAACTATATAAAGCCGAATATGCCTCAGCAATAATCAAGTAATATTCAAACTTAGCTTTTATAATCTTCCCTTGGATCGTTAGTAGCCTTAGAATATGAACGATCACGCCTTGTACACGCATTTTTAAAAGGAAAATAAATCGTAGATAACCTCAACCGTAAATTGTCGAGTTTTCAAAAACCTCGTATTTCTTTAACAAACTGTGGCCCCTTTGCACTGCTCTATGATGTTGACTATCTTAATATCTTTTCATTTTTAAAATTAATTCGTTATACAAGGTGTAAGCTATTTTCCCCAACACGTGTATTTTTGCACAATTTTCTTTAAAAAATGCAACAAATATTTTAAAATTGCTTAAATTGTCAATTCCTACTTTATTTTTATTTATAAATCTTCACACTTTTGTAGGTAATTTCATAATTATAACCCTCTTTCACGCTTTTCAACCAAATGGTTTTCACTTGAATTTTCCTACTTAAATGACCCTTAATTACATGTTATACCAGTTTTAATTTTACAGCACTAGATGGCCGTTTCGGATTACAATTCCTCATCAGTAGTGCTTGGATCAAAATCATTTTGAAGATGTTGAAACGCTACCCAAAGGACCAAAATATATTTTACCAAATAAAGCTAAGGAAATACTTTGCATGAGGGAGTATACCTTAGTTTTTGAGAAATTTCAAATTTTAACTTGCAGGAAAGATATTACTTTTGGGATTCAAAATTATCTGTTTATGAATATCGTCTGTTAGGCGTCTCAAAACATTTTTCTAAGTTAAACTTGTATGGATTACATCTAATAATAGCATACTGGACGTGGTAATAACTACAGCAATTAATATTAATGACTATTTGTCATTTAATTAACATTTATTTTAATTATCCACCTAAGTTATAACTTTTTACGAAAATACCTCCTTTTTCTTTCATCTATAACCATGGTAACGGATACCAAAAGAACAATTAATTAAAGTAATTTTTGAAATCCCTATTTCATAGGTCATATCACTGATTAGATCTTAAATTGAAAAAGACAAGTTCATTATCTTTATCCCTTAACAAAAGCCAATCGGCCATCAACTAGACTCGGGATATTAAACTTATAGCAATTAAGATCCGGACTGATAAAGAGATGGAGACAAACGTTTATGGTGTATTTTATGGCGGAGAAGCAATCTTTTGTAACAATCTTTCCATTTGTTTTCCATTTTCTGAAGAATTTATAACCCTGACTTTCTTGTAGGTTTACGCTTTACACCGTCGTTAACATTCTACGCTAGTTAGTTTTTAATGAAATCCGTGAAGTTTCCGCATACCGGTTTTGTATCTTACAATGCAGTTGTAAAACTAGCGGGGATCTTTATGTAACGATTTCCCGTATGATAACAGCGGAATGTATACCACTTGTAACATACTGGAATTTTGATTAGAAAGTCAACCGTGATTTTTTAAAAACAAATTGGATTCGTTTCAGGTATCTGTTTAAGTAATTAGCGAAAAACCCAGTATCATCAAAACAAATAAACTTACGTTTTTCTCACCTATATTACGTCATAATGACGGAATTATTTGACACACAACAAAACAGGTAACTGATTAAAGGTGACTCGTGGGTATAAGTAAGTTTTGAGTTTTAGGTTAACAATTAATGGTTTTCAGGCGCTACAGAAAACTTGACTCTAGTTTAACGATCATTTTTCAACTAATACTTTCTTAACTTAATTGCAGCAAGTTTTTACAAGCTTTTAAAGGACTCACACTGAACATTTTAACAATACTAAGTGTAATGGACATTAAGCGATTGTCAACATTACACATAAAATACCCAAATGTCAAATTCTGGATTTTTTACCATTAGTTTTTTATGTCTTGGAACAGAAATTACAATAGTAAAAAACCTAACGCTACCCTATACGTTGCTTATGGTTTATTTATAGAGACCGATTAGATAAACATCTCCAATCAAAACAGAGAATTCGAAGACAAGTTTTTACTTTCATAATTATGTCTATGGGTCTGTCCAAATAACCCCTAATAAACTCTAATGCAAGGTGTTCTTCTTTTGTTTGAGCAAGATTAACCCTAGCACAAAAATCAAACTAGAAAAGATAATAAGATATTACATTAATCCAGTGCATAAGTTTCTTCCCTTGGTCGATCAAGAGCAACCTTAACACAAAATCAAACTAAGATATATAACATTAAATCAGCGCAGAGTTGTCTTCCTTTGTTTAAGCAAGAGAAACTTAAACACAAAATCAAATCATAACATTAAAAATTATGTAATCGTTCTAGATGTTACATTAGATAAACAAGGATTACTAGAATAATAGAATCTGTCACCTGTTTGTGACCGATACCGGTTGATCTCAGTCGAGGGTGATGTGATGTAACATATATCCCAATCGAGGCTTTGCCGAGATTGGGATATGTTACATCACAGCACCCGAGACTGAGATCAACCGGTATCGGTCACAAACAAGTGATAGATTCTATTTCTCGTACCATTTAAGTGTTTATAACTGCATATACAAAACAAAACACGTACCCTCGTGGGGCCTCTTGCATTCCTTTGGGCACTTAATGCATTGTACAAATCCACCCTTTGAAAATAATCCCATCGACAACTCTTCAAAATTTTAAAATATCAACGATTTGTATTCAATGCAAATATAAAAAACTTTGACAATGAAATATTTTTAATAAAAAGTAAAATAAAACACATATGTGAAAAATAAATAAAGAAACGCTTTGTTTTGATGACGTCAAGCGCAATGATCGCATACGTCATCCTGATTGTTCAATTGTCGCGTGAGGCAGTACCAGACAAACTGGACAAGACAGAAAAATCTAGCACTGGTTTTCACGTGAGATTTTTCTGTCCGAGGTACGAGAAAGCTCTGTCCAATACACCTATATTCTAGTGCAGAGTTGTCTTCCTTTGTTTAAGCAAGAGCAACCTTAACACAAAATCAAAGTAGAATAACATTAAAAATTATTTAATTGTTCTAGACGTTATATTAGATAAACAAGGATTACTAGAAAGCTCTGTCCAATACACCTATATTCTAGTGTAGAGTTGTCTTCCTTTGTTTAAGCAAGAGCAACCTTAACACAAAATCAAAGTAGAATAACATTAAAAATTATTTAATTGTTCTAGACGTTATATTAGATAAACAAGGATTAATATAAAAAACAAAAAAAAAAAATCCCTCAAATCCAGTGCAGAGTTGTCTTCCTTTGTTTGAGCAATAGCAACCTTAACACAAAATCAAAGTAGAAAAGATAAAAAGATATAACATTAAAAATTATGTAATTGTTAGAGACGTTACATTAGATAAACAAGGATTAACATATAGCTTAGATAATCTGGTAAGACAATGATAGATCATACCGTGTTACTGTACATTGTAAATCATTACTGGCTGTCAAACATGCAATCCCAAAAACAGCAAAACGAATTTTAATGTAATACGCATAAAAAGTTAGCAGCAAAAATGAAACGAATGTACTATATTACTAGATTCTTAGTTTTGCAATAATATATGACTGCTAAATTGGAGGATGGTCTTGAATTTAACCAACCTTTTCATCTGTATAATAAACAAGTTTTTGCGGGTCGTACAAAGCTCTGGAAAGAACTATGCCTTGCCATTGCTTCCTTTGCCCTTTCTATGACCACAGTTATATGAAAATGACATTTCTTGGCATAAGACCCGGTACCGATGGCACAATCAAAAGAATAGAATATTTTATGAAAAGAACGGTCCTTCTCAAAATGAACTGTCCATTTAAATAATTTGAGCTTTGTATCCACCGTCACCGAACTAAATAAATCAAAGAGAGATAATGTTAAATCTGGACTTGCGTATTGATTTAAAACTGATATTAATCGATCAATAAGATACATGCAGTAAGTCAAAAATGCTTGTAAAACCAATCCTAAAAACTTCCTGAAAACAAGAAACAATAAAATAAAAGCATAATTCCACAAGTCCAAATCACAATCCCAAACAAGCTATGTTATTAACAGATAGTCAAGAAAATTTTCAGCTACAAAGAAGCTATTCTAAGTTCTATTTTAATACCAATATTTCTGAATATTACATGTATAATTAAGGCTTTTTGGCAATAATGACCATTTTCATGATTTTTTAAATGATAAGTCTGGATTTGAGTATAAAAAGGTCATTTTGAGATTAAATGCAGCATATATGCAGACAACAATTGCCTGTTGTTTGTATAATGAACAAAACAAACACTATGTGCTGTTGTTTTCTACCAACTTATTTTTAATTAATTTCTCTACACGACAATTGGTTGTTGTTCTGTATTCTTGTTGGTAAATAATGAATTTCTTATGAAAATAAGTCCGAAACTGCAATCATCTAGAGAACATGCACGCGAACATGCGGCATCACACTGGCTATGGTCGTTATTGATTTTGCAACGTTGTAATGCAAATTAAATGCTCTTATTCAGGTACATCGTATTGTCGGGAAAATATTATAAAAATTAATTCTATTATTCAAATCATTTAATTAATTTAAGAATTTTGCGTCTTTGATTGTCATTGAGCTGTCTAGACTAAAATTTAATTTAAAAAAAATAAAATAAAATAAAAACCCTGAACTAACGTCATGCGATTCCATATCCAGTAAAAAACAGGTATTCACTAAAAACGTTACGAGGAAGCACGTGGTTTACCCGATAGCCTTAAATACGATATTAATAACGCAGTGCCATTCAAAAGTAAATGTAGATGTTTTGTATAAATATTTACCCTTTCAGATAGTTTTTCCAAATCATTATTACATTCAACTTCAACTTTAAAATAATTAATTTACAGTAAACTAGTGGAAATCTATCAAGGTACCTTAAATAAAAAAAATCAGGATGCAAAACACGTACTTGGCAATAGCCAATACAGCCAAGAACACAAAACAACAAAAGAATGAAAGAATCAAACAGACAAAATGGATAAAAATTTGTGTATTAAATCTCTTTGAGGAGGCACCCAAATGGTATCCAATTTGTGGTATAGTGCTACAAAAGAACACCCTCTCCATCGCCATGCTGCCACGCAGTGCAACCATTAACCCTTTTAACTATTTCAGTGCCTGTATCTGCTTTATATAACAGTGTCTAGTAACTGCTATCTTAGGGATACTAAGGTTTTTTAATTTTTTTGCCCAGTAATCATGATTTTTCCAATGCTAAAAAAGAGTTCGTATATCTTTTTTGCGTGTTATTACATTTGTACGTTACGTAATATAAACAAATATTTCATGTACTTCTTTTGGATACCCTTTTTTTCTAGAAAACAAAAGGCAATATTTAAATAAATAAATAAATAAATAAATAATTCATATACATGTATATAGCTGAGTGTAAGTTGTGCAGAAATTTCTAGTCTATCCAAAACTCACAGTATGTAAACTCCGGTGTACGTCTAACGGAAGCTGGGATCGTCGAAGCGGAGAAAAAGTCAACATGGATAGTTACACTGTCGTCCTGGGACACTTTATTGGCTGCTAGTGAGTTTTCTTGTATACTTTCACTGCAACAATTACACTGAAACTTATCACGGATAACAGCGAAGTTAGTTTTGAACATAGTTCATCACATTTATTGTTCCATTTCGAAAAAAAAATGATTGTTAATCATTCAACTTTTGGGTGTTAATTTCAAAGGAGCACAATAAATTTTATTTCCCGACTATAAAGATATGATAAATATCACATTTAATGCATTTCATTTAAGAAACCAAGTGTTTTGATTAAGGCTGACATACCCCTATATCTCAACACATGACAGTTTAGAAGAAATTCCGATTTCATTTCATGCTGTTGATTCTCAATAGTGTACGCCTAGCTGATGAAGAAATGAACGCTTAGCTGGGATTTAAGTGGAAAAAATATGTACGCCTAGCTGTGCAGAAAATTGTACAATTTATTGCCAATTTTCACCTTTTTCTTAGAGACCAGGTTGAGAAAACCCCGTCATGGTACCATGTATCTAGTGCTTGCGTCACTAGGAGTTATTTTATACTGCTGCAAAAGATACAAAATACATTATTAATTAAATACGACGTCATTTATGAATCGATTGATTGATTGGATTCGGTTTTAAGCCCAGTCAAGAATAT
Source organism: Anadara kagoshimensis (assembly GCA_021292105.1). Classification (NCBI taxonomy): domain Eukaryota; kingdom Metazoa; phylum Mollusca; class Bivalvia; order Arcoida; family Arcidae; genus Anadara; species Anadara kagoshimensis. The sequence goes on along the minus strand of CM037858.1, from coordinate 7,794,702 downwards.
TTCACTTATATCGAGACGTCACCAGCTAAAGGTAAAGTAGCCATAGAAAATCTTAACTTTGTGGTGCGCTAAGGGCAATGTTCCGGTAGGGTTTTTAAATTGCCATGCCTGTTGTGATATGCTATCTGAGAGGATACCGCGAATTTCATTTTTACATGTCAAGTACATGGAGCATTCACTACCTAATTTTAAGCCTTGGTCAGACCCAGGTTTCGAGCCCATGGCCTCTAACATACGGACTGAGCTCACTACCAACTGTGCTACCGTATGAACAGTGCGTGTTGTTGGTAAGAACGGGATCTAAAAACAATTTCTTTCTTTTTAAATCAATCGACAGGTGAAAATAAAAAATAATCGAGATAAGCGATAAATAAAACAAAAATCGTAAATTTCGTATGTTTCGAAATGTTCGCTCGCCATAGCTTCCCCATAACTTGACATTCTGACTAGCTGGGGTTTGACGATAAAACATTCTTAAAGCAAACTTTTACGATTTTCTATATCTGATGCTTTAGTATGACTATTTCTAAATTAATTCTTTCTAATGTTATCTATATTGATATCAATATGTGTGTGTGTGTGTGTGTGTGTGTGTGTGTGTGTGTGTGTGTGAGAGAGAGAGAGAGAGAGAGAGAGAGAGAGAGAGAGAGAGAGATATGTTAACTGACAGGAGAGAGATATTAACTGACAGGAGAGTGATGTTAACTGACAGGTGAGAGAGAACGATGAAAAGAGAGATAGATGTTAACTGACAGGAGAGAGAGAGAGAGAGAGAGAGAGAGAGAGACAGAGAGAGAGAGAGAGAGAGAGAGAGAGAGAGAGAGAGAGTGTGTGTGTGTTAACTGACAAGAAAGATAGATATGTTAACTGACAGGAGAGAGAGAGATGTTAACTAATAGGAGAGAGAGATGTTAACTGACAAGAGAGATAGAGAGAGATGTTAAGTGACAGAAGAGCGAGAGTTAAAAAGAGATGCATGTTAACTGACAGGAGAGAGAGAGAGAGAGAGAGAGAGAGATAGAGACAGAAAAAGAGAGATGTATGTTAGCTGACAGGAGAGGGATAAAGAGAGAGAAAAAGAGAGGTGTATGTTAAGAGAGAAGGCATAATACAATTTAACAATCTACAAGGATTTTGAAATAAGAGAGAGTCTATATATAGGCAACTGCGCCTTTCTTTGGCACTGAGCAAATAAAATTAGAAATAAATCCTAACAACAATAAAACATGTAATAAAAATTTGAAAAAAAATACCCAAAGCTTGTAAATATTATAGAACGATAAATGACGAAATGATCAATCAAAAACCATGTACAGACTAGAGAAGCTCTAAAACGCCCACACCTCCCCCCCCCCCCCCCCCCCACCCACCCAGTCGGTTGTTAAACAGTCTACTAGTTATATTGCAGCAACAGTTTGTTCTAATTGAAGTATATTATATCTATCGTTTACAGAATGGTGCCATATATATTCGGACACTGTGTAAAAGTCTTCTTTATTTCATATAAAACCGTATATTTTTAAAAAATTCTCAAAAATTTATTTCTTGGTCAATTTTTTATGATTTTTTCACCGTTAAATGTAAAATTTGTTGAAGTTTTTCTTAAAAATAATTAAAAAAACCAATTTCTTTGTTTTTAATAGATAATCATTTAAAATTCAACGGAAAATTTCTAAAATTGAAATCTACTATATAATCATGCTTCACATGGCTGTTAAAAAATTACAATGCTGTTCAGCTTATGTTTTCTTGACTGTTATAAGACGGACAATATTTTGAACATTATTGGAAGAAACTACAACTAATTTTTCATTAAAGGATGAAAAAATCATGGAAATTGACCAAGAAATAAATTTTTGAGAATTTTTAAAAAATATATGGTTTTATATGAAATAAAGAAGAATTTTACAAAGTGTCCGAATATATATGGCACCACTCTGTACAAATAAAATGTTGCACTTTATTTAGTAACTCTATAAATAGTAAAAAACAACAATGACAGTCATGTAAAATTAAAGACACTTGAGACCTTTCGGCTCATCCGAGAAAAAAGTATTGACACTACAGGGGCTTGTAATCATTTAAATTTCTCTTAGCTACTAGTATTCTACGCCCCAAAATATAGGCACAAATAGATCTTAAAATGTTGAGTATATTGTGGCTCTTTCATGGGTTGTTTGTGTTTAGTAAAGAGAAATTTGATTAATTACAACTCCCCAAATCAAACAGCGCGAGGTAAAAAAAAATTACAAATATATCATCTGTCGACTATCTGTCGAATACTCTAACCATTATCTAAAACATAACTGTCATATTGTCATATTGAAACTGTCATATTGTTCACAACTGACATCAATGTTATATAGTTACTTTTTATTGTTATGTACTCTTTTATGTGCTGCCACGCTTGATCTCCATTTAAAACTTTTTGGACATTGGTCACAGCGATAAACTTTCAAGTTATGAACAGCATTCTTGTGGTCTACAAGGGACCCTTTTCCGGAAAATTTTCGCCCACAAACATCGCATATAAAGTCACCATCGCCATGGTAGCATTTAATGTGCTCTTGCAAGCTCGATTTAAATTGAAATGTTACCTTGCAAAACGGACATTTTTCCTTAAGTGTTTTGTCATATGATGCCATTTGACCTCTGTAATTATATGAAGAATTAAATCCTCTATTACACCACTGACATGTGAATCTAAAAATATGTTTGTGAAAGGAATCTTGGTGCTGTTTAAGGCCATATTTTGACTTGAGAGTTTTGCCACATGTATCGCACATATACTCAGAAGATGTAGTTGTTGAATCTTTGTGGATTTTCAAGTGCCGCTTCAAGTTCGATTTATATTTCGATATGAATTGGCAAATCTCGCAAGAATATACAGATTCTTCAACAAAACTCTCGTTCTGCCCCTCAAGCTCAAAAGACTTATCCATGTCTGAAACGAAAAATGAATACTTTAAACAAGTTAAGACGAAGCAACGTTTTGTCATTGAACAAAGTTGCTTTTATAGTGTTTAATAACAACAGCATACACAAATATATGTATGATGAGATGTTCACATAAATGCAGCTAACGTACAGTAAAATCCCAGCTAGGCGTACGTTATGATTTTGCAAAAATGCAGCTAGGCGTACACCGAGAAAAAAATAATACTTGTTGTAGTTACATATTTAAAGGTATATCTTGCACATGCGATTTGTATTTAAACTCTCTAATGTTTCTTTTTTCTAATTTCCTTATAAAACAGTAAGATTAGCATTTAATTATGGTGAAATTAAATCTTACGCCAAGGGGGATGTTGATTTTTCACCGACTGTCGATGATCAATTGTGTTTTCTGACATTATATGGTGATATTTGCGGGCAAATTGTAATGTCAAAGTATTGCTGCCTTCAGCAACCAAAATTATAAGTGATATCCAAAGCTTGACAATTTAATTCTGAGTGTTAACATACCTTTAAACTTCAGTCAATGGGACAAGCAACTTGACACGGTCGCTTCGGCGAGCCCAGCTTCCGTTAGACGTACACCGGAGTTTACATACTGTGAAACTACGTGGCGGAGCATTTTTGGAAGACTGGTACACCAATTTTCAATGAAGCATACTAGCATTAGCATTGCATATTGCAAATCGTTACAGACGACTTTATGCATGACGAAAACTCCTTTCCCAAATTTGGAAGTATTTAGTGTTGAATGAAGCCTTGAATGAGTAGATCTAGTGAAGTCTTTAACGTGTGTGGGGGTAGGTAACTGAAAGGAAATAATTTGATTTCCTGTAATGGAGGCAGACGATCTTCGAATTTCCGGTGCATTCACATTTATTGTCTTTTTTTCCATATCTTATATAAATATGTTTTCTGTCAGCGGAATTACTTGATTGATCGGTTTGTTTCTTTCATGTTACACCTGGAAGCATCAATAACCTGCATAAAGAGGATCCAAGCGGTGCAGCAGAGAGCTTATCACGCTACCTGGAGTTGTACCGACCTGGATAAACGCGCCATCAACAAGACAATACACAGATCCATACATATCTATCATTCTGTAGACAATTTGGTCGGTTATTTTGTTTATATTTTCATATTAAGATAACAAACAAGCATAAAAATGGTTGAAGGTTTTATGATTAAATCTGCATCAAGCAAAACATTATCTTTTATATGGCAGGATGACGAGTAACACATTACCTTTGTAAAAATAGAGAAAGGTTTTGTCTACAGATCGATTATAAAGCCGTTTGTTGATACTTCAACTTTTAATCAGGGGATGTGAAGCATGTGGTTTGAAGACAACTGATCGAGATATAAAATATAAAAAATGACATTTTGCTGACACGATTGGTAATGTTCTCAACAGGTTTTATATTAAGTATTGACACATCTTCACATGGAGTTTAAGTACAGAACTGTTCTTTTAGAAGGTCGACACATGAGCTGGTTGAGCATAAACATTAACCGTACCACTGAATACCATTTTGTCAATAGTATCAGTGTTCGTCACAAGTCGGGAGCTGGTCTCAATAAATGTTTATCTTGTCTTGTTTTTGCTTGAAGTTTCGTGATTTTTGTTGCATTTGTTTTTAGTGAGTAAAACATTGTGCCGCTTAATAACTCTACCAACTCGCTTTTCGCCACAACATTTTTAAGTCCTTAAATCCATGACTTCAATGTTTTTCTTTATAAACCTCCCTCGATTTATTGCAAAACTTCTTCATAATTTCAAATTCTGACTAAACAAATGATGGGAGCGAATCGAGGTTTTACGAAGTACATGATGTACAGTACAGACCTGTCGAAAGTTTAACACTAAGCTTACTGATTAGTGCCGGATAGGATCTCATTTCGATCGCTCCTTAGTACTTCAGTGCTTTTCAAAAGCTTGTATCTATCTCTCTGCGGGTTTCTTAGCCACTGACTACCCATGTCTCTGTCACTTGTGAGCCAGGCTTCGACTCCTTTATGCAAGTTCTAGTGTTAAACTTTCGACATGTCTGTACTGTAGATATTTCAGTTGCAAATTGCTTTTAAATTTGATGCATAACACTTTGAATGCATCTACAAACCGCACTGCGTAACCTTGCTATAATAGGCACCAGTATTGTACATTTGTACGATACGCGTGATGCATTACAAACTCAGCATATTGTTAAATGATTATTTTAAAACCATTTTTTTTTGAAGATCAAGAAAGCGCGGTCAGTTTGAGTTCTATTCATCTGCTAAGAGTGTTATTAGCTGTTTTAGAATGCACACATCAAAAAGCTTATCAGCAGATAAAAACAATCTGAACCTTTTGACTTCGTGAAAATAAAATTAATTATGCGGTAACTCTTTGTAACTCAAATGCGTTATATTTTGAAATTAAGAAACTACAAAGAGAACAAGTAAACCGTCCAGGTAGCATTTGCTGTTTTTTGTGTCTTTGTGCTCGTACTTAAAGTCACTGATGTTAAAAATAAAAGTAACAATGTAAAAGAGAGAGAATAAAAATTATGTACTAATTATGTGGTGTGTATGAATAAAAAAATATCATTATGTGTACTAGGATACTTAAGCGAAAAACAGATTACAATACATCCAAAGACACTGAACAATTAACTGCAACATTAACCATTTATGATGTTCTAACAATAGAGAGTCATCTAGGTGAAAGACTTAAGGGGATGATGGTGGTGGTGCTGAGGTTAAGCCTTAGGAATTATTGTAAACGTATTTATTTTCGCGGGGTACTAATTTTCGCTTATTTTGCGGTCGTTTGTTTTGCACTAAAATTAATACCGAGCAAAAATTATATATGTTTATTGTGTTACAATGAATATTTCGAAAACAAGAAAATTTAACTACTCGGATATGTCTAAATTTCCTATACCGCAAAAATACATACACGCGAAATTAAATACGTTTACAGTTATTGACACAATTAAAAAGAAACATACAATCTATTTCCTAATCACAATCTCAAAAGTAAGTTAGAACTTTGAAACTTGACAAACTCAGTTAAACACATGAACTTCAACCGGTAGAGTGAGACCGTGTGCTCCGGAAGTGTGAAAATGTAAGGACCTACTTTTTAGTTAGCTGCATTAGCCACGTGTGAAACAAAATGCAGCATTTATTAATAAAACAATATTAATGAACCAATCTTGGATAAAGACACCCGACTACAGGTTTTACATACCATCTTTTTCATTTGTGTACAAAGCCACAGATTCGTATAAATCATTTTTGCTCGTACTGGCAATTATTGATCTTTAATCTTCATAGATATAATGACATAACGAGGGGGAGGGGAGGGAGACAGACAGACACACACACAGAGAGAGAGAGAGAGAGAGAGAGAGAGAGAGAGAGAGAGAGAGATGCACTCTTGTATTTTTAAAAACCATTCGCATTAATCTAATAATTGACCTTGAACTATTAATACCAAACGTATTGGTCGCTAGTGTCCATGAGATCTATCAGGTGCATGGTATACACGATTCTTTAACTGAGGACCACATGCAATGTCCATTTAATAATCCACAGAGAGTTAAAACGCTTTATTACCAGACCTCACGACACCAATCAAATCGAAAATACTTGGTGGCACTAATCCAGAAGACTTGGCGTGTGTTTAACTCGTTGTGGTGTAAGCTTCTGATGAGAATATCATGTACCTCCGAACAAAGCATAGTTATAGTGATGAAAACTTCTGTCTAATTGCTAAAATATACGTCACAAACAACTATTAAAGATGTTTTAAAATTTAGATAGAAGTCCCAGAAGTGTAAAATTTACAACTTTTATATGCACGAACATTATTAAGTTCATTCACCCTCAGTTAAATAGTAAAGAAAATTAGTGTTAAATGTTCTCTTTATTAAAACGTACATAAAATTAATATTCACGCAGCAGCTACAAGAATACTTTCAAAAACCTATTATAGTGCTGTTTGCGTGAATGGATATACATATAATATTAGTGCTTTCAAAGTACCATCAAAACATTACGAAATGTATGAAAATAATTTATTCATATATAAATAGCAGGATGCTCAAGAGCACATCACATACAACAAGTTAAGAAATAAATACATGATAAGTACATGCACAGTCAAATCTGTCTATAAAGGCCACAACAGGGAACAAGTAAAATGGTCTTTATAGGCAGATGGTCTTTATATACAGGTTCAAATAATATGAATAAAGAACAATTGGGATACAACTGGACTTTATAAGCAGGTGATCCTTATATAGAGGCATTTAAGGCAGGTTCGACTGTATATACATATTGTAAACACATTTTTATAAAACTCATGACGGGAATCAGAAATGGAATAATAATATACTATCCAGAGGGTGTGGTTTAAAACGCATTTCTTTGGACTGAAACCGGGCGTACAAGAACAAACCATAAATAGTGTCCAGATGGTGTGGTTATACTTATTGTAAAAGGCATGGCTTCGGACGGGATCAGACATGAGAGAAGAAAAAATGTGTCCAAAAGGTGTGGTTTTATACTTATTGTAAATGTCACTGCTTCGAAGGGGAACTAAGACATAATAGAACATTAAAATGATGTCCAGTTAGTGTGGTTTATACTTATTTTAGAAGTTGTACAGGAATAAAAAAAATACTGTAATGTGCTTTTAAAAAATAATAATTAATTCAAGAAAAAAAAAAGAAAAGCACTTGACAATTAATGCTAGAACGAAAAAGAAAACCGTAGTGCCAGAATGATCAAGCTTCGAAACAGCAGCTACCTCCTAGCTTCGGATGTTGCGAGATACGAATTTTGGCCGCTGTTCGGAGCTTGCCAGATGATGTGGTTTAAGTAATTTTGTTGGCTAATAACAATGGGGCTGTTTTAACAATAATAATAATGATTGTAAGAATTTTTACGGAAACTTTTCTTCTTGATAATAGTTACAACGTACCAACACCTGCTTGGTAAACTCGTTCATTATTTTGTATTTTCATTAAGAGTAGTTTTCAATTTCTCTGCACTTGTTAACTTCCTCAAGAATATGTTACATACATACAAATCTATACACTTGAATGAATATAACTTGTGAATGCAAACGCATACGTAATTTGTATAGCAAAAGTTTTTTTTAAACAATACAGAAAAAAACCAGGGAGTGCTGTAAAGCCAAATAGCGGCTTTGTCACATAAACGTGTTCCAACGCGTCTATGTGGGGGAGTTCAACGCATAAAGAGGACGCTTTTATGCGGCAAAATGGCACCCTTGCGTCGCATATAAGCAAACCATTTTTATTCGTTGAACGCCACCGCATAAAAGTGGTCGACCTCTTTATGCGCTGAAATTCACTCCATAGACGTGTCGGGCACGTTTATGCGGCAACAACGCTATGTGACGTTACAGAGCGCTGCAAATGGCACCAGGCCCCAGTTTTACAATTATTTCTTAACTAAAATTTTCCTTGAATTCAGGAAAAAAAATAATTGCAATCTTTTAGGAACTGTCACAAACGGGTTTTTTTAATTTTATCATTCAATGTATTCAAAAATGGTATATGACAAAATTATTAATAAACATTTTCGATAATACTAAATGCATATATATATATATATATATATATATATATATATATATATATATATATATATGCATGCTTTATGTGATCTTCCTGAAGTCATGTGATACTTTTGAATTTTAATAAGCTAATGCATTCAAAATGCATTATATCTTATTGGGGCGTTCTAGCTCTGGTTTCAAAAGTATGAGTAAAAACATTAGACCAGTGTGACAAAATGCATCACAGTCTAACCTGTCTTAAAGGCCACCTCTTTATAAGGGCCGACTGCTTATAAAGAATTGTATCCCAATTGTTCTTTATTCATTTTATTTGAACCTGTATATAAGGGCCATCTGCCCTTAAAGGTCACTTTTCCTGGTTCTCTTGAGTGGCCTTTATAGACAGGTTTAACTGTATGTTTATTAAGACGTTCTGGCTCTGGCTGTTAAAAAGTGGGTCAATCGGCCAACAACTCCAAAATTAAAGAGCCAATCTATATGAATTAGAAGTGATAGAACTATGTCACTGCTGCTCTTCAGATATGCTGTATACATGTATATTATTAAGAGATTTTAGTCTACTATCAGAGAATAAGATCTATAATAAAAATTGATGATATGAAAATTAGATGTACTTTTTACACTGATAAAACCCCACTAATATAATGTAGAAAATAAGACAAGATAACAATAAATATTTAATTATAAAGTGATGAGAACAACATCAGTTGTATCTGCAGATGTATCTGTTAAAATTCAAGTATTGCAGCTATTCCCAACGCAGCAAGAATGATTGATTGATTGATTGATTGATTGATTGATTGATTGACTGGAATAAATAAGTGTTAATATCCCAGTCAAGGATATTTCACTTACATCAAAACGCCACCGAATGAAGTGGCAGAAATTTTGACCTTTTGCAATGCGCTCAGGGAAAAATGTAGGGAGGGTGTCACGCCTGTCGTGACCCGGGACATCGGTTTGAAGGTCCATTCCAAAGGACCCCGTGACTATTTATTTCTAACTGCAAAGTGCTTGACGAAAGAGCAGTTACTACCTATTTTCAAATCGGCTTGGTCAGACCTGGTCGGGGTTCGAATCTCAAGCTGCTACATTCGGATCGAGCATGCACTCTATCATCCGAGCTACAGTAGTGGTCACAGCGCAGCAAGAAAAGGTAAGTCCCAGAAAAGATAAAAGAAGAAAATGGTGATTTAAACAAATGGATAAGAATTATTATTTTACCATTATATTGATATATACATGGTAAACAAGATGTCAGCATGACTAGTGATTGCTACTTGAACCCTGACTTGCACATGCACATGTTTCATCGGGGAATAATAAACAAATTTGTAGTATTGACATGGGATATAAACAAAGACATATGATATTTCTTTTGTTTAAGGGATATGTTCTATTGTTGTATAAGGCAAACAACTTTGACCTGTCCGCTTGACCTTTCATTTAAATATTTATCGCGGACCAAGTACATCTGTGTACATAGGGAGCAAAGGTGTTTATTCTGTATACATCATGAGATATACTCACCTCATAGAGTGCACCTGTGTACTGTGTATGTATTCACTTGGATCTTAACACTACCCATTTATTAGGTGGACCCTCCTATATGAATATTCCTAATGAAAGGTCAAGCGGACAGGTCAAAGTTGTTTACCTATAGCTGTTGGTGGTATTTGTGACCTTTTGTTTAAGGGAAATGTTCCATTGTTGTAGCTGTTGGTGGCATTTGTGACCTTTTGTTGATTCTAGAATTCTGCATTGTTCGAGTAATTTGGTATCGAACCTAAGTTTCACATTGAGGTTCATCAGCGTACCAACCGATCAATGCCCCTTAACGTTTGTACAGAACGTTTCGGAAAACGTAAACGTCGGCAATTTCAGGAATAACGTGTTTTGTGGGAAAATGTCAACTGTAATCCAATGGAAATAATTGTTCTCCACAAACTTTACGGTATATTACATGATCAGCTTTCAAACTTCATCACAGCATAGTTTAATAAAGTTTCACAGTTTTTGAAAGTTCTATTTTCGATTTTTGTAATATATCCTTTACTATAGTACTGTGATTTTAAGTTATTTCACCTCACCTATCCTCTTCAGCCCTGGTGAGGCATAAGGCCATAACTAGTTCCCTCCACTTTCCCCTGTCCTGCGCTATGTGCTGGGCTTGTCCTAGGCTGTATCCCTGTTCCTGCAGTTCAGATAGGATGGTTCTTCTCCAGGTGGTCCGAGGTCTGCCAGATTTTTCTCTTTCCAGGTAGTGTCCAACGTAGTGCTAATTTAGGAATGCGTTCTTCACGGTGGCATCCTCAGTACATGTCCTAGACATCTGAATCGTCTTCTTTTCAATTCCATTACAATGGACTGTCATTTGCATTTCTTCAACAAACGTTTGTGGCCAAAAATTCCTTGTATTTTCCTCAGGCATTTGTTTTGAAATACTTCTAACTTCTGCAAGTCACTCTGGATAACACGCCAACACTCTGACCCATACATCAACACTGGTTTCACAATACTGCTGTACAGACGTAAATTTTATGTTATTTACCAGTATAATAATGTACGTTGAAAGTGCTTGCTTATGATTTATAAATACACTGCCCTCTATAAATTTTACAAATTTAAAACGGATCCTATCATTATAGACTCAAAATCTTCACTAAATTAAATTGGTGAAAACATCATTATGCTAAAGCTGAGTGTTTTTCAGCTAAAATAGTGTTTTTTCTTCTATATTTTCTCCCAAAATTTCATATTTTTAAGAAAAACAACTTTATTACAAACAGTTTCAACTACAGGACAAACTTCCAACATTTTATTGTATGAACAAAATTATAATGTAAACCTATGACAAACTTATTTATAGATAACCGTGTATAATACCTGTATAAATATTGTCCATTTGAATCCAGAATCGTTTTTCAGAAACAGTGATAATTTGCTTGTACTTGTGACAACATAATTGGCTCTGATAATAAAATAGTCATATGAAGCTGAAACAAAACTTTATCAATGAGTATATTAAAAACAATTGAATAATGAAAAAGGTATAGCATGTTTAATATATAAGTATTTTAATTAAAAAAAAGCCCCACTCCCTATGATATTGCTTTTTAGCTCTTAATAACTGCCATTAGAACCTACCACAACACTTCAAACTGAGAACAAGGAGATAAAACAAAGCATTACAAATTGAGTACAAATGAATCAGAATTTATGACTACGAGGGTTTTTTAAAAAAAAAAATACGGGTTTATTAATATACATAATTTTTGAATAACTATTGCGTGGTTTCCTCTTACACTAAGACACCCCAAGAAGGTTGGACAACTGTGTTTCCTAAACTACCATTAATCAAAAAATAAGATGGCTCATTTGAAAAAATACGTTAATCGTATTTACTCTTCTTTGAAGTTCCAAGGTTGTTCTTGACTGTACAAGTTGTACCGGAAAACTTCGACACGCAGAGAACTTCTGGAAAACTCATTTTTTATGGAAGCTGTGCTATTACCATCTACACGTTCTGCATGGATGTTTGACATGAAAAAGCAGACGATCTGTGACGCCATTTAACACCAAACAACAGATGATATTACCAAAATACATGTCCTAATTACTTAACGCATACATCACTAAACAACATTTCAATATGGTCTTCAGTATGAAATAAACACGCATGAAAACGACAGCCGTTACCTACCAACCAGCCGGCACAAGTGGGCATGCGTGTAAAATTAATAATTATACAACTGCACGCGAATAGAAACCTTTTTTCAAATTTTACCGATTTTTTTTAAAAAAAGAAAGACATGTTGAATGACACAGATTTCTTCTTCTGAACACGTTTCTGTATTATTTATCCTTGCCATTTGTAAAATAAATGTCATTGTCTGTCCTTAAAATATCGATTGTCAAATTGTTTCCCCGGGTTTTTTTTTCAAAAGTTTGGCATGTGTAAAAGATAACAAATAATAACATAACGAAGTTATTATTTATTAAAGTTTATTATTTTTGATTTTGTATTTTTTTCCACGTGCCGTTTTTCTGGCATTTTATAATAAAACAAATGAAAATCACACCATGTTTAAATATTAAATTAAAAACCGCATTGTGGAATTTTACACAATAGATTTCGCTTTTGTTTGTTGTATAATCATAATGATTTAGTGGTAGCCACATTGGTGGTTGTTGTTGAAGCTCCTGTTGTTGCGACTGCTGTCTCTTGATGATGATGATGATGATGATGATGATGATGATGATGATGATGCTGTTGGTGTTTATGTTCTTATTGCTGCTGTTGTTGTTATTGGTGTAGCCGTTGTTGCTGCTTTTTGATGATAATTAGATCGTTGTTATTGCTGTTGTTAGTGTTAAGTTTGTTGTTGTTTTTGCTGTTGTCGTTGTCGCTGTCGGTGTTGTGATTGCTGTTGCTGTTACTGTTGTTGGGGTATATGATGTTATTGCAGCCGCTTCTATTATTGGTGTTGTCGTTGTTTTTGCTGATACTGTTGTTACTACTGTTGATGTTGTTGCTGTTTATATTGCGGATGTTGTTGTTGTTGCTGATGTTGTTGTGTCTGATTGTTAGTGTTGCTGTTGATGATGCTGTTAATTAAATGTATTTTTATTCGGAATCAATCGGAAAGTTTACACATGTACAAACAACCAAAAACCACCGAACTAAGTAAGTGTTAACCACCATGGTAAGTAAATTGTGTTCAGAATAAAGATGTCACAGCATACCAAAGTTAATCATTTTTATAATGATATTTACACACAAACTCATGTCTGCGGACCCATGGGATTTAACGCCTCAATTCCGGTACTCAATACCAGTTTGTATGTTAATAGTAGGTCTATAAAGACCTCAGTGCCGCCTCCCCCTGGGTTTGCTCTACATTACATGGACCATTGAAATTCAAACTAGCCGTTTTGAAGACGTTAAATCTACCATCTTACTCTCATTTATTTCCGGTGTGTTTATAATTTACGAGAAAACTTCCAACAGTTGTAGATTTATTTCTTCGTTCGTTCTTTCTCATGTGAGTAACAAACGGTTTATTTTTGTTTGATAGGATTTAATCCAGCTATTCCAGTGCGTGCATACAATGAAATGAGACAACTTTTTTTTACATCAAATGTCCCAACCAAGCATTTGCAGCAATACCGATCTCTGAGTACATCGTTTACTCATGATTCAGTGAAATCTTGTCGGTTTATGGATGCACAATTTTAAATGAATAAAAAAAACATTTGTCTTGAAGATACACAATTGAAATTCGATTCAAATTTATTTTTATAACAAAATTGGTGTTTGGATTTCGATAAACACACAAAGGTTGACATAACTGGTACTATATTGACAACTTTATCATACTATGTATGACTTGGCCGAGTATGATTCGAACCTAGGTTGTGTGAGAGGCGCTCTGGCCCCGGTTTCACAATCATTCCTTAGCTAAGATTTTCCTTAACTTAAATCTTGCAAATTTTCAAATCTTTATAATTTTGTTAATTTTTAAGATATTGAGGAATTTAATGTGCCATTTTTAAGACCACTTCTAGATAAAACATTTGCATTTAGTTTTGACAAAAATATTCATCAGTAGTTTCAAAAAGAGATTACAAAAATTTGCTAGATTTAAGTTAAGGAAAATCTTAGCTAAGGAATGATTGTGAAACTGGGGCCTGGTCCTCCCATGCATCACTCTACCATGTGCACCGAACGAAGCCCAGCGATTTTATTTGAATCAAAGAAAATATATGTACAGTCCAACCTGCCTTAAAGGCCACCTCTATATATATGACCACCTGCTTGTAAATGACTGTAGAATGGTACCCCAATTGTTCTTTATTTATATTATTTGAACCAACTGCCCATAAAGGCCACTTCTACTGGTAGGGTCATAGACAGGTTTGGCTGTATCTTTGAATTGATCATTTTGACGTCTGCTTCTCTATTACGAATGCAGACGACATTATAAAATAATTCCAGATAAGTGAAATCTTCAGAAAACAATCGATAGAATATTAATTTTAGGTGTTTTGTGATCAATTTTTACATGATCTAGAAAGTATTAAATATATGACAAGTTTAATGATATTACTTTATCCACTGACGTTAAACAGATAAGAGCAGACGACCTTTCCTCAATTTTACCATGACGGTGTCAAACCGACATGACTTAATAATATTGATGAACTTCTTTAATTTTAGACAAGACGTGTTGTTTTCAATTTCGCGAGTTTTCAGAATGGAGTCTTTTGCTTGAAAATGGCGGTTGATCTGTTAATGCAGCACCCGCTCTTCAATGCGTCGACCACATTTCAAATTGGCCCTATACCACTGCGATAGCTCAGTTGGAAAACTGCTTTTTCCGTATATGGGAGGTAGGGTTCGAATCCTGGGACTGAGAGTGATTCTTCTTTCGACAAACACTTAGAATTTAGGCAAAGACAGTCACGGTTTCTTTGAAGGAGTCTTTGAAAGTCCTTAAATTACCCTTCCTGAATATTGTCATGAACGCATTTTCAGTTTCTGTCATTTCACCTATATAGATGGTTACGTCTCGATTTAAGTGAAATAGCCTTAACAGGGAAACAAAACATCATCTAATCAATCATATAATCAGAAGTCTTGATGCGGCAAAAGGCTATTATGTCGTCATTTCAAAATACCGGTAGCTCAGTTAGTAGAGTGCTCGCTCCGTAAGAGGGAGGTCTTCGGTTCGAACCCCGGCCGGGTCTGACCCAAGACTTAAAAATGGGTAGTGACTGTTCTTTCGCCAAGCACTCTCGGTATTACGAAATGAAAGTCACGGTTCTTTCGGAAGGGAACTTAAAATAAACGAGGTCCCGTTTCTTGGTAGGCTTGGCACGATAAAGAACCCTGCTGTATAATGCCATCAGCGCAACGCACAGGCAAAATTTCTGCACCTTTGCCTATAGCTGGCGACGTCTCGATATAAGTGAAATATTCTTGACTGGGACGTTAAACATTATTAATCAACTCAACTCGTCATTTCAAAGCTAACTCCAAGTGGCATCTTTGTATGCTTGCCCGGTATATAACGCTAAATTTTGTTTCTTGACATTCCATCGTAAATGAGTAAAGCTTCTCTGACCTAAATAACAGATTCAAATAGTTTGTAAATTAGACAGGTCGAGTTAATAAACAATTAACTGTAAGTTCCAGTCTAACAGAAAAGATGGTAATCTTGACACTTTACTAAATCAAACTTTGGGTTTGGTACACAAATCTTGATATTTGTGGCGTTTTAAATGAATTCTGACGTTAATGAAACTTAGAAGTTGGAATGAAATAAGAGACCTAGATTTGTTTTAGATTATCTATTTATAAATCTCCCCCCGTCAAGTATATATCCAGCCTTGTTATAAACATTCAATTAATAACATATGTACAGTTCATTAATCTGTCACGGTTTTCACATCAAAACGGTCGGATTATCTAGTGTTTGTAAAACACTGAGTCTATAGGAGATGCGCCAAAACGGACCTTTAAGTAATTGTTAAGGTATCCAAATAATTGTCGGAGGGTTATACTGTTGGTCTATCGGAGTTTCACGAATGTAAAGTAAATTGAAAATTATTGTCGGAGGGTAAACCCGTTTGTAAAATATTGGGTCGTTCAGAACTTCACCAAAATTGACCAATAAATGATTGTCAAGGTAACCAAATAAGTGTCGGAGGGTTATATTGTTGGTCTATTGGTGTTTCGCCAAAAATGGCCCATTAATTAATTGTAAAGGTATCCAAATCATTGTCGGAGGGTTAAACTCTTTGTGAAATATTGGGTCCATCGGAACTTCACCAATTGAACAATAAATGGTTGTTAAGGTATCCAAATCATTGTAGGACGGTAAAACTGTTTGTAAAATATTGGGTCCATCGGAACTTCACCTAGTCCGACTAATCAGCCCCCTTAACCCCCATTTTAATTTTTGACACAAACCCCTAACAAGTCAAAAAATTAAAATGGGGGGTTTAGTGGGCTGATTAGTCGGACTAACTTGACCCATGATCGTTAAAGTATCCAAATAATTGTCGGAAGGTAAAACCGTTTTATGTATATCAATTAACCCGTAATATGTTATCTTCATAAAGTGTTTTTAAAAACGTGCAATTTTGAAGTCTTGGCAAGTACAGTCCTTAGTAAGAAGGTGTTATTTTGACGTTTGGACTGTCTAGCGTGGTCGATCGACGCTTCGCCAAAATGGACCAATAAGTAAGGTAAAGGTATCTGAGAGATATAGGGTTGTTTAGAACTACGCCAAAATGGATCAATAAATTATTGTTAAGGTATTCAAATAGTTGTCGGAGGGTAAAGCCGTTTTTTCTGCCAATAAAACGTCAAATGACATCCACAAATTATCTTCGTAAACGTTTTGGCAAAAAAGGTGTGAGCACTTAGTAACAATGTGTTATTTTGACGTTTGAATTATCTAGCGTGGTCGTTTTGAACTGCGCCAAAATGGACCAATAACTAATTGTAAAGGTATTCAAATAATTGTCGCCTGTAAAACACCCATTCTCAGTAATAAGGCCCAATTCACTATTTCAAGATGATGAAAAATAAAAGTCTTACAAGCAATGAACTTCTGGTATTTTCAGAGACTTGACATATCAGAGGATTCAGAAACAACAAAATTATTAACACCAATTGATTATTTTGGTTGTAATTTCACTTTATTGTTACATACATACCATTTGTATTTAAATGAGTTGATATTTACGTGACCGTAGTTAAAGTTCATCATATTCTTACCAGGTAGTAATATTTATATGTTTATTATGCTTGAACATTAGGTTACATTGTTATTAATTTAAAAATGTGGCTGGAGACAACTGCGGCATATCGAAATGATAATGACGATGTTTGTAGTCTACAGAAATTAAAGTATTTTTACGCAAAAATTCAATAAATTTATTTCTGTATTCTCAAGTTGGTAACAGAAACAAAGTTTCAAACAGGTAGTCATTAATCAACACCCAAATCAAAATGCAAATATGTCTTGATGAAATTGCTAACCAAAAGAACTGTACAAAACTTATTATCTTCAAGATAATTGTCACCTAAGTAAACAGTGTATTCGGTAACGTATGTAGCACCTCTAGATGACTTTGAGTCAATATAAAGACAGCTAAATTATATTATATTACAAATTATTAACTCTTGTTTTCCATAATAAAATTGTAAAACTTATCAATAGAACACATGATATTGGTATATATCACTTTTCTAGCGAAATGACAAAAACTATTTATCGGTAACGTATGTAACAGTTTAACCGATAATAAGATTATGTACATGGTATCGTTTACAATGAAGTCTTCAATTTCTTATTAAGACAACAAGAGATATAAAGCCTTTAAAATTATCAATTATCACGATGTAAATGTTCACTTTTCTAGTGACAAATATAATTAAGTAAGTAACGTATGTAACTGTTTAGTCACGTATGTAACAATTACATACTGGGGTTTAAAACTTCTTCACTCAGTGACATGTCCTCCTTTAAAGAAATTCAATAAAATATACCCGAGTTACATTCTAAAAAACAAGGCTAATGGAATGAGAAAGTCTTAATTGCTGATTAAAATGTCATATCTTTAAAGGAACCACTGTCTGTATTTTTCTCTCCAGTAGTACTTTTCATATTTAGTTTTTAAACCTGAAATCTGGACTTATCCTTTATTTCTAACAACTTTTTTCTCCACCCGATTGGTTATACTGTTTCTAAATTCAGGATAGACTGAAAAATCTTACATGCTATGTGCCTTTTACAAACATTTACTGTCTATACCAGTCAATTTATTTAAAGTCGATCTCTTTTTCTTCTAATTATCTTTTAATCAATCATGTGACTTAAAATGTCTCTCATACCGATCCATGCCAATTTCATAATCCCAAAGCAGAGAACAAACGTTGAAAATTTGCAAATAAAGTTAAACACACGAACTTTCACCAGGAAAGTGAGAACAAATCAACAATGTCCATTGTATTTTGGTATTAGTAATCAAGCAGTTTGCTTCGTTTTATAAAGTCCACGTGGGTGCCATAGTTGAGGTACAAGTCCCAATATGAAGCAGAACATGAAGGATCAGTTGTATCTTTTATTTCAATATCCTTAAGATAGATGACATTCACAAAAGCCTTCGAATTTAGAATTATAAAATCCTATACCAGACATCATGTATCTGTATATGTGGAGTTAAATGGTTTTGTTACAGTCATCCTTCAAGTTAAAAACGGTTTTACATAAATTCTGCTGCAATATGAAATAAATCAGCCAGCAATGATGCACAGTTTAGGCCCATTACCGATTATTGTTGGAAAATTATATTGCTAAACATAACATGTATATGGTGTCTTTCAAAATCACTCATATTTTGTTGTTGATTCTATCACTATACATGTATTTAATATTTGTCAATAAGGTGTTACCAAGAAGAACTTTTTCTTGCTGAGCTTCGCTTGTTGGGTGTCAAGTCAATAATGGATACATCACTTTCTGTTTGCTTTCATAATGTTAACTTCTCATTTGAAAATGTAACTCTTTTATCCTTTCTAATATGAAAGTTTTCTATCTGAAATTTCTTTCTCATGATTTATCTTTTAAAATTTTAACGTCTTTAGATACATTACATTAAGCTTCCCTCTTAGCTTCTTGTCAGAACTTGTATAGTTTTTACCCCTAGTTTAAATAGAAGGTAACCTAAAACTAAGAAGAGTATGACCACTGTTGTTAATGACGTAACAGGGACTGGTTCCAAAGAGACATAACCACTATCTGAAACATCCTTGGCGGCTATCTGTTCTGGAAGTTCATGTGTTTAACTTAACTTGTCAGTTTCAAAGTTTTCACTTTGCTTCTGGATTTGTGATTCGGACACATGGAATAGTAGGTTTGTTTTTTCAGTTTAATTCTTAGTTTCTCTTCAATTTAGAACTCCGATCATATCCCATTTCTTTATCTCTGTAATTTGACTGAATTTCAAGACATGATTTATCCATCATGAAACATTAGACAGCAACTGTGTTTGTAATTCAGACCAGTAACGTAGATACCAATACTTACGTTACCTGGGGGTCTGCAGATATATGGATGTATATTGACCACCCATTTGACCATTGAAGTTTTGTTTTACGCTGCATTTACACTTTCATAATCAGAATTTATGAAATTGCAGGTATTTGATTTGTATGTATAACAAATATTAAAATGAACAATGTTGTATTCAAATCTATGAGAAAATTATCCAAATAAATTAGACAGTGACATCTATCGTTTCAAAATCCAATTTGAAGTTGAAAATTGTTTAATTTCTCTACACGTAACTAAACTAGAAACTTTAAGTTTGTTATTGTTGTATCTAATGACAGTTTGCTTAACTATTTCATTGTAATTGAAATGAAAGTACTGATACATACGTTACTTGTGTTAATTACATACGTTACCTATAGTAACGTATATATCATTTTTGGAAAATGAATTCCAGACTATGGATCAAGGGTAGACATACCATCATGGGTTTGATGGAAATGACAAGGTTTATTATCTATATAGTCAGATGTATTATTTCAAATTGAAATTTTTGAATGGATTCTTGCCATCCAAAGAGGTCACCTTCGACTGTTTCACTTTTGCTTGAGAATTTTTATTTTAACAACAATCGATGTGGTTAAAACTTCACATGCACACTTCTATAATTTAAATCTAGAACTATACAAATTATAGTGGTCACTTGACGTGATTTAGGTGTATTTTCAAATGATGTTATCACGTATGTATCGGTAACGTATGTATTTTTTTCAACTGTTACAATATGTGGTTTAAATAATAGGAACTTGTGCGGAATAAAGATGATATATTTTAAATATTATATCAAAGTACTTCGTTTGACAATATATTAATTTTGACTTGGATAAAATATTTAACCATATGAATGACGTAACGTAAGTATTGATGAAAATAAAACCTTCCATTCAATTTTGTGTCATGCTTGTTCAGGCCCAATAGCGACTGTTAAGTTGAAAATTTTATTGTTCCGTTAAGTATGCGTAAGATAAGCTTCAATTTGCCCACGTCAGTGGTAAGTATGACATTAATATATGATAACCATGGAGACAGTTTCATATGTGGTAACGTTTGTATCCGACAGCTGGTAACACATCTTTATTTGGCACCAGATTTTACCAATAGCTTGCATTGTCATCAGAAACCAGTTTTAGATATGACAACAATGCAGCATTAACAAAAGCAATTCTTTAAATTTATGTTACTTTCCAAATATTGAAGATTTGGCGATTTAAAACATAAAAACCTTACCCGGTAACAGTAACGTTTGTATCATTTTGAAGGTTTATGAGATTGGAAAATAATCAAATACATGGATTAAATAGAAACCTGTGATTGATAATTGTAGATATAATGTGTAGTTTCTGTTGGTACATTTATTCTTTGGTCTTTTCCAAAGCCAATTCTTATACTGTAATATAACACTATTTGGGCCTTATTACTGAGAATGGGTGAAAACCGTTTATCCGTCAATACTAACGTCAAATGACCTCCACAAATTCTTTTCGTAAACGTGTTGGCAAAAAGGTGGGATTTAGAGGTCTTGGCATCGACAAGTATAGCTCTTAGTAAGAAGGTGTTAGATATTATGACGTTTGGATTATCTAGTGTGGTCGTTCGGCCCTTCGCCAAGATGGACCATTTAATTGTTGTAAAAGTTTTCAAATAATTGTCGGAGGGTAAAACCGTTTATCTGTCAATACAAACCCCAAATGACCTCCATAAGTTATCTTCGTAGATATGTTGATCTCTTGGCATTGACAGGATGAAGGCGCTATTTTGGAAGTTTTGACATTGACAAGCATAGTTTTGGCCTTGGCATTGTACTTGGTGTACTGTAAAATCCCCTTATATTATGATGTGCCAAGTCATTAAGTCCACGTTCAAAGAAACTGGGAAAACATTAAACCACCTTACTAACTTGTAATTAATGTCGAGGTTCAATACCGTATTCTCCCCCCCCCCCCCTTTTTTTTTTTTTTTTTTTTTTTCTTTCCTTTTTTACATTTTTTATTTCATGTTTTCTGTAAGATTGGTTTAAACGAGAATCAAAGGGAAAAAGTACAAAAAAATAAAATAAAATAAAAATTGTTGTAGTTCATAAATATTAGGATGTTTCCTTTGAAGACGTTCAGAAAATATTGCACAATTAAAACGTAATTTGAAATTGCTTCTTTGAATAAAAATATTCAGCAATTTTATATGATATGTGTAAGCGTGAGCAGGTTTTAACTACATTTTTGCTCTCTCTCTCTCTCTCTCTCTCTCTCTCTCTCTCTCTCTCATATTAATTTTGTTTTCTAGATTTTACATAGATATAAAAATTCTCTTTCAGTCCATTTTTCAGACATTTTGGTATTTTTTAAACATGGATTACTACGGTGGTCGATTTGTGTCATTTAGTCTTATTGGCTGACATGTTTACTGTGTTTATTAGGCAAGAGGAAAATCTAAATTTTAAGGATGAAAATATTTAGACAAAATTGCACAAAATAAGAATTTAAAATTTAATTTTTTGCACTAATGGTTTCTATACATTACGGTTTTCAGTTGCATTCAAATCAATTCACTCATCCCTGACACCTAGTCTCGTGACCAATTCCAGTGTTCGTTTACACATAATTTGCATTTAATTCGATTTGCATGATTAATCACAGTTTAAAACATGATTTGGTGTAGTATCTACAAAAATATATAATGTCACAATTTGAAAATCACGTACGTTTGTAAGCCACTAAACTGATGATAGCTCAGACTGTAGAGTTCTAGCTCCGTGTGTGGAAGACCGGATTTCGAACCCCGACTGGGTCTGACCAAGACTGAAAATAGTTAGTTTACTGTTTAATCACCAAGCACTCGCCTTTCAGAAATGAATGTCACGGGGTTCTTCTGAAGAGAAATGCCCCAGGTTACGGTAGATGTGACACACGCCTGAAAGAACAGTACCTACACCTTGCCATGAGCGCACTGAAAGGGTAAAATTTTGTGCCACTCACCTATAGCTGGTGGCGTCTCGATATCAGTGAAATACTTAAAACCTCATCATGAAATAAGGCATGTAGGTATTGAAGGACATGACTGAGTGGTACTGCAACTGGCTTTTGAAGTCAAGTTCGAACATCACTCGGGACTTGAAAATTTGCTGACCAAAGTAAGTAAGTCAGTCTAGTGATGTAGGTAATCGTAGATCTGTTACCTATGTGGGAGTCTGGTAAAGTACGTAATAATACATACCATATGTTGTAAGTTTTAGGATTAATACAGATAGGATTAAATCCGTGATATATATAAGTGATATAATGTTATATAAATGTCTATCAATATAGGATTACCGGGGTGATTGACAGATGATGTTTATATCCACCGAAATTAGAACAGTTCCTAATTCTAGTCTAAACAATTAATAAGAATTGAATTTTTATTTGTTTCTTTTAGTTTGTTGTTTTTTAACGCTTTTGTTAATTTGATAGTGTTGTTTATTTATTATTTTTTTTTATAAATTATTTAATTTTCTTACAGATACCAGTACCAGGTTAAGGCTTTGCATTGAGCCGGAAAAGTTAGTGTGCACTAAGGGGGATAACTTGTGTTTTGTAGCTCATTCTTGTCCATGTTTTTTGACTCCCTGTTCAAGGTTTTAAAAGCCTAATTATTTTGCACTATGTTCATAAAAGTCCCACTAAACATCCATTTTTATTTCTAAAATGATGAAGGAAACAGGGATACTCGGGCAAAACTACTGATCTTTTGCAAGAGAACTGAAAAACTTTCTCACATGCACTAGGATCTGACCCCAGCGGGATTTGAACGTAGCCGCTGACCAAGATGTGACCATTCATGGTCACCACGAAGGCCCAAAGTTTATTAAGGGACTGTAATACGCGCCACTTTTTATTATCACGAACAAGACGATTCCAGCAAAAGGACTTAACCAATAACCATAGTTATGAACAAACTTCTTTTACGAACCTTGAAAATACGTTCTAATGAAGAGGAGTTGCATGAGAAGTCTAATATGGTGTTTTCATGGCGTTTTTGTTTTTTCGTGAAGACTGATGTCATTACTGTTTAAAACTTGATCTCTGTGAATCCGCGCGTTAGTCGTTACCAGAGATCGAGCTAGCAACAAACACGTACTCTTTCAGACCAACTAGTCTCACCGCCACTGTTGTATTAGTTGTATGTTCTGACACAATGGGTTTGGTGGTTGGTTTTTTATGTTTCGTTCTATTGGTTATATGAATAATTTCTTTTTGTTTAGCTTATAACCTTTATTCACTTCGTAATAGCATTCATACGATAATTTGGCATTTTTAAAACAAAAGACTATACTAAAAAGATACAAGTTGAAAGGAAACTATCAATTTTTTACTAATAGATTTATTCATAAAAACAATATTACCCAGCTAAAGGCCATGTTTTTCATTTGCGATAACAAGGAAGCAATCGTGAAGCAAATCTACTTCGGAAGCAAAATCTTATTGGTCTCTGTCATACAAGTGCTTTATATAATTTTACCTATGGCATTATCTAAATATAAAAATATCCATGACCAGCGGAATAATGTACTCGGAACTCCTTCAAGAAGTTCACTGGATGTGAATAGTTTAAATGATGCGGGTTTAAGTTACAAATACCACTTCGGTAGCTCAGTTGATAAAGTGCTGGCTCCGTAAGTGGGAGGTCGTGGGAAGACTTGAAAGTGGGTAATGACTGTTCTTTCCCCAAGAACGTAACTCGGTAATACGAAATGAAAGTCACGGTTCTTTCGCTTCGTGTCACGGTAGGCTTGGCACGCTAAAGAACCCTGCTGTATAAAGACATCAGCACAACGCACAGGCAAAATTTCTGCAACTTCGCCTATAGCTGGCGACGTTTCGATATAAGTGAAATATTCTTGACTGGGATGTTAAACACCGTTACTCAACTCTTACTCAACTTTAATTCTTTCAATTGGAGGGAACGTGGAGTGGACTGGGTTATGATGTTCTATTCCCTGGCAAAGATTCTATCAAATACATCGAGGCGATCAGTTTTGGGATGGTGGAGGAAACCGGAGTGTCGGAGAAAACAAGTCTTCCTTCGGTAAGCGAATTTTCCGCACTAAGAGCTGTCTAAATGGGTCGATGAAAGGCGGTGTAATCCCTAAGTCGGTACTGAAGAGTACAAATCAGATGGCTATACCTCACGGCAAAAAAAGCATTTTATTCACAAGCATGCATGTAATTAATAGACTACAATAATTTAATATAAACACTTGTTTTAAAGTAAATGTACGTAACACATACAATTGCATTTTCCACAAGCATCAGTAGTTCGCAACTTGCAAATTGAAACATGCGGCGGCAAGTTTTGTGTTCAAGATTAAAGGCTTAAATACTAAATTTTTTGTAACTTACTTACTTACTTACTTACATACATACATACATACTTACTTACTTACTTACTTACTTACTTACTTACTTACTTACTTACTTACTTACTTACTTACTTACTTACTTATACTTACTTACTTACTTACTTACTTACTTACTTACTTACTTACTTACTTACTTTAATCGTAATTAATCGCATTAAGAGTATCTACACTTTTAACATTAATTAATACGGGTGTTCGCCAATATCATCACTTGAAATATTGTTGTCTGTTTCTTCCCAATATGATGACGAACCATCTGATGTATACAGGTGCCTTCACTAGTAGATACTCTCTTTTCCATCCATAGCCACAGTCATCGCTGTAGCATCATTACAACTAGTGTCAGTTATCTATACTGCTGTGACGTCACACATGGGCACCTCGCAACAGTGGTCGTTTTACTTGTAGCGACCCAGAGAAGCCAAACAATGTGGATTTCCAACTGCTATAACTTTCTTTACATTCGTCAGCAGTTTCGATGCGGTTTTTGATAATGTAATATTTGAATAACATTGACAACACATAGACTACTAAAATTCCCGGCCCGTTACAGATTCAAAAACTTTAGAAGAGAAGAACAAAAATTTAGCAACGACCAATGAAACCAAAAACCATGAAACATTAAACGATAGAAACAAGCGACCATAAGCAAGGCAAGACAACAAACGCATATTGGCGCCATTAAGGTAAACGCCTGACATTGGATGAACACTAGATTTATTGATAGGATAATGGCCATGGGTTTTGTTACAGTAATCTTTGTATGGTCTAACCATCCCACTCATTTTACAATAAGTAGTAAAAATGCACATTTATTTTAACAATTAATCATAAACTCATTATAGAAGTTGGACAAAAGTAATGGTACGCCTATTTCCCCCTATTCTTTATATGTTAGATAAACTTTTTTAAAGTTATCCCGGATTTCCCAGAAGTGAAATCATTAATCATTTTCCCATATTGTGACGTTTTTCTTCTGTTCATTCGACGATTTCTGAAAGATCGCTAAAAATTTGAGGACACAGTTGTCTTCTTGCTTATGGTTAAACTTGTGCCTTAAAATGCTTATTTACCTGAGTTCAATTTTGTTATGAAATACAGTTTGAGGAAATCTGCCCATACCGGTGAAATTTTCGTCAAAATCGGTTAAGGAAAAAGTTCCGGGTAACTTTTTGAAATAAAATTATTAAGACCCCATAAAAGGTGTCAATTAAATACTTGTTTTATTTATTGGTATTCTGTGACGTTTATTTCTAGTCACGACAGGTATTTTATAGACAGATTATTTTTATTATAGATTATCAGAATGGACATGATTATAAAAACTGGCTTGATCAACTGTAAATGTCGTTATAAACAATTTGAAGGGCGGGAGATCAATACGAACATCTAACTGATATTTTTATACATTTTTTGTATTTCATAATGAATGTTACAGTGGTTGTTTTTCAAGGCACACGACTTGGGTCGTTATGATACTCGTCAAATATATTTTGTTAACTACGGGAAAAGCAATATAAGCTTTGACCAAAACAATCGAAAGATGTCATACTTTGTGACACAAAACCACATGAATAGATTTTAAAAGTAGGTCACAGTTACCTCTTGAAATCCTCACTTTTGAACCAATTGTGTCAAAAAAACGGTTGTTTTGTAAGGTTCTGTTGCGTTGTTTTCTGGCTGTTATGAATTGCTAAGTGCATGTTTTCAGAAACTGATTTCTGTGTATCATTTTTTGAATTCTTATTTATTTTTAAAAAAAACTATTTTTTAAACTTCGACTCAACCTTCCACCAATTAGTCTGTGATGTCTTGGTTAATTTTACACAAATGCTAGATACAGTACAGACCTGTCGAAAGTTTAACACTAAGCTAACGGATTAGTGCCGATTTGGCAGTTCATTTCTATTAGTAATATCTATGCAGCTTTTTGACAGCTGTTATCTATCCCCACCCCCACACCTTTTAGGTTACTAGCTGTCCAT
The DNA here is from genome assembly GCA_021292105.1 of Anadara kagoshimensis. Taxonomy (NCBI): domain Eukaryota; kingdom Metazoa; phylum Mollusca; class Bivalvia; order Arcoida; family Arcidae; genus Anadara; species Anadara kagoshimensis. The sequence goes on along the minus strand of CM037858.1, from coordinate 7,767,645 downwards.
GTTCCGGTTACTCGGTATCCGATTTTCGACTCTTATTCGTTAGCTCAGCGTTAAACTCTCGACAGGTCTGTACTGTATAAGATTTTAAGTACGCTTACCTATTACCAATAGAGACAAAATGGTTACTTTCTAAATTTTGACGTATCTAAACATTATCTCCAATTTCTTGGCACCAATTTATTTGGCACCGGAATAGGAACACACCATACAGATTTAAAACGATAACTTTTTATTTCATTTTAATAATTTTTATAATTCTCTAACTCATCCATTATTAGATACTACTCAATATGTCCATTAACGATATTAAATCTATTAGATTTCATTTTTAAAAACGTGTTATTTGCTATTTGTTAATTTATCTCATATAGAATGGAGTGAAGTTATGGATTTTAACGTCCCAGTCAAGATTTTTTCGCTTATATCGAGACGGTCAGTTCATGGAAACCGGATTGCAAGAAGAAAACCGCCGACCTTCGGCAAGTGAACTGGAAATTTTCACATACTAGGATCTGTCCCGAGTGTGAATCGAAATTAGGCGATGAGAGGATTGCTGTGATCCGCAAGCACCGGTTTTTGAGCACTGGACCACCTATCGAACAATTGGCTATCAAATTTAAATTTAATTTTAACTGCAGTTGCAAAAATGATTTTAAGATTAATAGGGGTTGTCTAAAGCTACTCAAGTTTTTTTTCAGCCTGAGACGGATTCTTAACATCAGATGGACAGTCAAGAATATCCAATTTTAACCCAAATACAGAGAGCCCAACAAAAGTATGAAGAAACGCTAACACGTGTTCAAACTATGGTATTATAGCTTTATGCTGTTACATAGCAGAAATTATCATAAGAATTAAACAGGAAGGCTGGAATCTGGAACATAAGTACAGTCAACTCTCTAGGCTACTGCATATAAAGTCTCAATATTTAGGTCCCATTTGCTCTTTGTGTATTTTTCATTAAAACATGTCTCAAACAATTGCAAAAGGTAATTCATGTTATTCACCTGAATAAACAATACATACTGTGAAGTCATTTATTTTCGCGGAGTTCTAATCTTGTGGATGTCTTGGCCAACGAATTTATGTGTCAACAAAGTACAAACCTGTCTATAAAGGCCATCCAAGGTAACCAGTAAAATGTTCTTAATGGGAAGGTGGCCTTTATATACAGGTTAAAATAATATGAATAAAGAGCAATTGGGATACAATTCTACTGGCCTTTATAAGCAGGTGGCCCTTATATAGAGGTGGCCTTTAAGGCAGGTTCGACTGTAGTATAGTTAAATTACAAGCCACCTCACAAAATGTCTTTTTTTTTCCTAAAATCACGAAAATTTGAAACCACGAATACAAATATTTTCACAGAATTAAGAACAACGACTATAAAACTCCCGACTTTGGATGATCACCGATTATAACATCGAAAGAACATCCGGTGACGATAGTTTGGTGATTTAAAAAAAATCAATAAAGAAACACAACCACTATGATTTGTTTTGAATATTTTAATATTTCTTTCTACAAGTACATTGCATATAATACTTTAGAATGTTTACAAAAAATGTTATGTAAAGTGCAGAATTTTTACTTCTTTTAATAATCTACAAATGCATTGCGTATAGACTTCATAATTTTTACAAAAAAATGTAATTTTATGTGCAGAATTTTTACTAAAACAAAAAAATTCAAAATTCAGCACATGACAATTACAATAATACTGTAAGTTACCAGTGAAATTATTTTTTAACAAATATAAACCAAAACCTTTCTAAATTTATTAATAATATGCATAGATGTGTATGTGTGATCATAATTTCAGAAATTTGGATACTAATAATTTAAAACTATGAAAATCTCGCTTTTATAACTTTCAGAGCATCTGCTGTACATATAAAAATAACAACAATTTAATAAAACTATTTACATATATACATTCATTCATTTTACCATATACCGGTAATAACTTTTCTTATTAACTTATAACTAATTCATCCGCTTTAATTTATTTTACCATATACAGGTAATAACTATTCTTATTAACATAAAACTACTAATTCATCCATTTCACCATATACAAGTTATAACTATTCTTATTAACATAAAACTACTAATTCATCCATTTTACCATATACAGGTAATAACTATTCTTATTAACATAAAACTACTAATTCATTCATTTTACCATATACAGGTAATAACTATTCTTATGAACTTAAAACTTTTTACATACATACATACATACATTCATCCATTTAACCATATACAGGTAATAACTATTCTTATTAACATAAAACTACTAATTCATCCATTTTACCATATACAGGTAATAATATTCTTATTAACATAAAACTACTAATTCATTCATTTTACCATATACAGGTAATAACTATTCTTATTAACTTAAAACTTTTTACATACATACATTCATTCATTTTACCATATACAGGTAATAACTATTTGTATTAACTTAAAACTAATTCATCTATTTTACCATATATAGGTAATACCTATTCCTATTAACTTATTCTATTTTCTTACTTCATTTGAAACATGATCAGTTACACATGTCACCTTAAACTTTGCAACGGCCTTAAAATATCATTTTGTAGCTTCAACATGGTTTATTTTGTTGTTTATACATAGGAATATTTGAAGAAAAAAACAACGGTTTTCAATACATTGATCTTTAGACAAACTTTTCCTTAAAATCCAATTTTCAAGACATGTTTTGACACATGAAGTTTATGAGAAATAAAAATAAGGAAAAATTTAAAACTTAACAAACATTAGGACAGTAAATGTAGTGACTGAGGTTATAAGATTCGAAGAGCAAGCAATAAATAAATAAATAAATAAATAAATAAATAAATAAATAAATGATTAGGAACATAATTATTGACCAAAGATACTTTAACATGTATTTATAATGAATTGATCAAATAGTAATTGTTTCAAATGTGTTTCAAGACACTCTTAAGAGAAAACAAAAAGTTGACGGACTGATGGACAGACAGACAGATGAACACTTAGCGTGACAGCTGAAGTAAACATATGATCTGTTAATATCTTATTGCAACCACATACATGTACAAAAAATGTAGCTTACTCCAAAACAACTATAATTTTTCTATACACCACATTGAATATATACACAAAAAGCAACAAAAACAACCAAATATTATTTAAAACAATAAACAAAATAAAACAAAAACAAACAAAGAGAAAACAAAGAAAAATAAACTAGGTTTTAAAAAAATTAAAAATTAAATAAAGACCACCTGTCATGTATACAGGTAGTTTTTTTTTTTTTTTTTTTTTTTTTTTTTGGTTCAAACAGAAACCAAAGCGACCTTGATACATTGACATTTATGGACCTTAAAGTGGTCCTTGTATAGAGGCTGTCCATATAACAAGCTTTACTATTTATTGGTCAAAATATAAACATTTGTTACTGAGCAATGTCCCCGTTTTCAATTTGTCCATTAAATTGTGTCATGTATTGATTTTTTTTAGATTTTATGAAATAAGAAAATGTTTAAAAAGCACCAGTTGCCATGTGCTAATTTTTTTAAATTTTAAATTATTACTTTTATATAATTTGGGAATAAATAAATAAGAATGAATCATCTTAGCCGTCGTGGTTACCATGGAAATTAGAATTGAGTATTCTGCGTCTTGAATATCCATAGTTTTGAAGTTATTTTTGAAATAACTTATAATCTTTGAAATTAGAAGAAATTGTCTTCTTGCAAACATATTTATATAGTCTTATATCATGGTTAATTTTTGTTCAATTTTCTGTTCCTTTGAACGAAATTACATGTACTTTTTATTACCTTATTTTATAATTTTTCAATAAAAAGTCATCACAATATGATTTCTCCAAACCAATTTAATTAATGCGACACATAAAACTATTTATTATTTTTTGACCGAAATTAAAACTATAGATCAAAACAGAGAAAGGATATACCTTGAATCATTTATCTTTGATATAGCCGCACGTGACAGCATTTTATATCAAAATAGATCACGTATCATTGATATAGCTACACCTGGCATTATTTTATACAGTAATAGATCAGATATCCCTGATATAGACCAGATATCCCTGATATAGACACACCTGGCAGCATTTTGTATAATAGTAGATGAGGTATCCCCGATATAGACACACCTGGCAGCATTTTACTTAACAATAGATCAGGTATCCCTGGTATCGACACACCTGGCAGCATGTTACATAATAATAGATCAAGTATCCCTGGTATAGACACACCTGGCAGTTTTTTTACTTAATAATAGATCAAGTATCCACGATATAGACACACCTGGCAGCATTTTACATAATAAAAGATCAGGTATCCCTGATACAGACACACCTAGCAGCATTTTACATAATAAGAGATCAGGTATCCCTGATACAGACACACCTGGCAGCATGTTACATAATAAAAGATCAGGTATCCCTGATACAGACACACCTAGCAGCATTTTACATAATAATAGATCAGGTATCCCTGATATAGACACACCTGGCAGCATTTTACATAATAAGAGATCAGGTATCCCTGATAAAGACACACCTGGCAGCATCTTACACAATACGAGACCAGGTATCCCTGATATAGACACACCTGGCAACATTTTACATAATAATAGATCAGGCATCCCTGATTTAGACACACCGGGCCGCATTTTACATAATAATAGATCAGGTATCCCCGATACAGACACACCTGGCAGCATTTTACAAAATAATAGATCATGTATCCCTGATATAGACACACCTGGCAGCATTTTATACAACAATAGATCAGGTATCCCTGATATAGACACCTGGCAACATTTCATTAAATAATACATGTAGATCAGGTATCCCTGATATAGACACCTGGCAACATTTCACTAAATAGTAGATCAGGTATCCCTGATATAGACACAACTGGCAGCATTTTACATAATAATAGATCTGGTATCCATGATATAGACACCTGGCAGCATTTTACTTAATAATAGATCAGGTATCCCCGATATAGACACACCTGGCAGCATTTTGCATAATAATAGATCAGGTATCCGTGATATAGACACACCTGGCAGCATTTTACATAATAATAGATCAGGTATCCCTGGTATAGACACACCTGGCAGCATTTTACATAATAATAGATCAGGTATCCCTGGTATAGACACACCTGGCAGCATGTTACATAATAATAAATCAGGTATCCCTGGTATAGACACACCTGGCAGCATTTTACTTAATAATAGATCAGGTATCCCTGGTATCGACACACCTGGCAGCATTTTATATAATAAAAGATCAGGTATCCCTGATACAGACACACCTGGCAGTATTTTACTTAACAATAGATCAGGTATTCCTAATATAGACACACCTGGCAGTATTTAACATAATAATAGATCAGGTATCCCTGATATAGACACACCTGGCAGCATTTTACTTAACAATAGATCAGGTATCCCTGGTATCGACACACCTGGCAGCATTATACATAATAATAGATCAGGTATCCCTGATATAGACACACCTGGCAGCATTTTACACAATGCGAGATCAGGTATCCCTGGTATCGACACACCTGGCAGCATGTTACATAATAATAGATCAGGTATCCCTGGTATAGACACACCTGGCAGTTTTTTAATTTAATAATAGATCAGGTATACACGATATAGACACACCTGGCAGTATTTTCCTTAACAATACATCAGGTATTCCTAATATAGACACACCTGGCAGTATTTAACATAATAAAAGATCAGGTATCCCTGATACAGACATACCTAGCAGCATTTTACATAATAATAGATCAGGTATCCCTGATATAGACACACCTGGCAGCATTTTACATAATAAGAGATCAGGTATCCCTGATAAAGACACACCTGGCAGCATCTTACACAATGCGAGATCAGGTATCCCTAATATGGACACACCTGGCAACATTTTACATAATAATAGATCAGGCACCCCTGATATAGACACACCGGGCCGCATTTTACAAAATAATACATCATGTATCCCTGATATAGACACCTGGCAACATTTCACTAAATAATAGATCAGATATCCCTGATATAGACACACCTGGCAGCATTTTATACAACAATAGATCAGGTATTCCTGATATAGACACCTGGCAACATTTCATTAAATAATAGATCAGGTATCCCTGATATAGACACCTGGCAACATTTCACTAAATAGTAGATCAGGTATCCCTGATATAGACACCTGGCAACATTTCATTAAATAATAGATCAGGTATCCCTGATATAGACACAACTGGCAGCATTTTACATAATAATAGATCAGATATCCCTGATATAGACACAACTGGCAGCATTTTACATAATAATAGGTCAGGTATCCCTGATATAGACACAACTGGCAGCATTTTACATAATAATAGATCAGATATCCCTGATATAGACACATCTGGCAGCATTTTACATAATAATAGGTCAGGTATCCCTGATATAGACATACCTGGCAGCATTTTACATAATAATAGATCAGGTATCCCTGGTACAGACACACCTGGCAGCATTTTACATAATAATAGGTCAGGTATCCCTGATATAGACATACCTGGCAGCATTTTACATAACAATAGGTCAGGTATCCCTGATATAGACATACCTGGCAGCATTTTACATAATAATAGGTCAGGTATCCCTGGTACAGACACACCTGGCAGCATTTTACATAATAATAGGTCAGGTATCCCTGATATAGACACACCTGGCAGCATTTTACATAATAATAGATCAGGTATCCCTGGTACAGACACACCTGGCAGCATTTTACATAACAATAGGTCAGGTATCCCTGGTACAGACACACCTGGCAGCATTTTACATAACAATAGGTCAGGTATCCCTGGTACAGACACACCTGGCAGCATTTTACATAATAATAGGTCAGGTATCCCTGGTACAGACACACCTGGCAGCATTTTACATAACAATAGGTCAGGTATCCCTGATATAGACATACCTGGCAGCATTTCACTAAATAATAGATCAGGTATTCCTGATATAGACACATCTGGCAGCATTTTACTTAATAATAGATCAGGTATCTCTGATATAGACACACCTGGCAGAAATTTACATAACAATAGATCAGGTATCTCTGATATAGACACATCTGGCAGCATTTTACATAAAAATAGATCAGGTATCTCTGATATAGACACATCTGGCAGCATTTTACATAATAATAGATCAGGTATCCCTGATAAAGACACACCGGGCAGCACTAATATGATGATAGATCATGTATCTCTGATATAGACACACCTGGCAGCATTTTGTTTAATAATAGATCAGGTATATCCCTGATACAGACACACCTAGCAGCATTTTATACAATAATAGATCAGGTATCCCTGATATAGACACACCTGGCAGCATTATACATAATATTAGATCAGGTATCCCTGGTATAGACACACCTGACAGCATTTTACATTATAAATGATCAGGTATCCCTTAGAGACACCCCTGGCAGCATTTTACTTAATAATAGATCAGGTATACCTAAATTATACAAACATCTGGCAGCATTTTACATAATAATAGATCTGGTATCCCTGATATAGACACAACTGGTAGCATTTTCATAATAATAGATCAGGTATCCCTGGTTTAGACACACCTGGCAGCATTTTACATACTAGTAGATCAGGTATCCCTAAAAGACACACCTGGCAGCAATTTACATTATAATAGATCAGGTATCCCTGATAGAGACACTTCTGGCAGCATTTTACATAATAATAGATCAGGCATATCTGATATAGCTAAACCTGGCAGCATTTTACTTAATAATAGATCAGGTATCCCCGATATAGACATACCTGGCAGCATTTTACTTAATAATAGATCAGGTATCCCCGATATAGACATACCTGGCAGCATTTTACTTAATAATAGATCAGGTATCCCCGATATAGACATACCTGGCAGCATTTTGTATAATAATAGATCAGGTATCCCCGATATAGACATACCTGGCAGCATTTTGTATAATAATAGATCAGGTATCCCCGATATAGACATACCTGGCAGCATTTTGTATAATAATAGATCAGGTATCCCCGATATAGACATACCTGGCAGCATCTTACATAATAATAGATCAGGTATCCCCGATATAGACATACCTGGCAGCATTTTGTATAATAATAGATCAGGTATCCCCGATATAGACATACCTGGCAGCATTTTGTATAATAATAGATCAGGTATCCCCGATATAGACATACCTGGCAGCATTTTACATAATACCGGTAATAAATCAGGTATCCCTGATATAATCACGCCTGGCAGCATTTTATATAATTTTTTCTATCCCTGATATAGCCTTAACGGAATTGCATTGTTTATAAAATCAGAGCGAATGAATGATAAATGTGACACGCGTATTTAATTTTGTAATGATGTAAAACTGGGAAATTGTAAAGCGAAAACCCAATGGAATATTCAAGACGCAGATGCATGTATGCCACGAGAGATCCCATATGGACAGCTGGTTATGATTTCTGGAACTGTGAAAATGATCCAATGTATAAGGGGTACAGCATAACCGTAATGGCGGATAACAATTTTAAAATTGAATCAACCAAAGTGTTTATTTTTGCAATTATATATGAAATTATATATGAAAAAGAACCAATATAATTTCTAAAATGATCGTAAGCAAGCCAAATTCGTATGACGGTAAATAAAAGTTTAAACTCTCAAAAATATTGGTAATGGACAAATTTCAAACGAGGAACAAGTATAAAGGAGTTGAATGACTTTTCGTTTTACACATACAGATTAACTATGGGTAGCTTTTTTGAGACATAGATAAAATTTAGATTAAATATAACTCAATAAAAGGAAAGAAAACGTTTTGCAAAATACACTGACAAATTAAATAAATAAATAAATATAAATAAATAAATTAGTAAGTAAAGAAATAAAATCAACATAAAAAAAGAAATAAAATCAACAAGAACTAAAACAAAATAAAATGAAAACACACAGAGTTAATTAAACTTTGGACATTATCGTATAGAAAATATTACACTGTTTTGAGTTTTGGGTTTAACTTAGTCCTAAAAATTACTGTTGATGTACCAGTGAAGAAATTACCGTTGAACATTGAAGTTAATATGGAATAGGAAAAAATATTCTAAAACAGAATAATTCATAAAATGGTTGTAACATTACATAGTGACCTCATATAACAGAAATAGAAAAATTATAAGTGGTAAAGAAATAAAGAGAACGACAGACAGAAAAGAAAGAGAGAAAGTTTACATGAAAGAAAGAACAAAATTTATGACAAATATACAAAATGTTACTTTAGCTTGATGTAAAATTTCAATGAAATGTAAAATTGTAAGTAGTAAAAAAAAGAGAGAAAAGGATAGAGAGAAAAGGAAAGAGAGAAAAATGTAACTGAAAAAAAGAACAAAAATGATGACAAATATTACTTTTGTCTTGATGTGAAATTTCAGGTGTATAATAATACAAATAAAACAAATTTAAAACAAATGAAAATACTTCTGTGTAGATCTGTTTCTTTTTCTTTTATTCTCTTTATAATTTAGATGTCTACTGATGGCATACCACCTGTACAAAGTAAAACAAAACACCATTATCTCTAAATTAAATGTTTCAGCATTACTGTCCTGATGTAAACCGCCTTCGTGTCATTAGGTCATTGTAAATAAGTACCATCTTTCTATACATTAAACGTCTCGATATAAGTGAAACATTCTTGACTGGGACGTTAAACACCTTTACTTAACTCGGTCTTCTTTCGAAACATTGATTCAGAGATTTAAAAGTAATTTTACCTTTGGGTCTGCTTGTATTCGAATAATAAGTGCCTAGAGTGTTCACTTATAACAGGTAAACTCTAATTATTTTAGATTAATTGAATAAATAGTGTGCAAAGTATACAGTATCTCATTAAGACCATATGTTGAAAACAAACTACAGTCCAACCTGCCTTAAAGGCCACCTCTATATAAGAGCCACCTGCTTATAAAGGCCAGTATAATTGTATTTCAATTGTTCTATATTCATATTATTTGAACCTGTATATAAAGGTCACCTGCCCATAAAGGCCACTTTTACTGGTTCCCTTAGGTGGCCTTTATAGACAGGTTTGACTATATTTTGCAGATTTTAATTCTGAGACCATTCGTTTTAAGCTCTGGATATTAATGCCATCCATTTCTGACTTAGTAAACATTTTACCTAATTGTTTGAATTTTGAAATTTTAACTGCAATACAGATTCTTATACGCCGAATGTGTAGAACTCGAATTTTGATGGTAGTCTGCCCTCTAGATAACTGGATCCTCCATCTATATATCCGACTGTAACAAAATCGAACAAATTTTTAACTTACCACCGCTCCCAGCGTTGCTTCTGTAATCCGTTGTCTTCAAATCTCCGTTTTCTTTTAACTCTTTCATTTCTCTTACTTGTTCTTTAGCTTCTTTGGCTTTTTCGTTGCAATATCTTCTGCATTTTGCCTTTTGTTGTTTTTCATAGTTACGGCAACTGACATCAATGCTTTCTTGTTCTTTTCTTTTCTTTAATTCCTCTTGTTTCTTCTCACGCTGTTTCAGCTTCCATTCCAGTTCGAGTGCTTTTATTTTCAAAGCTTTCTCGCGGTTCATTTCTGCTATAAATCTTCTTTCTTCTGATATTTTGGCAAGTCGGCCCTATAAAACACAAACATCACATCAATCGTGATTTTAATTGGATTCAGGGATTAAATGGGACTAGTAACCAGTCTTAATAATTTTACTTCAAAATTCAGCCATCCATTAAGTGTTTTGCTAGTACAACTCAACATAGCTGAACCCCCGTTAAACTCCAACACTTTGCGAAAACCTCCAAAACCCGATGCGTAGTTTGGACCTCAACATTTTGGAAACAACTTTAACATAGCCGAAATTTTATGTCGATTGAACAATAATTATGGCATGTCATATAGCACGTGTTTAGCAACTCCTAATAAAGTCCAAAGCTTATCAGTCGTCGAAATTACAACGCCTAATGAAGTCCAAAGACGAGAAGTCTTTTTGGTATTACTTGTAAAATAAAATTATTCTCAAAATTGAACGAATGTATTTGATTTCTTGTCTGAAGCCTTAATCTTTAATTTCGACGCCTAATGAAGTCTGGCTTCTTTTGGCGTTGTTATTAGGGGTTATTACACACGTTGTCAAATTAGATCCAAACACAGACGAAACTGTTGGATTAACTATGGTGCCATCTTGTCTGGTTATTTTATGCCGCAAGATCCAGTTGCTTAATTTATTTGTAAGGTTGTTAAGTTGTAGGTAAAGGGTCTGTCATGTGCTACTTTTGAATTTTTATGAAATAATACATTCAAAAGTAGCAATTGTCATTTGCTACTTTTGAATGCATTATTTTATAAAAATATTCAAAAGTAGCACATGACAGGTCTACCACTTTGCGGATCTCAAAAGACAGTATTTTTAACTGGAACTTGTAGTGAAACTGGAACATCACCGGGTCGATCTACCGCCAATTTTGAAATTGAGACACTCATATCAACATATAATTGCTCAATCACTCTAAGTCCTTCCCAACTTCCAAAGAACTACATGACAGATAACTAGTATCAAGCCCAGGCTGTCAGAACAAATTTTCAATAATACCAGACCCGCCCTTCTATTGGCTGACAACTATTAAGAGCCACATTTTACAGGAATGGGACATGGAAGGAGGGAAGTATATAAGTTGGGATGACTACAAATTCAGCTATTTTGTCACTCATCTAGACCAGGGTCTCAGCGGCAGACTGGTCTAAAACGACGATTACGGATTAATACACTTCTGGTCGCTTAATTTTCAATCCCATTTGTGCAGATCTCACAGTGGTTTTCTCCGGCACTCGGAGTCTTTTTATTCGCCAAAATTTGTAAACTCCGTCTTTTTTCTTTCTCTATCCCCTTTCCCATTTTAATTTCACAATTTATAATAATGTATTTCTACTAATATCCCTTTTAATTGCTGTAACAAAAAATGCAAAGTATAATACCTTTTCCTGCAACGACTCTTTCTTAAGACATTCTGCCATTATTTCTTTCTCTTCGGAATTAAATCCATGTGATGTAGATGGCCTCTCCAATCGTTCCATAATTCTCTGTGGTGGGTTTTTAGGTTTAGCTTGGTTTTCTTCATCGTCATCCCCGAAAACATAAGCTACTCCACCAGAAGATTTCTTTGCAATGATATTTTCTTCTTCCAACTGTTGAAGAATCTTGGCCTTTTCTTTGTTGATGTCAACAGCATTTATTTCTCCTAATATCTTTTTCCTCTTCAAAAGAATTTTCTTCTTTTCTTTCCTTGGTATTCCTGGAAGTCTGGCTTTACCAGCAAGGTTTTTACCCTCGGTCGGGTCCACTATTTTACAGCTAATACAGCCCATTTTGACTGTTGGCCTTATTTTTGCGTTTACTCTGTTGAGTTGATCGCAGAAAAAGGTATCCAAGCAAAGAAATCAATGACGTCATAGATGAGTCTGACTTCCGTCATCTTGCGCAGTCGTAATATGGGCTCTGAATTTCGAGTTTCGAGCAACGCCGGTGGAATCGCGTCTTTAGAATTTTAAAATGGAAAAACCAAACGAAATGCTGCAAAGTTTTGGGATTCATTTTTAGAAAACGATAAACAAACACTTTAGCCAACAATTCTCATTCACTCATTTCAGGGACCCAGGGACATGGTTACCAAGTTCGGTTTATTAAAAACAATGGTTGATTTAACAAGATAATACCTGCATCATATTGTCTGAACATTCACGGTTAAAGTCTGGGTTGGACTTTCAAAGCCAGTGACATACCATACGCATTTTCTCGTTTTTTCTGTCGTCTTATTTGCGTGGCATTATTTACGCCCTTCAAATATCATCTTCTCTGTTTTTAGGGTTTTTTCAACCTTAAAATCTCGGTCCTTTGAATGTTGCATTGGAAAATACGAAATGGCAAGATGGCAGAAAGCGGCCACTATAGAGTAAACAACAAGGTTAACAAGACTATTTAATAACGAAAATACAGAGTGCCTTTTATTTAATCAATTTTCACGAGGTATATTCTAATTACGATTACTATAGTAACTCAAAGGCCTCAATCTTACCCCACCCCACGGCACCCCAACACAAAATACAGTACAAACCTTCGAAGGTTTAACACACTGGACTAAAAAGTTAAGGAGTAAAAGCCCGGTTGATGAGCAATCGAGATATGGATAGCTAGTTACCGAAAGCTATTTAGAGTCGAGTTGAGTAATGGTGTTTAACGTCCCAGTCAAGAATATTTCACTTATATCGAGACGTCGCCAGCTATAGGCGAAGGTGCAGAGATTTTGCCTGTGCGTTGCGCTGATGGCATTATAAAGCAGGGTTTTTTAACGTGCCAAGCCTACCATGACACGAGACCTCGTTTTATTTTAAGACGGTTCCCATCTGATAGAACCGTGAATTTCATTTCGTAATGCCGAGTGCTTGGCGAAAGAACAATCACTACCCACTTTCAAGTCTTTGGTCAGACCCGGTCGGGGTTCGAACCCATGACTTCCCACATACGGAGCGAGCACTCTACCAACTGAGCTACCGCAGTGGAGACCAATATATTTAGAGATAGATAACAGCTGAAAGCCTACCGAGTCATAGCTAACAAGACTTAATGTTCAGTACTGCATACAATATTTAAAAATCCTTAAAATCCTTTTTTTTTTTTTTTTTTTTTTTTTTTTTTTTTTTTTTTACAAAAGATGCACTAAATTGTTCGCGTGTGGCTGAGTATAATTCTTTACAGAATTGTCCTGGACATTTTTTTGCTGTTGTCTGAACATAAATGATTAATAATAAATTCTTCGCAGCATGATGACTGAATCAAGTGACTTTTAATGCAGTTCTTACTAGTCTGATATGAAATATGGTCGTGAAGATTGCGGCATTTGTCTGCTTAATCGCCTTTAATGACATTACTTGATATTGAATTTTAGTAAGCATTTATCGAGGAAAGAAGATAAGCAATTATTACTGCACTAAAATGACAATATAATATTGTAATACACGTCATTATATAACTGATAAAAAGCCACCCCATACAACCAATCGGCTGATGTTTTAAATCTGAAAAACAATAAAAATCGAAAAAAAAATCTTAATTAATATCGAAGGAAAAACAGCTTAGGTAAACTAATTTCTTTATCTTAAAATTATGAATTATAATCCGTTTTGTTACTGGATTCAATTATTCCATATTTGTTGAATTTCGTTTAAGGTCAGTTTGTAATAAAATAATATTTCGTTGTCGTATTAATTCGTGTGTCAGTTAATCGATGGTTTCTGTTAATCAATGGTTTTCGGTATATTCGTGCATGGTTTTTGGTTTTGGATTAAGGTCAGTTTGTAATAAAATAATATTTCGTTTTCATATTAATTCGTGTGTCAGTTATTCCTCGAAAATGACGAAACACCACGGAAATTATTTCACAATATTTTGTTATGGCTATTGTCAACATGAATGCAAAAGAGAAAGCGAACCATTTAAAGATTTGGTAAAACTTTGGTTCGAAACCATGACCTTCCATTTGCTAACGAACACTCTACTCACAAAGCTGCTGCATAATCCAACTCGCGACATTCTAATACTGGGGCTTTGTTACGCCACATAGCGGTGTTGCTGCATAAACGCGCCCGACACGTCTATGCGGGGAATTTCAACGCATAAAAAGGTCGGCCACGTTTATGTGGTGGCATTCAACGCATAAAAATGTGTTGCTTATATGCGGCGCAAGGGTGCCTTTTTGACGCATAAAGAGGACCAATTTTAACGAGTTTTAAAAAGAGCTTATATCTCGACAAAAACGGTGGTGGTTATATTAATGATGACGACGATTGAGAATTCATGTTGTTGTTGATAATGGAGGTGGAGGACGGAGACGACGAGAGGCTGACGACGATTCCGACGGCGGTGGCGATGGTGACTGTAATGTTGATGGTCATTAAATTGTGATTTTGGCAGAATTTCGACTTTTGCTTTTTTGTCTTCTAGTCTGTCCATCATCATCATCATCACGATGATAGTGATGGTGTTGGTGTTTTTGGTGACGGTGGTAATGATGATGGAGGTGTAGGTGATGATAGTGAAGAATGTTATGGTATCGTGCTTTAAATGTTTTCTTTATGCGACGGAAGGTAGACTTTTTGCCGCATTAAAACGTCCACTTTATGCGTTGAAATTCCCCGCAAAGACGTGTTGGAACACGTTTATACGGCAACACCGCTATGTGGTGTAACAGGGCTTGTCGAAAGTTTAACACCAAGCTATGTAACGCCACATAGCGGTGTTACCGCATAAACCCGCCCGACACGTCTATGCGGGGAACGCATAAAGAGGTCGGCCACGGTTATGCGGCGGCGTTCAATGCATAAAGATGTGTTGCTTATATGCGGCGCAAGGCTGCCTTTTTGACGCATAAAGAGGACTAATTTTATCGACTTGATATGAATTTTTGAAAGAGCTTATACCTCGACAAAAAAGTGGTGGTGACATTAATTATAACGACGACGATGTCAATTGAGAATTTATATGATAATAATAATTGTAAGGAGCTGGAGGATGGGGACGGGGACGGTGAGAGCGCAACGACGATTTACCGTCGTCGTGCCGACGGCGGTGACGATGATGACTGTTATGTTGATGGTCGTTAAATTGTAATTTTGGCAGAATTTTGACTTTTGCTTTTAATAATAATGATAATAATATAATGGTGATCATCACAATGATAGTGATGGTGGTGTTTTTAGTGAAGGTGGTAATGATGATGGAGGTGTAGGTAATGAGAGTTAATGTTTTCTTTATGCAGCAGAATGTAGCCTTTTTGCCGCATAAAAGTGTCTTCTTTATGCGTTGAAATTCCCCGCATAGACGCGTTAGAACTCACCGCTATGTGGCGTAACACAGCTCATTTATCCTCTCAATAGCTCCTATCTATCTCTCGGCAGCTTTTCGCAGGCTTGTCCACTAAGTACCCATGTTTCGGCCACTCGACAGTTGATCTTCGACTTGTTTTCGTTAGCTCAGTGTTAAACTTTCGATAGGTCTGTACTGTGAACATATATAGCATAAAAATGCAACTATCCATACGGCGGCGTGGAAGGGCCAAATGGAAAAAAATCACAACGGAAGTTACAGTAAAATTCCCAAATTTATAAACAGAGCTTAATGCATCAAAGAGACCGTTAAAAATCTAGCGATTAAAGCTGTTTCAGCAAACGACCGTTTGATTGATTAGCTGAGTTAATTTTGAATACGCTAAGATGTATCATTTCAACAAGTTACTGATTAGAATATTGGCTTGATAAATACTCTACCGATAATATAGATTAAAATAGCATGATATCGCCGATAACATCTGATTTTATAAAAATTAGACAAGAAAAACAGGAAAATAATTAATCAAATTATCACAGGGGTTCTATGTTAATGTTCTCTTTCTCTACATACAAATTCTTATATTTCGGCTTTTGTCTGATAAATGTTCTCATTTCTGGTAATTTTCTTCGTTTAACAATGTTCTCACCTTTTGGTTGGTGTTACTGTTTTATTGTTTCTTGTTTTTATAGTTTCTTTATCTTCATTTTTTCGTTGTGAACTCACTCGCTTATGCCCTTGTAGCTTTATATCCTTGAATTTTTTTCTGTGTTTTCTTATTTTGTTGTATACATATTATTGTTTGTTCTTTGTTCTTTCCTTTCATATTGTCGTTTTATATTATTATTATTATTATTATTATTATTATTATTATTGTTGTTGTTGTTGTTGATCTTGGAGTTAATCAACAGCGGGAATTTAATTTTTCAGACGAAGAGAGACAACTCTGTTTACCACACTTCAAAAATATTTTTTTAAATATTGCAGGAAAAAACATTTTTAACACTGAAAAAATTTACGCCACTCCAGTCGCGTCACTATCTGAATACACTTATTCACGATGAAGTGCCAAATTTTACCAGAAAGGTGTATTTGAAAGAATGGGGTACAGTGGAGTAATCGTGTTTTACGCCCCAGCTAAAAATCTTTCAGAGCTAGTCAGTTCAGGGATGGTGGAGGTAACCTGAGTGTCCAGAGAAAACCACTGTTTTTGGGAATGCGAACTGACAAACTCTCTCCCACTTTAGTTGATAGTTAGAATATGTCCAGTGATTGGTTCGAACCTACATGTAGTCGGTGACAAGCGCTGTGACCCTTACTGAGTGCGCGCTTTAGATGCCGAAGCCCTGTGTTCGAAGAAGAGAACATCAAAAATTTGAAATAAGGTCGACGTTTGTTCTTTTGAAGTTATTTAACGATAATAGAAGATAGTAATGAAGGCTCTTTCCAAATGAAATACAACAAACTGGTATAACTGGTATATTGTTACATGGCGATAGTTCACTAACACTAAGTGTTTTACACGTCCATGACTTCATTCGATAATCCAAACGATTTCATTGGAAAAAAAACTATCCATACTCCGCCCATTGTTCTCTCTCTCTCTCTCTCTCTCTCTCTCTCTCTCTCTCTCTCTCTCTCTCTGATTCATATATATAATGTTCTACTGAGTAAGTATTTAATGCTATGTTGTATAAATTGTTATATTATAGATGCACAGGAAACTGGTTAATATAAGAGATTTACTCTTGTTCCATGATCTTGATTTGTAAAATTGTTTCTATGCGTTAATCAATAATTTTGATTTTCAAATAAAATAGTGTTTAAACTAAACTAACAAACTGGTAAGTATACACTCACTGCCTGATTTACATGTTATTATGACTGTAAACGGTGTTTTACTCCTCAGTCAAGATTTTTTAACTTATATCGAGACAGTCAGTTCAGGAATGGTGAAGGAAATCGAAGTGCCTAGAGAAAACCATAGATCCCCGGCAAGCGAAGGATCTGTCCTGAGTGGGATTCGAACCTAGGTGGTATGTAGAGGCGCTGTGGTAAGCGATGCGAGCGGTTTAGCCCACTCAGCCACCGAACCCCGCACGTATATTTTGTGGACGTTACTTCTCACTTTACATGTAACAAAATGCATACTGGATATTTCTAATTACCGGTACATTACATTATATTATAACACATTCAGTACAAAAAAGGGTTTAAGTTTTTAATAAATATTTAATGAGTCGGAGTTGCATATATTTAGACAATGGGACATAAACACAGTCACAAGATTATTATTTTCTTGAGTTTAGGTTTCATTGGTTACAAAACTTGTTTGACAATAATATCGGTTATATATATTAATTTTAATTTACGCATGGTGGGTTGTTGTTTTTAGCTTTAGCATCCAACCGTATTAAATACTCCTTAAAATTTTCCAAACACATCAAAGCATCGTAACTTTGAAAACAGAGAAGATGGATTTCAAAATGCAATTTACATCAATATCTTATAAATATTAGTTTTACTTCCTAATAATGTGAAGACTAATGTGCATTACAGAAGTTTAATTATCTCAACTTGTGAAAGATTAATCAGATAGGTTCGAGCGGAGCCAATAAAACGTTATTTGCGACAGTATAACCACCGATATACGTCTGCAAATCGAAAATTACAAGACAGTTATCCCTTAAATATATGAGTCATTTTTAAAGTAATCGTTAAATGTTGTGAATTTTCAGCTTTTACGAATTAACAAGCAAATTTCAAACTACTTCCCCAGTAGTAGGTACTTTTTGTGATTTGCATTTACATGTATGTTGAAAGGGCCATAACTCCCAGGAAAATGAGCAAACCAACTCGGGTTAATGATACGCCCATCCCCTAACAATGTTGATGCTTTGTACCAAATTTCGTGAAATAGTTGGTGGTTTGTTTTTTTTTTTTTTTTTTTTTTTGAGAATTTCTTCAAACAAGTGTCTGGACGGCAGTTTTTTTTTAAAGGCGAGTGGAGGTGAAACACCAGATGAAGTTTCGGCGACACATTCTCCATTTCAAGAATAAGTCGCCTGTAACGCCATTACTACAAGCAACTCGTTTGAAAACCTCAAAGAGTTCGAAAATGACTAAAACAATGTCCCAGGAAAGTTTTAATTAACATATCCAACTTATTGCATAGTTTCGACCATTCAAAGTACGGTAACACTGAGCTAACAAAATGGTGTTGAAAGTTCGGCTGTCAAGTGGTGAGATGTGGCTAGCTTATGGACAAAAACGTTGTAGAGAGACAGACAACAACTGTCAAAAAGCTGTCGAGAATAAAAGCTACCAAAAAGCCACCTGGGGATCGAGTTGAGCTACCGATACGGCACTAGTTTGTCAGCTGTTTGTCAGTGTTGGCGACGTCTCGATATAAGTGAAATATTTTGGACTAGGACGTTAAACACCATTATTTAAGTGTTTAACTTTCGACATGCCTGTCATGTTCATAAAGTTTGTATTTGTGGTATATGCACTCAACATTAACCTTTTCTTTTGAAATGTTAGCGCAAATTTTTTTCGCGTGAAATCAAACGGTTCAGAATTCAGAAAATTGTTAATAAACTACCTAAACACTCTTTGGATTTTTCCCGTTTAGAAGTTAGAACTTATTCATGGAATAATTGGGACACAAATTAGTTTCTGGTGAATATTCTGTTTATAGTTCATAATTCAGTACTTGGGTACCTGTAAAATAAACCATCTATTATTGACGATGACACGGCAAACGCCAATATTTTACAAAAAATTCAAAATTTGCGAAATATGTGAAGTATCGATGTATATTTCATCACTATGTTGCTTTGATATTTACAGTTTGAAGACATTTAGCACACTCGTAAATAAGAAATCATTTAATGTATTGTTTTGTACGACAGCATATAGGGGATTTTGTTTATTTTTCTAATTACATGCGTATGTGTATTCAGGCTGCCATTGCGAATTACTAATCTGCCATAGATAGATAGATAGATAGATAGATAGATTCAATGATGCCTTACGTCCCAGTCAAGAGTATTATAATTATATCGAGACGTCACCAGCTTTAAAAGTGGAAGAAATTTTAACCTTTGCAGGGCAGTGTACAAGAGGACTCTTTTCCGTGTCGCGCCTGTCGAAACACGGGGCATAGATTAAGATCTCTTGCAAAGGATCCCGTGACTTTCATTTCTTAATACCGAGATGCTGGCGAAAAAACGGTCATCGCCTCCTTTCAAACCTGGACCAGACCTCGGCCGGAATTCGAACCCACAACCTCCCACATACAGAGTGAGCGCTCTACATACCGGTAGTGGTAAATCTGCAATTCTGCCATGGCGAATAGCTAATCTGTCGTTACCATTACTATTCTGCTATGCGTGCGAATAACTAATCTGTCGTTACCATTACTATTCTGCTATGCGTGCGAATAGCTAATCTGTCGTTACCATTACTATTCTGCTATGCGTGCGAATAGCTAATCTGTCGTTACCATTACTATTCTGCTATGCGTGCGAATAGCTAATCTGTCGTTACCATTACTATTCTGCTATGCGAGCGAATAGCTAATCTGTCGTTACCATTACTATTCTGCTATGCGTGCGAATAGCTAATCTTTCATGGCCATTACTCTTCTGCTATGCGTGCGAATAGCTCATCTGTCATGGCCATTACTATTCTGCTATGCGTGCGAATAGCTAATCTGTCATGGCCATTACTCTTCTGCTATGTGTTCGAATAGCTAATCTGTCATGGCCATTACTCTTCTGCTATGCGTGCGAATAGCTAATCTGTCATGGCCATTACTCTTCTGCTATGCGTGCGAATAGCTAATCTGTCATGGCAATTACTCTTCTGCTATGTGTTCGAATAGCTAATCTGTCATGGCCATTACTCTTCTGCTATGCGTGCGAATAGCTAATCTGTCATGGCAATTACTCTTCTGCTATGTGTTCGAATAGCTAATCTGTCATGGCCATTACTCTTCTGCTATGCGTGCGAATAGCTAATCTGTCATGGCCATTAATCTTCTGCTATGCGTGCGAATAGCTAATCTGTCATGGCCATTACTCTTCTGCTATGTGTTCGAATAGCTAATCTGTCATGGCCATTACTCTTCTGATATGCGTTCGAATAGCTAATCTGTCATGGCCATTAATCTTCTGCTATGCGTGCGAATAGCTAATCTGTCATGGCCATTACTCTTCTGCTATGTGTTCGAATAGCTAATCTGTCATGACCATTACTCTTCTGCTATGTGTTCGAATAGCTAATCTGTCATGGCCATTACTCTTCTGCTATGTGTTCGAATAGCTAATCTGTCATGGCCATTACTCTTCTGCTATGCGTGCGAATAACTAATCTGTCGTTACCATTACTATTCTGCTATGCGTGCGAATAGCTAATCTGTCGTTACCATTACTATTCTGCTATGCGTGCGAATAGCTAATCTGTCGTTACCATTACTATTCTGCTATGCGTGCGAATAGCTAATCTGTCGTTACCATTACTATTCTGCTATGCGAGCGAATAGCTAATCTGTCGTTACCATTACTATTCTGCTATGCGTGCGAATAGCTAATCTTTCATGGCCATTACTCTTCTGCTATGCGTGCGAATAGCTCATCTGTCATGGCCATTACTATTCTGCTATGCGTGCGAATAGCTAATCTGTCATGGCCATTACTCTTCTGCTATGTGTTCGAATAGCTAATCTGTCATGGCCATTACTCTTCTGCTATGCGTGCGAATAGCTAATCTGTCATGGCCATTACTCTTCTGCTATGCGTGCGAATAGCTAATCTGTCATGGCAATTACTCTTCTGCTATGTGTTCGAATAGCTAATCTGTCATGGCCATTACTCTTCTGCTATGCGTGCGAATAGCTAATCTGTCATGGCAATTACTCTTCTGCTATGTGTTCGAATAGCTAATCTGTCATGGCCATTACTCTTCTGCTATGCGTGCGAATAGCTAATCTGTCATGGCCATTAATCTTCTGCTATGCGTGCGAATAGCTAATCTGTCATGGCCATTACTCTTCTGCTATGTGTTCGAATAGCTAATCTGTCATGGCCATTACTCTTCTGATATGCGTTCGAATAGCTAATCTGTCATGGCCATTAATCTTCTGCTATGCGTGCGAATAGCTAATCTGTCATGGCCATTACTCTTCTGCTATGTGTTCGAATAGCTAATCTGTCATGACCATTACTCTTCTGCTATGTGTTCGAATAGCTAATCTGTCATGGCCATTACTCTTCTGCTATGCGTGCGAATAGCTAATCTGTCATGGCAATTACTCTTCTGCTATGTGTTCGAATAGCTAATCTGTCATGGCCATTACTCTTCTGCTATGCGTGCGAATAGCTAATCTGTCATGGCAATTACTCTTCTGCTATGTGTTCGAATAGCTAATCTGTCATGGTCATTACTATTCTGCCATGGCGAATAGCTATTTTGTCGTTACCATTACTATTCTGCTATGGCGAAATAGTACACAATGTCCCCTATACGCTTTCGTTGTTTTGTGGTTTTTTTTTTTGTATTTATTGTTTTAAAATTCGTTGAACTGTGCAGATATTAGTATTTTAGATATATTGGAAAGACAAGGCCCAGAGAATGACGACTCTCGGCGCATTATTTGGTATATTGGTTTTACCGTGTGTCTTCACCTGTGAGTACATAATACACTTTTATTATCTTTATATTTCCAAAATAAATAAATAAATAAATAAAATAAAATAATACTGTTTACTTTTTGGAAAACAATTTTCAGTTAGTGGTAGAACTAATGATAGATTAAAAACAAGAATTCCACGGAATTAGATGTCCGCCTGGCTAGTTTTTGGTCGATTTTAAGATTCAGTCCTGTCGCAGTATTAATTTAAAATTTTGTTAAATGTTTAAGTTTCATAAGATAATGTTGATCATGTGGCGACTGATCTTCTATAACATGAAGACTTACCATAACGGTATCCTCTTAACGCATTTGTTGTTCAAAAATATGTTGGTTCAGTACAAAATGCATTTCACAAAATTAAATTAAAGCACTGAGAGTACTGAACGTAGGATAGTCATGATGATGATGGTGGTTGTTCTGCTGCTTTGATTTCCCATAAAACTGGATAACTAAAGTATAATTTTATTGTAATTTTATCCAAAAATTTTATCTTTCCTAAAATGAAAAACAAATCTGTCATTTATCTACAAGGTAAATAACACAAAAACTAATATAGCTATATTTAAATTCCAAAATCAACTAGTTTAGAACAAAATGTATTTCTTAAAATTTGTATTTTTCATTCAAAATAAAAGATACAGGGTGCGATATCAACTCGGATAATAGCCTACAAATATTACTTTTATATTATTTTACTTATACATTTTACAACATTACTTATATAGTATGTCAACTTAATTTTCGTTTTGTTTTGTAGACAGTAACATGCCCGGACCTAAGTGTACTTATCCAGCTAATGGTAATTTAATACGTTGAGTTGAGTGAGTTGTATAATGGTCTTTTACGCCCAAGTCAAGATTACAGTCCAATCTGCTTTAAAGGTCACCTCTATGTAAAGGCCACTTTCTTAGAAAGGCCAATAGAATTTTATCCCAATTGTTCTTTAATATAATTTGAACATATGTATAAAGGCCACTTGCCCATAAAGGCCACTTTTACTGGTTCCTTTTGGTGGCCTTTATAGACAGGTTTTACTGTATTTCACTTATATAGAAACCTCGCCAGCTATAGGCGAAGGTGCAGAAATTTTACCCGTGCGTTGCGCTGATGGCATAATGCAGCAGGGTTCTTTATCGTGCGAAGCCTACCGTGACACCTGGCCTCGTTTATTTTAAGTTCAGCGATTTTCATTTCGTAATACCGAGTGCTTGGCGAAAGAACAGTCACTACAGTCACTTACGGAGCAAATAGTCTATCAACTGAGCTACCGCAGTGGCTTTATAACTTAATAAGTGTACAATAACAAAAACACCCAAACTTTGGTTACATTTTTATTGCAAAAGTAACAAAAGCCGTTGCATTGATATGTTTTTTCCCTTCTTTTTTTTAGTCCAAATAATGATGATTTACGAATTGTTTGTTACTTCATCAGCAGTTAATTATTGCGGTTTGACGATGTACCACGTGATACACTCTAACGTTCGTGTGAAACCATTATTTCCATTGAATATCGGTTCATGTCATCTCGTAAAAATGAAGTTGTTCCCGAAATTTGCGAAGTAAACGTTTTTCAAAACATCCAACACAAACGTCAAGAGGTGTTGATCACGTGGTACAGCAGCGTATCTAATTGGGCGCATTTACTTACATTTGCAAAAAATCGCAATAAATACATGTATGTTGCTATGGCTATAAGGATCTGTAAGTTTTGTCATGTGACCTGTATTGATTTGTGATTTCCGATACAGAACAATAGTTACCATTAGAAACTAACGTCATTTTGACGTTACTAATGACAACGACTGCTCTCAGACGTCAAATTGCGGAAAACCGATTTATATTCGGGTACAAATCAAAGATTTCAAAGTGGCCTCTTCTCTGTTGGCAAATGTTGGAGGACAGTTCCATACCAGGGGACAAAATGAAAAAAAAAATAAACCTTTCCTTGGCGTCAAATTTAGAACGATTAGAAACCAACGATTCATTTGGCTTATTCAGTATCAAAGCATTCTCCGACGACGTCATATTGCAGATGACCAATTTATACCCGGTTATAAAACGATTCAAACAAGACGTTTTCTGACGTAAAAATTAGAAGAACAGTTCAGTATCCGGGTATAAATTCATGTTTTCAGTGACCTTTTATCTGACCTAAAATTTTGGAGAAGTTTTAAAATCTGGGTTTAAAATTAAAGATTCCAGACGATACTTAAGTTCCTATTACATTTTCTAGCAACTAAATTACTTATTAATTACTAGTAACGTTTTTATTACAGAGGTTAAGGTCACTTTCAAGACGTCCAACATTGGAAGCATTATGGGAATGACCAGTACTCTATATGAGATGAAAGGGAGTCTTGCTATGTGTGCAATGGAATGTATCAAATATGCTGGTGGTTGTGATTCATTTTACTTCGCACGAGACACCGGCATATGTACAGGAAATAAAGAAAGCGATGGCGATAACATCATTGGTTCAGACTTTTATACTGTTCATAGGTGTAATTAACTGGTTCTAAAAAGGGGTTCGTTTATTAATTCATAATTATAGTTTTTGGATTGTAGATAAATAACGTGTGTCATTCCTCAGAAATTTTCAATTTATCTTTGCATACAATAAAGTAACTGTCAAATGGTAAAACTGTATCTGATGTCAAATCAAACAGCGAAAGTGGGAGGTCATGGGTTCGATCCCCGGTCGGGGTAGTGACTTTCGCCAAGCACTAGACATAACTAAATGAAAGTCACTGTTCTTTCGGATGGAAACTTAAAATAAACAAGGTTCCGGCGTGTCACGGTGGGCTTGGAACGCTAAAGAACTCTGCTGTATAATGCCATCAGCGCAACGCACAGGCGAAACTTCTGCATCTTCGCCTATAGCTGGCGATGTCTCGATATAAGTGAAATATTCTTGAATGAGACGTTAAACACCATTACTCAACTCAAATCAAAAAGAAACACACTGGCCCATGTCCAAACCACAAACCCAAACGCAAAGTAAATAAAAAAAACTTTTAAGAACTTTCACCCCAGAGAAATTATGCCCGGTTCTGTGCTAGCTACGCCTGCACATGTAAAATCAAAATGAAATCTAGAATGAAATGAACATATGACGTCAAATATATCCAGGACACCATTGGAAACGGATGTAATCAAAATAAAAAACAAACATACTAATTCATGTCCAAATCACAATCCAGAAGCAAAGTAAAAACTTTGGAACTGACAAGTTAGGTTAGACACCTGAACTTCCACCAGGGAAGTGAGGTCGGGTGCTCCGGAAGAGTAAGCACCTCCTGTTTAGCTAGCTGTAATCAAAATTGTGTGAAAGGAACATGGAGCTATGGGACGTCAAATATGTAGCAAAGACACCAAACGAAGTGTGGTCCACCTGAAGGCCATGTTTTTCAAACAGTTTTATTTTCCTCTTTGACTGTAATTGTAAGAACTTGATCACGGGACGGAAATTGGTGATTCCAATTAGAAACAAAGGTTGTTCCAGGTGGGTGGTGGTTAGAATGGTATATTACTCCAGTTAAAATTATGTTGCTCACATCAATGCGGTCAGTTTAAAAGTGGTAGAGGAAACTGGAGTACCAGAGTACTTATAAAATGAACTGAAAAACTCTCTCACACTAGGACTTACAGAAAAGGAGACACGAGTCTTGGCAGAGAAAAAACTTGTTTACACTAGCACCTGCCCTGGTGAGACTCGGTGATTCATAATCTTGTGCTTTAATCCTCACAGCCAATGAGACCCCCAATTCTTTTATGACTAAGCAAAGAATATTGAGACAAGTTTACTTGACAATGTTCTTCATATATCTATAGCAGAGGAATCCAGAGTACTTGGAGAAAACTATCCACTTTCTGTAAGCCAACTGACAAACTTGATCACACAAGGATCTCGAACCTAATCACTGTATTCTAACCCTTCTGACAACTTGTCCAATGAGGCTCCCCATTCTTATGCGATAGACCTGGCCCCCGTTTCACAATCATTCCTTAACTTAAATCTGGTAAATTTAAAATCTTGATAATTTTATCAATTTGAAAGGTACATGTGTATTTTAGGAATTAAGGTGTCATTTTGAAGATCACGTCCAGCTTATATAATTTGTATTTAGTTTAACAAAAATGTTCCTTCAAAGCACCAAAACAGATTGCCAAAAATTACTAAATTTAAGTTAAGGAATGATTGTGAAACTGGGGCCAGAGAATATTTGGACATATAACTGAACAATGTTCTAAATGTATTTATGTATTTTATTGTCATTTGTGATAATTCTTTGCATAAAATCTATAATAACAATATCATATAACAATCGTACAAACATCCACATAACAGACTACCAACTTCTTTATTGCTTTCATACAATTCCTTCATAGAACAAAAATTCAGAATTTTGTCTGAATATTTCTGAAATAGACACTACCTTAATTCATTCTAAATTTTTCTTGCACCAAAACTTTAGTGTCAAAATTTTTCTTTACATTAGTATCTGTATTCTGAATTTTGTTTGAACATTTTAAATTAAATCTGAAAATGTAAAAACATATTCAATGCAGACAAAAGTCAGAAAAATTCAGACAAGTTTTTACATGAGGGATACATGTAATTAACAATGTCAGCCGTGAACAGTAAAACCCATTTATAATAACCCTCTGTGCTCTCTTGCTTATTACTTTGTATTTTGTGGTTAGTTACCATGGAAACAGCATTTTAAAATTCAATTAGGGGCATTTAGGGTTTGTTACACATACTCAACAATTTATGTAATAATTGTGGCCCCCTTGTTTTTTACTTTAAATATTGTGGTTGGTTACCATGGAAATAACATTTAAAATTTTCAGTATTTTAATTTTTAATATTTGTGCCCCCTTGTTTTTTACTTTAAATATTGTGGTTGGTTACCATGTAAACAATATTTTAAAATTTCAATTGGGGCATTTAGGGTTTGTTACACATACTCAACAATTTTATCAAAATCCTCGACAAGTGATTTTCAACATATAGCAAAATCACAGAATGACCTTTAACTCAAAATAAAATGTCAGTTATGAACAATAAAACATCAAAGTAACAACCCTCTGCAACTTTACCCCCTTGATTATAACTTTAAGTCCTTTCACAATTGTTTTTTGGGCTTTTTTTTGGCATAATGACCAAAATCAACTGTACAAATACAAAATAGTGAGAGCAAATCAAGTTTTTTTTCTGTAAATGTAAAATTAAATGCAATATATTGTAGAAACAAAAGCTAAAGACACCATGACCAGTTTGAACTGGCACTCAACACATTGCATCATCACTAGAGACAAGGCGAAAAATCCTTCATAGTTGCATATAGGAAAATGTTCTCAATTTGAAGAAAACTTCAGTTACCGCTTAGGTTAACTGCCTGATGATGAAATGGGTCACAACCCTTGGATGACTCTGTTCATAAATTAGGTCACAAACCTTGTGTTAAGGTAGTTCCATACTTTACAAATCGCCTGAAAACACATATTGAAATTTTGATATGTTATACATGGGCATAAACCATTCAACATGCAAAAATTTCAGGGCAGGTATTCGACTTGCTTAAGAAGTTCTGAAGCGCCACCTGGTGGCCATTTTCACGACATAAATGACCAAAGTATAACTACTGTTATCAACAAATAACCTTTAATAATTTTTTGTCATGCTTAGAAACTAAAAGTCTCTTGCATTTAAATTAACCTTTATGTCATGAAGATTATTTTGACCAATGGAATTTTACTTCCGGTCACGTGGTAGTTTTCTACAGCGCCACCTATCAAGAGAGAACATTAAATTTCCGGAAAACTAAAAGTAACACCCTTTCATTAATGTTCAGATTTTTAAAATACTAAGTCGAATACGACCCCTGATTTTCACATATATTGCACATGAATATATAAGTTTGATTTTCGGAAACAAAAAATAGGGGGTCGTCAAGCTTCTTTTTTCATAAAATTGCATCAAAATCCTGAAAAAAGAAAAAAGCCTCATTTCTTATGCAAGAAGTTACCAATAATGTCCTAGGATACTATTATGAACTCAATTTTTTTCGTTTGGTATTAACAAATAAACAAAAACACTGATTGTGAGCTATATGGCTGTGCAAAGCAAAACCAACTTAAATTTCATATGGTCTGTCACCCATAGAAACCCAACACAGATCAGTTAAAGTGGAAAGGGAATTTGTATACATTGATGAAGCGTTCTTGATTCTAGGCCTCTGAATGAAACGCAAATACAAGAGCATAGTCAAACTGCTAAAATTTGACACCGAGAAAAATTATCATACAGTATGTTTATTGAAGAATCGTCAGTTTGTGTCCTAATATTTGTATTTAAAATCACCGAAAAAAACCCAAACATAAATCGGCATTTAAAATACCGTCTTCAAAATTTAAACAATGTACTCAAATCTTTCAATTATTTGGAATAGTACTCTCAACAGTGTAGATCTACCTAATTTCCGTTTCGCACAATTGTGATATTATAAGAAATTATAGTAAAAGAAATATTTTTCGGACATTAATTAATAAGTATGGATATTAGTAATGCTGATTTGTGCAGGTATACACCTTAACAGCCCTGTAGGCATGTAGACATGTAAACCTGTCAATATTGGCCTTATATAATAGTCTGCTTGTATTACATATTACATCTTTGTATGTCATACTCCAGACTACCAAAAGTTATGTAATTCATATGTATAAATAAGAGTCACTGGACACACTCAAGATACATACAGATAGATCCACACACGCAGGCACACACGAGGAACAACGGGGATTGAAGCCAGTCTGGGACCCGCAGTGAAAGGTTGTTGGAACACCTCGACGAGACAGACACACGCCACACAGACTGCACCCAAATAAAGCACAAGTACCAGCATTCAGTCTTTTAGTTTATCTACAGCAACTTTTATTATATATCACAATATACATTTTCTTCTTTAAAAATAGTGCACAGAATTGATATTGTGAATTCTAATTTTTGTGAATGCGGAAAATTATTCTGCTGAATGATTTCATAACAGCGTTCCCGCCATAATTCTGTAGACGCCGAAGACCACACATTCGTGACGTCATAGATAAAAAAGACGTCAAATCTGACATTTCGACCGTACGCACAAAACGACGACGTCACCATGGTATGGAACTACCTTAATATTCTGTTGATAACAACAACCACATAGTACAAATTTTGTGTAATATGAGTAATTGGTACATGAAGGGGATGTATTTAAGATGGGCAGATTTTAGAAGAGATGCAACATCCTTCAACAATGAAGACATGAACCCATATGTGTGTCAAGCAAAAATGAAAACCTAAAAAAACCTAGCTTAACTGAGAAAATGTCAAATGTCAAGATGTTAAATATTCAATAATATGATGACTTGCACACACTGACAAACGCATGCACAATTCATATACCCAATTATCTTAATACACAAATGTACCACACAAACACCCCAGTATACACTCAGCTAATCCCCAAAACACACACACATCCACACACACACATCCACACACACACACTTAGTGCAAGTTTTAGAAATCTTAATGACTTGTGTCCGATGACTGGGAATGTCAAATTAAAAATTGAGTTCATATTTTTTGAAAAAATGTAATGGTGTAAAAATTTTCACCAACTTACCCAGTTGTTACGAAATTGACATGATATATAATTACCATGGAAACCTAGAGTATTATGGGAAATAATAATGATGATATGAGGGATTCTTTTTTTAAATTGACACAATTCATGTAAACCCGGTATATAATTCCCATGGAAACCTAGTGCATTATGGGTACCGGTAACAATAATGATACAAGGGACTGTGTTTAAAAAGCATCTGGTTTTTAATAAATAATGATAGTGGCTGCCAGTTTCTTTTTAATTAGATGTAAACAAAATTCAATCCATTGCAAATTTCTTAGCACCAAGCTTAAGAGCCCCAGTTCCTTTCTTTGCTTCTCGTTTTTCTTGCATTTCTTTTTGTTTTTGTATTCTTTTTGCTTCTCTTTCTTCTTTTTTCTGTCTGGCAATATCAGATTTATCTGTGAAATCAGTACAAGGCATTATTAAGGCAACTTTATATTAAACATTTTCATAATTATGTACTGACTTTTTCTAGTTCAATTTTTGAGAAAAATCCTGGAGATTAATAGGAAAAAATTTTGTTTCAAAATTACCTGAAAAATTGCTGATGTGACATAAAACAACACTAAATGAATGTAGCACTGTCAAAATCACAAAATACTACTGTTTTCCAAACATGCAGCAAAACTGTTAAAGCTGAAGGCTTGTGATTCAAGACAAACCAGGCTACATGGCATGTCCTTGAGAGAAAGATGTTTAACTATGCACTATTTAGCTATTAAATGAATATATTATACAAATATTTTTGTGACCAACTGCTTTCACATCAAAGGGAGAATACTGTACTCTGCTGTTTCATGTCACTGAAGAAAGTGAAATATGAATCTTGCGTTTTAATGTGGGGGTGGCTGGTGGGTGGGGGTTGCGTTTATGGCAGAGAGGTCTAAAGTGTGCCCTTGTATATTACAATGCTTCTTACAGCCTAGGTTTGAATTCAACTCTTGGCAGGTTCTAGAGCTTGCTGAAGGTTGGTGGTTTTCTCGGAGTACTCCAATTTTCTCCACTATTCCTGTATTGACTGCCTCATTATAATTTAAAGAATCTTGACTAGGATGTAAAACTCCTCTGCACTTTTGATTTGATCATACTGTTTGGTACATTTTTGGTCCTAATTCTTTGTTCCGTTTATCTACATGTGTGATATAACTTACCCGTTGTATCACTCCAGCCACTGTCATCTCCCCATCCTGAATCGTCCCATCCTATGTTATCTGAAGCAGCAGAACTCTTCACTTTTGACACAGATTTAGTCTTTGTTACTGAACTACTTGTATCAAATGAGTCCCAATTATCGTCATCCCCCCACCCAGAGTTTTCAGATCCCAATCCCTCTGATGATGACACTTGTGAACTAGATTTATTAGTCTGCTGAGCACTTTTTGTAACAGTTCTAGCTGGACTAGCCCGAGTATTTTTTCCGGAACTTGGATTATTAAATGATGATTTAGGTTTCTGTTTCTGCAATCATAAATAATATAAATATATTTTATTAAGTGATTTTAAGATCGTTTTCATTAAAATAGTAGGCAAATTTAGCTAGTTTGAACATCAGACATTGGTTTTTAAGGCCCTGTATATAACATTAGGACTCGATTACACATCCTATGAAATAGAGCTGTCATTTTTCTTAGAATTTTCCCTCCTACAATTTGTATAAAATGTATATTTTTTCAGATAACACGAGTAAATATTATTCTTTTATCCTTTCCAGTGCTCTAAGATACTCATTTCCTGTTTCCAGTGCAAGTGTAATTGTTAACAGGGAAAGTAAAATTCCTGCTGTGGCATTCTTGAGGAAAATTACTATTGAGAAAAAATCCTAGAGCACTGACTTTCTAATTCAAAATGCTTTTTGACATCATTTTTTTTAACCATCCACCCACCCACCTCAGGAACCTGTTGTATTACCTTGGGTAGTTCCATAACAGAGGAGAAGAAATCATCCTGTTGTTCCACTTCAGAACCACCACCCCAGTTATAACTACTAGCAGGAGGTAATCCAGTATCCTCTGTGGATTCAAATTCCACATCGTCTCCAAATCCACTACCCCATCCTGGATCTGGTGATGGAGACTTTTTACTTTTACTTCTTACGTCTAAACCTTTACTGCGTGATGAACTCTAAAAATAAATTACATATACTTACAGTAATAGATATGACTAAATCACTTACTGCAAGAACCACTCTTGTGACAGTGAAATTTTCTTCATATCCATAGAAAATCAAATAAATTTGAATAAAAATTGATATTTTTCACTTACTTGTACCTAGTGGTAACAGAAAATCTGTATGCGCATCCAGGATTAGCCCAGAATATATCTGCATAGGGTAAAACGATGACGCTATGGTGATTTAACATGTTGAAATACCAGACAAATAGCGGATTCTGTTGCGCATATGACGTTAAACTTCACCAATGGCATCACTTCGGTGTACACTTTGCCATTTTCGCCATGTAAAATTCCCATAACGCCAACATATTCCTTTCTACAGACATACTTTATGACAATCGCAGATGCGCACACAGATTTCCTGTTACGACTAGGTACAAGTAAGTGAATAATATCAATCTTTATTCAACTTTATTTTGATTTTCTATGGATATAAAGAGTATTTCACTGTCACAGAGTGGTTCCTACAGTAAATTTTTAGAGGCCGAGTGGTCTATACTGCTGGTTTATAGATCAAAGGGACTCTCACTGGTGAGGTTCAAATCAAACTCAGGACAGATCTTAGTGTGAGAAAATTTGTCAGTATGCTGGCCGAAGATAGGTGGTTTTCTCAAGGCTTTTCAGTTTCCTGCACCAATCCAGAACTGACTGCCTTGGCATAAGTGAAAGAAGCTTGAATTGGGCATAAAACTACATTACTCAATTTAACTTTAATTTTCTTACCATATTCAACACATTAGTAAGCCTTAAGTATGTAATGGCTAATTTCACACTGTTCACCTGTGGTGATAGTACCTGTCAGATCACACTAGGCTACCCGATGTGCCCATGACTGACAATTAATTATGCATATGTCAGCTTATTATTAGCCCATCCTTTAGTGGGATCAAAGTGCCTCTCACCACCTAGGTTCAAATCCTACTTGGAACAGTTTCCCGTGTCAGAAAGATTGTCAGTTCACTTGCTGAATCTCAGTGGTTTTCTCTGGAATGCATTGCAGTTTTCTCCATCATGCATGAAATAACCTCTTCGAAATAAGTGAAAAAAAATCTTGACTGGGGTGTAAAACATTATTACTCAACTCCACTTAACTCAACTAATAGGTGAGCTACAAAGTACTTATAGCATCAATTACTGAACATGACTCTAATGAATTGCAAACATACCTGTTGTGTATTGGTGTCTTCCAGACTTCCCCAGTCTTCATCATCATCCCCCCAGCCATCGTTGTCTGTTGTTGATGTAACCACTGGAGATGATAATGGACTGCTCTGTTAAAGACAAAGAATAAAATTACAGTATGAATTTATGTATGTTACAGGCAAATTACACTGAAATGTGAAAGACAGAGATATCTGAAACAAAGATGAATAGTTCCTCTCCAGAATAAGCACAAGCGAGTTCTGGGCATTGAAAATATTCATCAGAGTTTTTGATATCACTGTTACTGGTGCAGAATTCTTTTTCTCAGTCATTTACATGATTTGTGTGTAAATATTTGCATCAAATACTTTGTTTTACTGCAATCATTAGTGTCACCTTAAAATAATGTAAATAATTATGACATCATAAAATTTGTTGGTATAAGTGATTGTGACATAATAAATGGGCAATGAGATTCCACCAAAGAGGGGATAGTAAAATCATACCTCAGAAAATTGATAGGGATGGAGATAAAAAAGAACACCTACAATAATATGGGTTATGTAAACCTCCTTGATAAGTCCTGCATCTTCAGTTCTCAAACTTCTTTAAAAGACACCTACAGTTGCCTATTAATGAAAACAAATATGGAGACGAAACAGTTTCCGTCTGTGGATGCTGACTGTATGGATTATATTTTGGAAGATGTTGATGCTATTAATGCAACATGGTTCAGGGAACATGAGTAATATCAGACCTCAGACTTTGTCATCAGTAAATATTGTTGTTCTTTATGGGGCAATAAAATAATGGATTAATCTCATCAACATGCTATAATTGAATAATTCAGCATACCTCCATATCGCCCCAGTCATTATCATCCCAACCTTCCTCTACATTATCTTCTGTTTCATCAGTAACTTCTGTATCAGGTGAAGATGATGGCTGTTCTTGAGGTGGTGTTGTTGTTGTTGTTGAAGGTTTGGGGGTTGTTTTTAGTTCACCAATATGTGCATCTGCAAAACATGTTGAAAAATATTGATAAAAGCTAGAACACTGTCAAGATAGACCCTATTCTGTGACATTTGACTTGTGATTTCCTGGCCCTAAATCTAGACCAAAATACATGTAACTAGTTATTATGGAGACCTGAAACATATTTTGGTTTTTCTACTAGAAATCGCCATCAAAATTAATCTGCTGATTTAATTTTCCCAGTTGATAATTACAGAGCAAAATAACTGTTTACTGATAATAATTTTTGCATGGAGGTATCATGTGTGTCAAAACAAAAACAATTTTGGACAAAATCAAGTTGCAGTCCAAAGTAGCTTCAGATGATTATATTTACAAGATTTTAAATTCTCTGGTTAGATTAAGATCATGTTATAAGTGAAAAATTAAATCCCCTATATATTACCAGCTACATGGTACTTGACGCTTACAATAACAAAGGGGTATGTAGGTTTTCATTACATAGTAAATGAAAAACAAAAATTGGTTATTTTTGTTGTTTTATTAGAAAGCGTTACCAGGTAGATGAGTGATGATTACAAAGTATTTCATTCCAATTACATCATATTATTGTATAATGTGTACCAGTAATATATATTGTACAATATATGAAAATTTAACCTCAATGAATTATCATAGAAAGGAAATGATGGGTTTTTTTTTGGTAATATGTCATATTATTATACATTGTGTACCGGTAATATATTGTACAATGTATGAAAATTTAGCTTCAATGAATTATCATAGAAATGAAATGATGTTTTTTTTTTTTTTTTTTTTTTTTGTAAATATGGAAAATTGAGTGTTCTGACCACATGGTAGCTGTCAAATGACCATGTTGCTAGGTGAATCATTTTATTCTTACCTTTTCCTGTGGCTGGTTTGGCCTTTGTTGCTTTACTGTAGATTTTAGATGTCAATGATGACATACCAGTGACAGCCCAACCCGCCCAACCAGCGGCTCCTCCTGCTGGTGTCCCACCAGTTAATACATCTTTCTCTGAATTTATAACAAAATTTCTTTAAGTAATGGTAACAAGATTTGTACAATATATCAACATTTTAAAATATTTTACATGATTTATTAGTTACAGCTTAAAAAGAGACATATTTTTAAAATTTTGTTTTTCATAGCCATGGTATTTATGAATTTATGAAATGAATTGATACATGGAAGAAAACAAATTTGATTTCAAAGGTTTATAACATAAAACAAATACATGTATTGAGCAGTTCTCCACGATGGGATATTTTGAGCACTTGTAACCATTTAATTGATTTTATCTAACATTAGACTACTTTTTCTGTCTGATTTGACAAAATACATGTTTTATCGAACACGCATGATACAGAATCTTGTATCACCACACTGTGGTGATACAACATTGGCGTTAAAGTACACGTGCACTTTCTCATTGTGACGTCATTTGGGAATCTCTGATTAGTCAAATGTAAATAATGATGTCATTACTACAGAACTAATGTCATAACATAGTTCAGTGATTTTCTGTGGTAAAATGTAATTTTTTCACATAAAGTATTGTTTTTTATTATTTCAAATAACCTAATTGGAAATGTTAAATAAAAATATTTTATCTAACATTAGACTAGTGTTTCTATATGATTTGACGAAATAAAAGTTTTATCGAACACGTATGATACAGAATCTTGTATCACCACTGTGGTGATACAACATTGGCGGTAAAGCACACGTGCACTTTCTCATTGTTATGTCATCTGGGAGTCTTGGATTTGTTGGTCATAACATAGTTCAGTGGTAAAATGTAATTTTTTCACATAAAGTATTGTTTTTTTCATTATTTTAAATAACCTAATTGGAAATGTTAGATAAAAATATTATATACACAGTGTGTATGTACAACCCTTCGTATCAGGTCTCGTCCTTTTTAAATAGCTGTATCACTACTTGTCGCGCAAGCGTGTATATCATCAATACAAACAGAAAAACATGTAAATAAAGAAAATCCATGGAGCCTAAGAAACATGGACTTTATAGACAGGTGGTCTTTATATTGAGCATCTTTTTTGGTTGAAAAATGAAGCAAAGGCAACTTAAAACTGGTTGTAATGGACAGATGGTCCTTACATATAAATGGTCACCAAAGCATATTTTATTGTATGAAAGTTTTTCTCCATGGTTAATCAATGATTTAGTTTGGACAACCCACACCATTGAATTCAAAATGACAGTTTTTATTTATGAGAAACCATAATTTCTTCTAAAATCTACTTTACATAAAAAATACATGATTACTGAAAATGTCAAATACAAAACCTTACCCATTTCTGCTGTCAGATCTGGATTTTCAGATACTTTTTCTAACTTTGATATAAATCCTTTAACAGCTTTAAATGCCTGTAAATTATAAATTTATATTAATGAAATGGTTAAGGAACATATTTAAACATTTCAGTATCTAACATAACTGTTAATGAGATGGCAAGGCTCACACTTTCAGCTGCAAACGTCATGTGTTACCATAACCCTTTTATACCCCTGCAAACTTACTTAGGGGAGGGGTTACATAGGAATCACATGTCTATCTTTCAAATTGACCAATCCACCCCTTTGTCTGTCTAACTGTCAGTGTAAAATCAAGCCCATACCAATACTTTACCATCTATGAATACATTTTGATTAAACTTGGAACAAATGTACAGTGTGTGCCAAACTTCGTCGGACCGTCGGACAAGTCCAATAAAATTACCGCTGGTCCGATAAAAAATCAGATTTT
Organism: Anadara kagoshimensis; assembly: GCA_021292105.1. Classification (NCBI taxonomy): domain Eukaryota; kingdom Metazoa; phylum Mollusca; class Bivalvia; order Arcoida; family Arcidae; genus Anadara; species Anadara kagoshimensis. Next base: position 7,730,165 of record CM037858.1, on the reverse strand, counting down.
TCCGGACCGTATGTCCGGTAACCAGTTCGGAAAATAGAGAGCGCTAAAAATCCTGATGTATAGTTCCGATCCAATTCGAATTTTATTATTGCCATCCGACTTCCGTTATTACAAAAATGTACGTTCCAGGAGCTATTCCAGGGAAACCAATAAAACGGAATGCTACGGGAGGCGCAAATTATGAAGAAAACGTGAAAGAAAATTTAAGCAGCATTGGATGGAGGGGCGATCATGGTTGCAATTTGACAAGGAGAAATGCGTAATGAAATGCACACACTGCTTTGAATTTTACGGGTCGGGAGGCGCAGCACACAATAATAATAATTTAAAGGCCAGAATACATTTATTTGTACTTCCATAAATAAATGTATTCTGACCTTTTAAATTATTATTGTGTGCTACGCCTCCCTAACTCGACCTGACCCGACTCGTTTCTCCTTGTCAAATTGCAACCATGGTCGCCCCTCCATCCAATGTTTCTTAAATTTTCTTTCAAGTTTTCTTCATAATTTGTGCCTCCCGTAGCTTTCCGTTTTAAAGGAGAAAATAAGTAAATATTTACAAAACCGAATAATTGTTTTCTTTTTATTGAAGAAATTTTTGGTCCAGTAAAAATCTTTACGGTCTGGTAAAGTTTCTAGGTTTACCAGAGCGAATGTCCAATAATCATTTTGAAAGTTTGGCACACACTGAATGTATACCAACATGAGATAACGTGTTGTATACCTTATTTAGGTGTGTAGGTCAAAGGTCAAGGCAATAAGGGCAGCTTACGGTAACTGGGAGTAGGGAAATTGAATATCAAGAGAAAGTTTCAGACTAAAATACAAATGCCAAATAAATAACTCATTGGCAATTTTGCACTAATATATGAACTAAAATGCACATTGCCAACAGCTAGTTTTAGAATTTATTAAAACCATCTCTTCAAATTAAGTCTTTGGGACATCATCTTGAATGCAAACAACCTTGAAACAGTCACTGCAAGCAATCCTGTGCACTTGTGCAGACAGTCACTGTTGAACGGTATGTTCAGCAATGTGATTGCCCATACATACCAGTTAAGTCTAGTATATTGTTAAAACTCACCTGATCTCTGACTCCTTTATCTGGGTCCATCGTCATGGCACAGAGAGCTGGTAGTAACCTGTTAGCTATTTCCTGGAGCATGTAGAAATTCTGTGTAGCTGCCATACCCAGTATACCAGACTGTCTAACAGGAGGGAATGGATCTTTTAATGCTCTCAAAAAAGCTGATGTTATTATTTTTTGTCTTATCTGAAAAAAAAAAGATAAAATAAAAGTTTTGTTTGAGAAACTTTTTTGAAAATTTTACTCCAATTGCGATATTTGACTATATATAACTCTTGGAGACACTTGGTTTGTGACAGTGAATTGAGCAAAATTGCCAAACTGTGATTAATATTTTATAAAATATATAAATTGCATCATCTTTCAATTTAAGGTAGATTCAAAAGTGATGAAGTAACTAGTTGGTGTGTACACTTACAGATCATACAGCCTCTCACTTATCAGGTTCAAATCTCACTTGATGAGGTCCTAAAGTGAGAAAGTTTACTTGTAAAAGGCCAATGGTTTTCTATGGGTATTCTGGTTTCTTCCACCATCCAAGCCATAACTTGAAAGAATCTTGATTATGTCGTCAAACACCATTACTCAACTCCACTCAGCTCATTCTTTAAAATTAGATTAAGCCAGTGAACAATTTTTTTCTAGTAGTGTGTTATCTCCTTTACAGATTTAGAATGGATATTAAATGACAATATCAAAAGTGGGGTATTAGAGTTTAACACCCCAGTGAAAAGTTTTTCACTTATATTGAAAGGTCAGTTCTGGTATAGTGGAGAAAACTGGAGTGCCTGAAAAAACCTGACCTTGGCAAGCAAATTAAAAGTACATGTCTTTCTTGGACAGAGCATCAGTCCATCACAAAGGCTAACCCAAGCCATATCCATTGGTAGCCATTTATCAGTCTGCAAGCAGCCCAGCTAGTGTACAAGCCCAAGACCCTAGAATAATATGTCTGTCGCCTTAACCACTCTGCCATGCAACTCCACATAATGCAGTATTTTTCTGTATTTACCTGAGGATTAAGATAACAGGCAATCTTTCCCAGACAGACTGTTGTATTTGTTCTTATTCCACCCTGAAACAAATAAAATAAAACAAAAATTTAATGGAAAATCATAAATTATGAGTAACAGTGCTTTTATTTGGTCCATGATATTTAGTATTAGTACACCACATGATAAAATGTAGGATATTAATTGGGTATCTACATAGACTCTATTTTGTATAGTTTCTGAATTTCTTTAGCAACACGCACCTCCCCTTGACAGCATTGTACTGGCGTTTTCCCATACAAGGACTATACTTCCAGAGGGCCAATATGTCCTCGTTCATCCTAAGAAACCGGTTATTCTCCTTGTAGCATGTCTAACTCCATCAGTTGTTTCTCCCGATTGTCTGCATTTTTTACAATAATACGGTGACTCAAAACACAACCAATAAAACCTTCCCCTTGGATCTGATGTTTGCCCATTACAAGTGTAACCCTCAACATTTTTACTGGTGCCCTGTCATGGATCAGTGGGGTTGGCCTGTAGCAATGTAAAGTAAAATTTGTTCTTCTTCAAAGCCATGCCATACAGTCCAACTCTGCATTGAACCCACAGCCTTTTAATCTTAACTCTGGCCTTCACCACTGTAAGAATTTACTGACACAAATTTATTAAATGGGTGAACTGGTTTTTTATTTTTTTTTTTATTTTTGTGAGGTTAAATAAACCATACCTGATCATCTTTAGCTTGTAGTCTTGCAAAATGTTTCATTAATTCTTCATTTAAATTTTTATAATTTAATTTTGGTGCCATTGAAAGCATTGCCTGTAAAACAAGATAAATAAAATGTATTAACAGCACACCATGGCAACAATCTGCTGCTGAAACTTAACTAGCATAGACATAATTATCAAAATACCATAGCAATGATCTGCTGCTGGAGCGTAACTAACATAGACATAATAATCAGAATGCCATGACAACAGTCTGCTGAAACTCAAACTAATACAGATGTGATAAACCAATATGCAATGGCAACAGTCTGCTGAAATTCAAAATAACACTTATGTAATAAACCAAAATGTCATGGCAATGATCTGCTGAAACCTTCAATTCTATAAGCCTTTGTATACAAAATGAATGAGAACTGCCCTTTAGTTAAGTTGAGTTGAGTAATGGTGTTTAATGTACCGGTCAAGAATATTTCACTTATATCGAGACATCGCCAGCTATAGATGAAGGTGCAGAAATTTTGCCTGTCCGTTGCGCTGATGGCATTATACAGCAGGGTTCTTTATCGTGCCAAGCCTACTAAGACATAGAACCTCGTTTATTTTAAGTTCCCATCTGAAAGAACTATGACTTTCATTTCGTAATGCTGAGGGCTTGGCGAAAGAACAGCCACTACCCACTTTAAAGTCTTGAGTCAGACTCTGCCGGGGTTTGAACCCACAACCTCCCATTTACGGAGCAAGCACTCTACCAACTGAGCTACCGCAGTGGTGTACCTAAAGTGATTAATGACAGAGTGGTCTAAATAAAGCACATATTTGCAATCCCTAAGTCTCTCACTGCCGGCAGATTTTTATGTGAAAAAGTGTGTCAGTTATCTTGTCAAAGGTCTGTAATTTTCTCTTAGGACTCTGATATTCTCCACACTCCAAGAGTTGACCACCTCCATACAATCTTGACTGGTGTGTAAAACACCATTACTCCACTCCCAATCTCCAGTGAAATTTCCCTAAGCCAAAATTATTACCTTTATAGTACTTTCTCTGACAACAGGATTTGTGTCCATAAAACCTTGAGATACATGTGGAAATATCTGATCATTAACTGTAGCTGGTTGTAAATAATCTATAAACGAATCCACCTAAAATAATAAAATAAAACCAACTCAATCAGAAATGTCAGTACAAATCATTGCGCTATTCATTTTTTAGAAGTTAATATTAATAGATATACATGGGTCTAGTTTCACAATCTTTTCTTAACTAAAATTTTCCTTAACATAAATTTGGCAAATTTGAAATTTTTAACTTTTAAGATATTTGGATACAACATTAGTATTTATCTTTTGTCAAAAAGTCTATTTGTGGTTCTAAAAAGGCTTGTCAAAATTTGCCTAATTTAGTTAAGAAATGATTGTGAAACTGGGGCCAGGGCTTCTATTAAACTCTTAAGACTATGTATTTGACTCTTGGAATTGAACTTGACCCCTGATTATCAGTAAGAAGCAATTGTGTTTATATGGAATGACTCTTAAGATTGTAAAAACCCTGGATATATTAGGTAGACATTCCCTTTTTCTCTGCATAATAAATTTATACAAGTGCTGCCACAACTGGCAGAAGTGTAGTTTAACTCATATTAACTCAATGTAAAAATTCTATACAATTAACCAATATACATGTATGCTATAAATTGAAATTTAGCTTTTATCAAAATTGTTATGACTTCTGGTCATATGGGGACAAGAATCAGTGTTAAGTAGAGCAAAAATTAATATGATTACCATACCTGTTGTAAAAGTTTGACTCTAGTTGATCTGTCTGGTGATGAAAATAACTTAACTACACATGGGACTATTTTCTTCTGGTATTCCTCTATTGAGAGTAATTTTCCTAACTTAAAACAAACAAGAACTATACAACTACAATATGGCTTAAATCTCATAACCAATATTTGAAGAAATTATAACACTTACAGTTTTGAAAAGTACATGGCATGCAATTCTTAAACGTCTGAAGGTTATTTAAATAAAAACAAATTTAAATAGTTCCATAATACTTTAAAATATCACAAATATGTGTGATAAAATTTAAATTTCACTATTCACAAAATTTAATGTCTATGAAAAGAATTATTTACCAAGGACCCAAATGGGATTTATTTTTATAAAACAAAATTCAACAAAATTTTCTCCCACAATTTTATTTTAAATTATGAAACCATGAAATTTTAACTGGAGCAACTCTACAATATCTTGATGAGTTGAAATATGTCTTTACTCGCCACCACAAAAGTTATTTCCCCTTACTTACTTTAAATAATGGTGCTAATACTGAGGAACCTGCATCTCCAAACTCGAAGGCTTGGAGTAACTGTGGTAATATTTTATGTTGACAGAACTGTTGAGGAAAGCTGTCTAATGATGGTGTTAGATCACTGAAAAATGTTGTTTTTTCTGATTGGTCTTTAATCTGAAATAAATCAATTTATTATACCTCATTAGAAAAATACGATGCTATCTGTAATTTGAGTGGATCGTTGGATCATGTGATCAGGGTGGAGAAAACATCGTGTATCCCTCTGAAAACATCATATCCCACTTCTTCGGAACACACCGTGACGTCACAATGATATGACGTCATCGATGGAGAATCGGTCTTGACGTTCTAGCGTTTGCCTCCGATGAGTTCCGATAGGAGAAAAAACAATGAATTGGCGAAGGATTGATGTTTTCAGACTGTCTTTTTTTAAATATTTTCTTTCTTTCTGTCTTTCTTATTGCCATGGTTATCTTTCGGTATAATAAACAATTTATTGCCTTTGTGTGAGGGAGATATGAACATTTGTTCACCCGCAACGAGTCACATTTCCCTCGGGCTTCGCCCTCGGGAAATATGACTCGTTGCGGGTGAACAAATGTTCATATCTCCCTCACACAAAGGCAATAAATGTATAATAACCTTAAATGAATAATAAGTTTATTTATATTGTCAGGATTTACAACATTTGTTTCATGCTCAACAGGTAAACAAAATTGCAATTTTTGTTTTTCTTGGAAGAAAATACATGTATTTCATTTCCATGTATAGGTAAACAACTTTGACCTGTCCGCTTGACCTTTCATTTAAATATTTATTACGGACCAAGTACACCCATGCATAGGGAACACAGATGTATATTCTGTATACATCATGAGATATACTCACCTCATAGAATACACCTGTGAACTGTGTATGTATTAACTTGGATCTTAACACTACCCATTTATTGGGTGGACCCTCCTAAATGAATATTCCTAATGAAAGGTCAAACGGACAGGTCAATGTTGTTTACCTAAGTTAATACATATACATTGAGTATATCAAATAAACACAAACTATCTTTGAAATGTAATACATTTTATGGCCTGGATACAATGATATTTTAGACTTATTTCTGGCTCTTATACCAAAACTTCCTAGATATAATATCCCACAGGCATTGATTTGTTATAACATTTCAGGCCAAATATATATCTAATTTGATGACAGCTACCCCGGTATATATATATGCCGTGGTGATGGATATAATTATATCCAGAGCTTGTATTACCAAGTTGATATCAGAGTTAAGTAACTGAAATGTATGCCCCAATCAGGATTCTTTTAATTAAATTGTGACGGTCATTTTAGGGATAGTTGAGGAAAATGAAGTGCCCAGAGATAAACCATCGATCTTTGGCAAACAAACTGAAAATTTTCCTAACACTAGAATCTGTTCTGAATGGGATTGGAACCTAGTCAGTGAAAGGCCATGTGATCGATCAGCGTGCGCTTTAGACCACTTGGCCACTGATGTCTCTAAGTTGATATTAGACTTACCTGGATTTCTTCTAGGAACAACATGGTATTTACAAATGAATTATTCATGAAGCCTTTATTACTTCTACATGACTCTATAAACTTGGCTGGATTAGGTCGTGACCTTGGATTAGCACTAACAAGTTCACAATAATTTGGCACTAAAATTTTAGGAATCTGAAATAAACAAGCAAGTTCAGTAAATTAGGATCCCCTGCCTGTAGATACTTTTTGTGATTTGCACTTCTGCTTATTAAAGAGACATAACTCACATGAATTAACGAGTACTGAAATTATCAAATTATGTCTATGTATCAAGCAGACAGAACAATATAGGCCCTCTACATGTATATCTGGACACATATTTCTGACTAAAAAAAATTAGAATGCTATAAGTGGTAGTTCTGTTTTCTAGCAAGAATGCTGTCAAAATGATCCTAGACAAGACTTGCCTCAGTATTTTGGCCAATTGTAAGCTAGGTTTCCACATTTTTTTAAATTATTAATGGGCAAATTTCCAAAATTTGTGAAGTTCAAGTCTTTTTAAAGTTTTTTTTTTTTGTTTTTTTTCTTTACAAATTTGCTAAAAAAGCCCACTTTTTATAAGAATTTCATCAGATAGTAGCCAATGGTGATTCTGGCTACCAGATATAGAAACACATTTAAAGATCAATTAAATAGTAAAATAAAATAAAAGCTTCATAATTGGATGTGGACTTACTTTTCCAAAAGATTTTAATGAATCTGTTCTTGGTAATGGACCGTTAAAAACTTCCCATATCAAACATCCTAGACCCCACATGTCTGATGACCTACATAAATAAATAATCAAGCATGTTCAGTACCAGTAGGAACTATTTTTGTGATTTGCACTTATGTTCAAAGATCCATAACTCTCAGGAAAATGAGCTACCGGTAACTAACTTGCGTGTTTCTCCTATCAATGTTACTGATTTGCAACAAGTTTTGTAAAGCAGGCTTCATAGTTTTGGATAATTACTCCAAGCGGAATGATGGGAAGTAAAATTTAATATCCCTTCTGTTTATGAAAGACAGAGGATAATAAACTAGAGTGGAGTTATTGTGTTTCACACCCCAGTCAAGGCTTATATCAAGGTGGTCAGTTCTAAAATGGTGGACAAAAACAGAATGCTGGGAGAAACCCACCAACTGCCGGCAAGTTGGCAAATCCGTGTATCTCCCGTCTTTTTGGTTTGAAGGTAAAAACATTAAGAATTTAAACTGAGAGAAAAAAAAAAATAGGTATTCAAATTGATATGTAGTAATGAAATTGTATATCAAAATGTTTTAAAGATCTTTTTTACCATGTTTCTCCTCTTATTCCCCTTCGTAGTTCTGACTTTTCCGGCGGATCATATTTTTCTAACACCGGTAGAATTTTTACGGGAGGTAAACTATCTTGTCCCTGGGAAGAGTATATATAATCCACTCCAGCCAATTTCCATTCCCCTGCTGGATCCACAAAGATGGAGGACATACAAACATTGTTGTGAATCAGATGGCAATCATTAACCAAGAAAGACAACCCTTTCTGAAAAAAAGATAAAATGGTTTTGTTTATCATACATATCATTCGCGGATGTACATAGTATTTGTGTATTATTTTCTAAACCATGATAGTGGTATAAGAAAGAAACTATAACTTACATAGTAATCCCTTTAATTAAAATCATGGACTTTTATGTAATTTTGCCTTTTAACAAACTACATACATGTAGTACAACTTTACTTTCTATTAATGATACATGTATTACACTGTTTGACATTGCAACAAGCCTCAAGATAATCAACTTTACCAATTTTTATTCAAGTTCACTAGATTTTCTATATTTAAAAAAATATGTCATCACATCCACATGCAATGATAGCTACAGTAGATACTTACAACAATCTGATGTAGAACCCATGATATTGCTAATTCATTCTGATTTCCTGAACCCTTATAGCAGGTTATGTTTCAATTTAAGTGAAATACCAGTATTCTTGACTGGGATGTTTACGGTAACCCCATTCAATCACTCAATCAATCCTATAGTAAATATTTACTGCAATTTGATGTAGACCCCATGATATTGCAGATTCATTCCGATTTCCTAAACTCTAAAAAAACTGCTGTTATACAGACAATAATAGCTACAGTAAAGATTTACTGCAATTTGATGTAGACCCCATGATATGGCTAATTCATTCTGATTTTCTAAACCCTTATAGCAGGTTATGTTTCAATATAAGTAAAACACCAATATTCTTGACTGGGATGTAAACCACCATTCAATTACTTAATCAATCCTATGGTAAATATTTGCTACAATTTGATGTAGACCCCATGATATTGTGGTATTCATTCTGATTTCCTGAACCCTTATAAGCATGTTATGTTTCAATATAAGTGAAATACCAGTATTCTTGACTGGGATGTAAACCCCCATTCAATCACTCAATCAATCCTACAGTAAAGACTTACTACTATTTGATGCAGATCCTATGATATTGCAGATTCATTCTGATTTCCTAAACTTTAAAAAAATCCTGTTACATGTTACAAAGACAATGACAGCTACAGTAAAAACTTACTACAATCTGATGTAGACCCATGATATGGCTAATTTATTCTGATTTCCTAAACCCTTATAGCAGGTTATGTCTCAATATACCAGTATTCTTGACTGGGATGTAAACCCCCATTCAATTGCTCAATCAATCATATGGTAAATATTTACTGCAATTTGATGTAGACCCCATGATATTGTGGATTCATTCTGATTTCCTAAACCCTTATAGCAGGTTATGCCTCAATATAAGTGAAATACCAGTATTCTTGACTAGGATGTAAACCCCTGTTCAATCACTCAATCAATCCTAAAATAAAGACTTACTATAATTTGATGTAGACCCCATGATATTGCCAATTCATTCTGATTTCCTAAACTCTGATTTTCTTGTAAATAATTCTCTAAAGGTACTACTGGTTCTGTGGCTATGTATATCACTTTTTCAGTCTGAAAAATATCAAATAAAATATCATGTATAAACAAAAAGAACTGCACTAAATCATATCAGGTTTATGTTTACCATGCTTCTTAATGGCCAAAATAATGTAAATGTATTAATTTCAGCATGTAAAAATTGTTGTAATTCGATTAGTGGAAATCCCATGGATCACCTTGTGACAAGTAAAATATGATTGTCTTTAATTTGGTGATGGATTGAAAGTAGCACAACTGTATCATTGTGAAAATTGCTAAAATTAGTACTGGTAGTTAGTTTGCAGAAAAAAAAATGTTTTTGCAGTAAAGAGAACATAACATCCTATTCTTCCAATGTCTTTATCTGCAGTTAAGTAGTGTATTTGAAATTAAAACAGTTACTACAGTCATTTTTTAATATTATCAACTGAGGACTTCTCACAATTACATGTAATTTAAATCAATCTTGTCCAATGAAAAAAAAATTTCAAAAAAAAAAACTTTTATAAAAAGTTTCCATCAATATGGAATATGTAGAACAATAAGCTACCTGTTTTTATTATAGCCAACTTATGAAATGCAAATATGAAGAACATGGAGTGGAATGGAGTAATGGCAAAGACTTTCGCTTATATTGAGGCTGTCAGTTCATGGATGATGGAGAAAACTAGAGTGTCTTGAGAAAACCACAAACCTTCAGCAAGTGAACTGACAAACTTTCCGACACTAGGACCTGACTCGAGTTGGGATTTGAACATAGGAAATGAGAGGTGAGCATGTGTTTTAGACCAATTGGCCACCAAGGCCCCTTTGCAAGTATAGAATTTTGAATTTGGATTAAAATTACAAAAATTATTTACCTCTACTCCATCTAAGAATGTTAAAATGTTTGGGTGACGTAAAGTTTTAATGCGTTTAAAGGCTGCTTTTGCCAACTGGACCTGAAATAGCAAATTACAAAAATGCAATGTTAACTCTGCAGTTGTTGCACAATAATAACAATAAATTAAAGTGAAGTCAAAATCATTTTCCTAATGACAAGAAATCAAACTGCCCAAAATTTGAAAACTTGTAATGCTTAACATCAAAATGTTAAAAATAAGGTAGAGAGGAGTAATGGTATTTTACTCTCTAGTCACATATCCTGCCATCAATTGTAACTTATTGTGATATGGACCAGAAGTCGTTAAGTAAAACAATATGCAAGTTCTATGGATTGTGGTTGAAACTGGAGTGCCTAGAGAAAACCACCAGCCTTTTGCAAACAAACTGACAAACTTTCTCCATAGGATCTACCCAGGGTGGGATTCGAACCTAGGCAGCGAGAGTCATTGTGATCTGTAAGACAGCAGTTTACTCCACTCAGCCACTAAGGCCCTATCGAAGCTACAAGGTATGTTAAATTAAGCTATGACATTAGTGAAGTGACATCAATGTTTTGTTTTCATCTCAGACATAGGCCCAGTAAATTAGCCTTGATTTTCATGGATATAAAATACAAAATTTAAATGTCTCACCTGTGATTCACTGCTACCTTTAACATCAAATACAAATATAGATACAGGATCACCACTTCCCTGAAATTATGTTTTAAAAAGGTGAATTAGACAAACTTTTTATTCTGGATTTGATTCAAGGATTCTTTCTTATTTGTAAAAAAAAAAAAAAAATAGAAGTGACATTATAAGGAGATACAACACTTTAAAAATTCCAATCAAGATTAATGTTGGCAGATGTTCTAACATGTAAATTAACAGTTTTAAATACACATAGATGATATAAACAAAAGGTCGGAAAGAATTTGGTTTGAAACCTTTTGGTCGTATACAAATTAAATCCGAAATTCATAGCTCAAAATTCAGACCCATGACACAGTCACACAATCCTGTATAAGACGTGTAAATGGGCTTATACTGAGGATAGTTAACTTCTAAGAAAGTCATGCTTTTCATGTGTTTTAATGATTCAAATTTGCTTACCAGAAACAATAATGAACTGATCCCACTGTTTAATCTGTCAGGTAATGTTAATCCAACAATAAGTAACAATAATCAACTAACATTGAAAATTTTCTTTGTGGTTTAATTGTACCTATACTATAGAAATATGAATGGACCAAATGCAAACATGCTGTATGTCAACAGGTTTAAGGATGACTGCATGGAGTGTTGAATGGGATTTAGGGCAACTTGGAGTGTTGAATGGGATTTAGGGCAACTGAACCCGAATCACCTAGCACAATTTCCTTCACACAATAATCCATTGCTAGGTTTCCATAAATTTAAAATAATTAGTAGCCAAATTTCCAAAATTTGTAAAAATATAGTCCTTTTTAAAGTATTTTTCCACAAATTTGCTAAAATAGGTTACTTTTTAAAAGAATTCCCCAGAAATTAGTAGCCAATGGCGATTTTGGCTACCAGGAATGGAAACATAGCATTGTTTAGTACATTTTTTAAATAAGTCTATGTTAGAGGCTTAAAACTACTGTCAAATTCAGTTATCCCAGAAAAATCTAGGTTAGCAAACTTTTTCATATGAAAATCAATAAATTGTGAATACTGGTAATGTCATATACTGTTGTCATTACTAAAGGACACCAAAGTACAAATCTTCTTGGTCAGACAAAGAAAGTGTTGAAAATCTTACAAGGATTTAATGCACTACTGGATAGTATCCCAAATCCAGAAATCACGAGGATGTAGTAATATGTATTATTAAGGAACATAGGAACATGTGCTGTTTCTACTGACTAAATCTATGGGCTGTGGAAGCGCATGGCCTAGTGGTTAAGGCGTTGGACTCATGATCCGAAGGTCGTGGGTTCGATCCCTGGACCGGGCGATGTGTTGTGTGCTTGAGCAAGACACTTAATTTCACGTTGTTCCAGTTCACTCAGCTGAAAAATAAATGAGTACCAGCAAAATGCTGGTGGTTAACCCTGCGATGGACCGGCGTCCCATTCAGGGGAGAGTCTTGTACTCTCAGTCGCTTAACGCCACCGAAACCGGGATAAGCTCCGGCCTGATGGGCCTAATGGCTCGGGACAGACTTTAACTTTTTAAATCTATGGGCTATCCTTTGCTCATTTAGTAGAGCATTTTGTTTAACACTGTCCAGAGCGTGGTCAGCACTTATAAGTTATATGAGGTACGGTAACTAGTATTCTCTACAATCAATTAACCACTGCGGTAGCTCAGTTGGTAGAGTGCTCGCTCAGTAAGTGGAAGGTTGTGAATTCGAACCCCGACCGGGTCTGACCCAAGACTTGAAAGTGGGTAGTGACTGTTCTTTCGCCAAGCACTCAGCATTACGAAATGAAAGTTACGGCTCTTTCGCATGGGAACTTAAAATAAACGAGGTCCCGTGTCAGGTAGGGCTTGGCACCATAAAAAACCCTGCTGTATAATGCCATCAGCGCAACGCACAGGCAAAATTTCTGCACTTTTGCCTACAGCTGGGGACGTCTCGATATAAGTGAAATATTCTTGACTGGGATGTTAAACACCATTACTCAACTCTACAATCAATCGATAATGAATGGTGTTGCAGACATTTCACATGGGGTCCTTTGTAGTTGAGATATTAGATCATGGTAAAAGCTGTTGGTGAGAAGCAATTGAGAGAACTAGTGGCAGAAGAGAAGAGGGGTTGCCTTGTTGAGGATAAAATCGGGCATATTATAGTTATCCAGAAAGTGCCAGCCTTGGCAGTTGGAGGTAAAGAAGTAATAACTAAATCTGGACAGCTTCTGACTGATTTCTATAGGCAAACCTTTAGCTCATTGGGTAGAGTGTCCTGCTTAACATGTCAATTAATGTCCAGCGTGGTCAGCACTTATGTGACGTAAATGCTAGTTACAATGAAAAAACTCCCTTCCCCCGATGCCAGGAACGAACCCCGGTCATCCGTTTGTAAAACGAGCGCTCTGCTGTTTCACCTAAAAGGTACCCTGGGTTCGATTACCAGCGTCAGGGAAAGGAATTTTTTCATGATGAGCTACCATGATTCTCTACATGCATTATAGATTTTTAAAAGCTATGTGTTTGCTAAAATTGAAAGTAGACCTATAATTTCCTGTTGGGGAATTCCAATTTTCTTAATCTAGAAATTCATTCTGTATTTATATTTTAAATCTGAAATGAAAAGGTAAATTCCTCTCCTCAATGTGAAAGATAAAACAATGATGTTCACCTTCTTTTTTCCTTTGAAAAGTGACCAGATCGACTTTTCTTCTAAACCTGTTACTTTTTCGCCAATATCATAATGAAAATCTTTGGCGGGGTCCCTTGAAAAGAAAGACCACATTCCGTGAAGACCTTCTGATACTCCTACAAATAAGTTAAATATATAATTTTAAGGAATGAAATCATTGCAAACGTGAGTAACTTGTGGATTGTGCTTCGTGTCAAAACACGGAAGTAGTTTTGTGGCATGCGCAAAGTAGTTTTTCATTTATGTCGTAAATTTTACTATTTAAATTAAAAAGTAACATATACATTTTGTGAAAAAACATAAGACACAAAACGTCAATATGTGCTTGTTTTTATCAAACCGATGTTTTGAATTGAAAGTTTAAATGTCCAATACTGATTACGACATCGAATGATTTACCTTGACAAACATGGCTGCTCCTACAGGTGCTCCTTTGCTCATGAGGATAATTTCCTCTTCTGTAGCAGTTGCAAATCGTGCTGCAAATATAATTCGTGATATTATGAAAAAAGGAGAATTAGGAATTGTTGAAAAAGAGGTAATTTTGTTTTAATTTTAAGATTTTGAGAAAAATAAATCATGTTCTATTTTTTCAACTTTCATCTTTCCACTTTTGCATCCTTACTGACTGTCTTCCTCTTATTATGGGACATCTGACATCCTCAACAATTATTTTCAATTCATGTTATATAATTGTACATGTCAGCTTTTAATTAAAAAGACAATGGTATAACAAATGGACTTGCAGAAAATTATATTTCATTAATTGTCCAAATAAGGAAGTTTGAAGAAAAGTTTTATGGGCTTCATCATGTTTTTTGAAACAACATTAATTTGTATTTTCAATTTTTTGTTGAATCGTGTGTGTTTTTTTTTTTTGTTTTTTTTTGTTTTTTTTTAATTTTAAAGTTTAAAAGAAAAATATCCTTGTGTCCTATTTCTTAAACTTATGTTTTGGGGTCAATGTTCTCTTTAGTGACCTAACCTATTACCAATGACATTTAGTAGTATACATCACTGCTATTACTGACTTCAACTGCATATAAATTGACATGAAAAATATTTAGGCAACAGTTGTTATCAGGTATGTGAATTGGAAACTTATTTTGATTTACCTTAGCAAACATGGCTGCTCCTGCAGGTGCTCCTTTGCTCATGAGGATAATTTCCTCCTCTGTAGCAGTTGCAAATCGGGCTGCAAATATAATTCAAGATATTATGAAAAAAGGAGAATTAGGAATTGTTGAAAAAGAGGTAATTTTGTTTTAATGTTAAGATTGTTTTTTTTTTAGATTTTGAGAAAAATAAATCATGTTCTATTGTTTCAACTTACACCTTTCCACTTTTGCATCCTTATCGTACTGACTGTCTTCCTCTTATGGGCCATCTGACACCATCAACAATTATTTTTAATTGGTTTTATGCTTATGATAAAAAATGGTAATTCAAATGGACTTGCAGGAAATTATATTTCATTATTTGTCCAAAACAGGAAGTTTGAACTAAAGTTTTGTGGGCTTCATCATGTTTATTTGAATTATTTTGTATTTTTAGCTCACCTGACCTTAGGTCATGTGAGCTTATGGCATAGCGCAGCGTGTGTATGTGCGTGCATGCATGCATGAATGTGTGTGTGCGTGCGTCGTTAACACACATTTTCGACTTCTCCTCTTAAACTGCTGGACAGATTTCAATGAAACTTGGTAACAAATATGTATGGGCCGGTGCAATTCAGATTTCTTCTTGACGTTGCCATGGCTACCATATCTAGGTCAAGGTGACCTAGGGTTGCAAAAATCTTAAAAAAATCTTCTTCTCCAAAACCAATGATTGGAGAAAAAATCTGATGTGATATTTGGGTTCTCTAGGGTCTTAAGCCTATAGTTTGTTCATTTTTTGAAATTCGGACAAAAAATAGGCTACTGGTACGTGTTTTTGTGTTTAATTTTGAAAAAATCGTAAAATAGCTTCAAATTGTTAAGACTATTTGACCAGATAATGACATGGGGTTTTCAGTTTTAACATATTCTTGTAATTACCTTCAAAATGGTTTCAAGGTCAATTATGAAGGTCATGACCTAATTTTTTACCTTTCTAATATTATTTATTATCTGGAAAACTATAAACTTTTTATATAGGTATGTAAATTAAAATATTGTTGGTATTGAGGTAACGATCATTTTGATATATAAATAAAGGTCATTGGTTCAAAGGTCAAGGTCACAGTAGCAAAACAATACCAAAATGGTTAATTATCTCGAAAACTGTAAACTTTTTGTACAGGCATGTATATTGGAATGTTGTTGGTTTTGATGTAATGATGATTAAGGTCATTGGTTCAAAGGTCAAGGTCACAGATGCGGAAGAATACTAAAATGGTTCATTATCTTGAAAACTATTAACTTTTTGTATAGGCATGTATATTAGAATAGTGTAGGTATTGATACAACGATCATTTTGATGTATAGAAAAAGGTCATGTGTCCAAAGGTCAAGGTCACAGTAGCAAAACAATGCCAAAATGGTTAATTATCTCGAAAACTGTAAACTTTTTGTGTAGACATGTATATTGGAATGTTGTTGGTTTTGATGTAATGATCATTTTGATATATAGATTAAGGTCATTGGTTCAAAGTTCAAGGTCACAGATGCAGAAGAATACTGAAATGGTTCATTATCTTGAAAACTATTAACTTTTTGTAAAGGCATGTATATTAGAATGTTGTAGGTATTGATACAACAATCATTTTGATGTATAGAAAAAGGTCATGGGTCCAAAGGTCAAGGTCACAGTAGCAAAACAATATCAAAATCGTTAATTATCTCGAAAACTGTAAACTTTTTGTATAGACATGTATATTGGAATGTTGTTGGTTTTGATGTAACGATCATTTTGATATATAGATTAAGGTCATTGGTTTAAAGGTCAAGGTCACAGATGCGAAAGAAAACGGAAATGGTTCATTATCTTGAAAACTATTAACTTTTTGTATAAGCATGTATATTAGAATGTTGTAGGTATTGATACAGCAACAATTTTGACGTAAAGAAAAAGGTCATGGGTCCAAAGGTCAAGGTCACAGTAGCAAAACAATACCAAAATTGTTAATTATCTCGAAAACTATAAACTTATTATATAGACATGTATATTAGAATGTTGTAGGTATTGATACAACGATCATTTTGATGTATAGAAAAAGGTCATGGGTCCGAAGGTCAAGGTCACGGTTGCAAAACAATACCAAAAAGGTTCATTATCTCGAAAACTCTGAACTTTCTGTATAGGCATGTATATTAGAATATTGTTGGTATTGATGCAATGATCATTTTAATATATAGATTATGGTCATTGGTTCGAAGGTCAAGGTCACAGATGCGATTAGCAAGTTTCATAAATATCTAAATATCCACATCAGAGTTATTGCTCCTTAAATGTAGTATTTATTGTGTTTTTGTGCTGTTAACGGCCCAGGTGAGCGGTACAGGCCCTATTGGGCCTCTTGTTAAATTTTGTTCTTAATTTTGTGTTGTTGTTTTTTGTTAATTTTAAAATTTGAAGAAAAACATCCTCATGTTCTAATTCTTAAACTTTTATATTTTGGGGTCAATGTTCTCTTTGGTAAATCTAACCTATTTCCAATGACCTTTAGTGTTATACATCGCTACGGTAATTCGCTACTATTTTTGACTTAACTGCATGTAAATGGACATGGAAAATATTTATGCAACAACTGATATCGGGCATGTGAATTGAAAAGTTTTTTTTTAATTTTCACCAAAACTATTAATTTTGCCATTTTCCATTGATAAATTTTGCTTATCTGGTTATTTTTTAGATCTGAAGAATTATATTCTCATGTTCTATTTATTCAACTTTCATGTTTACATCAATGTTCTCATTAAAATATCAATAACAACATTCTTTTATTTATAGGGTAAACATGACTTACAAACGGAAGCAGATAGGTCAGCTCAGAGGTGTATTGTAGCTTCACTTCATAAACAGTTTCCAAATGTACCTGTAATTGGTGAAGAGGTAGGTTTTTACACAGAAAATGATGTCACTAAGTTTTATTTTATTTTGTTTTCTTTAATTTTACTTTATTTTGAACAAATAAATATTTTCTAAAATAAATTGTAGTATTAAATTTTACAAATTTAAATTCTGATGATGATTCTGATTCAGCTGAAAAAATCCTATAGTTACAAAAACTTTCCAGCTGAAATTTTAAATGTTTACGGTATTCAACAATTTTGGATATAAAGTGGGAGTGATACAACAGGAATATGAAATTTTAACATGTTGGCTAAGTTGTCACCAATACAGGTATTCTTTGTATAGTGATACATGTTTCTACTTCACCTGCAGTGCTGATGACACTCATCAAAATCAATATGGACATAGGCCATAGCTGATACATTTCTTGCAAATATTAAAAAAAATCTAGGTTTACAACCCTAGTAACCAAAAAGTGTTTGTGTATTTTTATTTTTTTTTTTGCCTATACATTGTATCTGAAATATACTGTTCAAAATTTCTTAATTTATTTCTAAGTTCTAAACCAGTAAAATGCGCACTACCCAACAATGAAATATCAAAATACTTTATAAAATTTCCAAAATATTTAAACTGTTTCTAAAAAAGTAAAGGTATATTTACATTTGCAATGGATTTGTTCCATACAATTGTTTTGAATCCAATAGCATTTGTGCAAGCTATGAATTCAATTGATCATGTGATTTGCTTGTAAATTTATACAAGTGAAAAGCAAAATTTATACAAGTGAAATCATTTATCTGGCTATTCTAATAACATGGCATGCATTTTGTAAGCAACTCCATTTTAATTTACTTTTTTAGAAATGGAGTTTATAGTGCTAGTGCACATTATTCAGTTTGTTTTGTATGGCATTGAAAGTAGCGCTATAAACTTAATTTCTAGACAATTCAATTATTAAATATTCATGTATATATTGTATACATGCAATACACTAAAAAAAATTTTCTGAAAATCTTTTTTTTTTTTCTATCTGCTAGGATCAACATTTTTCAATCAATCCGAGAATTTCTGAACGTTTGAAAAAATACATTCCAACACCAACACTGTCTGATAACAAGATAAATATACTGGTATGTTGACTTTCTTGTTACACTGCATGTACGGGTACTAAAAGGTTTTTTGAAAATTTATATTTTTTATTCAAATATACTGTATACAAATGCACACTGAAACTTTACAAAACTTGACAAATTGTAATAGCTATGTTTAATACCTGGTAGCCAAATTACTACCCTACTAGTCCCAAGCTGCTTTAATCCATTCGCGCACTAAAGATAATTCGGGTCTCTTGATGGTTCTGCACTTTGTCAATTGTTTTTTGCCACACACCATCCACTTATTCTAGAGTGTCTTCATTTTACACTTAAATGGCTTGTTAAGACATACATCTAATGGCTGTAGTACACTTGTACATCCACCAGGGATCACCACTTGTCTAGTTTTATGTCTCTTCAAATTTCGTTTCACGTTTTCACATAGATGAGCACGGAACATGTCCCACACAAGTATTGCACGCGGATGAATTAATGCCCCTGGACGTTTATACCACACTTCCTCCAACCAATCAATTACTAAAGACTCGTCCATCCACCCTTTTGGTTGTACTTTAACGATTACACCCAACGGAAATTTTTCTTTCGGCATAGTCTTCCTTTTAAATATGACAAATGGTGCCAATTTAGTACCGTCGGCTAAACATGACAATGCTACTGTGAAATGTGTTTTCTCATGTCCACTTGTTTTCACCCCAATTGTTTTTGCACCTTTAAAATCTACAGTGGTGTTTCCAGGCATATCAAAATACATTGGTGTTTCGTCCATGTTGCCTATCATATTAAGTTCATACACATAATTTTTCCTCTCATCGATAACAAATTTCAAGAAATTCTCCACCTTAATGTCAATGTCCTTTGGTAATTTCTGGGCAATGTGCGTCCTTTGTCTTAAAACTAAGTCATTTCTTTTCATGAATCTGGAACACCAGCCCGCGGATGCTTTAAAGATGTATTAATCCCGTATCTTAACTTGTTCTCTTGCACAAGCTGTAATGCTTTTACTCTAATGGCCATACGCGTAACTACATGTATAAGTCCACTTTGTCTATTACTAGTAACCCATTCATTTAAGTCCTTCTCTAACTCAACATATGGTGTTTCACAAAATCGCCTTGCACGTTTAGATTTGGGCATTTGTTCTAGCTCAGATTTCATTTTCCGCCATTCACGAACGCTTTTTTCATTTACACCAAATTCTCTCTCTGCGGCCCCGATTGCCATTTTTCTCAGCAAAAGTAATAACCTCCAATTTAAATTTGGCATCGTAACTAGCCCTTTTACGTTTCATTATTAATCCAAATTATAGTGAAGAACATAACCACAACAATAAACACCTATAACTAATTTAATTCTGTTTCAGTAATGTGTCCCGCTTTTAAGACTGAGTATAGCTTAATTGCTATTACTCAATACATGACACCATCTACTCAACGTAGCATGTGCTTGTACTACACTATGTACATCACACACCTGTAATAACACAATATTAATTCAGGTATATCCGGTAATTACCCCCACGCTAATCTGAGGGATTATCGCGTAATTGTTGACACTGACTATAACCAACTATCACGGGTCGTTTATTCTTGACCTCCATCACCTATTGTATTACCGTAATTAGGAACGGACCTGTAATTACCACTCACGCTAATCCGATTATTGAATCGGAACAATGTTCAACGATCCACAACAGGTGTGTACTACAATCAAAGCAATGTAGCATCGGTAGCTTTGATGTCGGTGTCTTTATTTTGCCATTGTTGAAACTGACTATAACAATCTTTTTTTTACCTCTAATAACCTAAACATAAAATGGCGGCTTGGGGTATTACGTCGTTGTTGTAATTAAAAACAAAACAGCTATATTGGTGATGTTTTAATAAGGAAATGTATCATAAGTCGGTGTGGAGATATAATAATAACCATAGTTTTAATGTTTACATTGTGATATTGTGCTGTGTAACCATGATTAATATGAAGTCTACCGACAAGGCAAGGTATGCCTGATCGCCGGTGCATAACATTTCTGTCAATCTTCTCCATAATTAAACATTTTTTTAAAAATTTTATTTTAATAAAAAAAATTTAATTAATTTACAACATTAAATAATTAATATACAATCCTAAAATATATTGGCCAACATCGATTGTGGTGACGGTTTTATCCCATTTTCAGTACATAGACTCGCGGAGTACCGGGGGGGGGGGGGGGGGTACACCAATTTCACGCTAGATCGTCAATATCTGGAGCAAGTTTGAGCAAGTAAAACTGCACGAATAACCCGCACCCCACTTCTCAAATTTTTAATTTTTGTCAAAAAAGTGCGGGTTTTCTGCGAGAATATACGGTAATTAAATCTCAATTGGCTACTAATTTCTGAGAAATTATTTCAGAAAGTAACCTACAATGTATTTTGGCAAATTGTGAAAAAATATTTTGATAACAAATATTTCAAACTATAAAGGCATTATTCCCAAATATTATTCAATATGCACTTGGCATTTTAATATCTACATACTTAACCATTTACTGCTTTCTAAGTAATGCTATTATTATACATGTATTAATGAAACAAAAACAGGATGAAGTTAAATTTAAAGCATTTCCAGTATTAGTCTTATAGATGTGACTATTTGCTAACTACAATGGGTGCAAAATATGTCTATTTTGTACATTATTATCCCCTGACTTTCGTAGAATGAGGGGGAGGATAATAAATTTGAGTTTTCCGTCCTCCTGTCTATCTGAAATTCTTGTCTGCACAAATTCTTGAAAAACTATGAAGTACTATTTAATAAAACTTGGTGCAAGGCATCAACATTGATAGGAGATGCACATATCGTCAATCCAAATTGGTTTGCTGATTTTCCTGGGAGTTATTGCCCTTTGAACATAAGTTCAAATAAAAAAAAGAACCTACTGACCAGGGATCCTAATTCACTGAATTTACTGAATTTCATATGATATAAGAGCAGCACCACCATAAAACTTGAAAACGACAACCTGTTTTTGAAAAAAAATTGGTAACAGTAATCTTCTTTCTGTTCAGTAAAACAACATTCCAGTTAAAGAATTAACATTACATTTTATCAATAGTGAAATTTTTTATTTTGTTTTTGATACAAACCAACAACAATAATCTAACTCTTTCATAAAAAGTGCTTAAAAGTTGTTATTTTTCCCTCATATTGATTTTCCAGGCATTTTAGAATTAATACATGTTAACTTAGTTGCTTAATTTTTTAACCCCTGCCTTTCAAAGAAAGAGTGGGATATTGAATTTGAGTTTCAATTCGTCCATCCTATCTTCCGTCTGAAATTTTTGTCTGCAACAAATTCTCCAAAACTATGAAGCACTATTTAAAAAAAAACTTGGCCCAAAGCATCAACATTGATAGGAGATGTGTATTTCATTAAGCAGAGTTGATTTGCTCATTTTTCTGAGAGTTATGGCCCTTTGACTGAAAAAAGAACCTGCTGGCTGGGGATCCAAACTCACTGAATTTGCTTGTTTTATATGCATTTGTATACAGGTTTTTCTGTTTGGTTGGTTAAGCCATTTTGTGTTGTTTTGCTTATTTTTGTGAATTATGCTTGTCACTAGACAAGATATGATTAGTTAATGTCTGAAATTTATTCATATTTGTAAATTTACAGTGCATGGTACTGTTTTATCTACTGTTCTAAGACTGTTGTTGTTGTTGGAATGGATTTTTTTCTGTCTAACCATATATATATATATATATATAATATATTATATATATATATAATATTTTTATCTAACATTTTAATTTACATTTTCCAAACCTGCAGCAATTTTGCTACTGGAAATTTCACCAAATTATACAGCTTTTATTAATTTTTCTATTTTAAACTGATAATGGTTTATTTCTGTAAAAATTCATAATTTAACCAGTTATCTCCCTTTATTTTTTATTTACAATGTGTGGTGCAGGTATTATTGGTTTTGGTGATTTATTATTGTCTTTGGCTATTACTAAATACTGGTAAATTTCTTTCCGCTATTACTAAATACTGGTAAATTTCTTTCCGCTATTACAAATACTGGTAAATTTCTTTCCGCTATTACTAAATACTGGTAAATTTCTTTCCGCTATTACAAATACTGGTAAATTTCTTTCCGCTATTACTAAATACTGGTAAATTTCTTTCCGCTAATACTAAATACTGGTAAATTTCTTTCCGCTATTACTAAATACTGGTAAATTTCTTTCCGCTAATACTAAATACTGGTAAATTTCTTTCCACTAATACTAAATACTGGTAAATTTCTTTCTGCTATAACCTACTCTAAGTCCTCATAGACTTTGATGTACCGGTATATAGATCAATTTAATAGTGTTTCCAAATACATGTATACATTACCAGATTTAGCAAAGATTTTTATATACTAAGTACATGTACATGTACTATACTTTGATCTGATCAACAGCACATAAGTAAATTTCTATAAAAAAATTCAAATATCAGGTTTAGATTCTTATTTTCCATCCATATATCATATAAACAGAAGTGAACCTTGTAATTTAAGAATTTTATATTTTTTTATGTAGGATTTAGATACACAAGATCTACCAGCTGACTTTTTAGAGTTAACTTTTGACGAGGAAGTGTTGAAATGTGTGTGTCCAGACCAATATAAAGATGTAAAGAAGAAGATGTAGGTATAATGTATATGGTTGTAATATTTGAAACCGACTGGGAATGGGGATGGGGTAGATTTATGTGGAATCTTTTTTTTGTGAATGGATGATGTTTAGGTAGAATGTAGGTGTATTGTACCGGTATATGGTAGGAGTATTTGAAATCTATTTTTGGAAAAGGGTGGGGGGGGGGGTTAATCAGGGCTTCAATTAAGTGATGTTGTTATTGCATGGTCACGGTGCAGAGTTAAATTTATCAGACATATACATCACGGGCTTGTTACAATTAATAAACAACAGAGAATTTAGTGTAGGTTGGGAAAATCGTGTATAGGGAGGTCAATTGTAACGATCAAGGGCCCTTTGTAAAAATCTTGCCGTTCTGTTACAAGCGTGAATCAACAAAATCATTTGAACATTTGCATCATATGTGCAAACCGTTTCCCATTTGGAAGTCCCTTAGTGTAACGTAAAATCCAACCAATGTTCAGGGTGTTTATGTATTTGTCAGTGTCTGTAAAAGTACAGTATGTCAAAGGAACATAAACAACTTTTTTGTTTGACTTTCTAAAGTCAAAGAAAGATGAAGCAACTGATAAAGAAGTTTTGGAAGACACCGATCAGACTCCCATTGATCCTGACCATGAACCAGTTGCAGGTGGATTCGGAATTTACAATAAATTAAATCTTGTACATATATCACAATATTATCTTTTACACTTGTGGTGACTGTGCCCAGTTAAATTTCCAAGTGCCGAGTGGTTTTCCTATTCAACTAGGCACTAGGCACTAGGCACTGTGCCAAGTGGAATTAAAAATTCTATCTAAGGCCTGGGTTATGTAGAAACACTGGAATGGTAACTTGACATACATGTATTGAATAGAAGATTTTGAGGTAAAGCCTACTAAAGGTATTTTACAGCCATGGGTAGTAGATTTATGTGGCAGCCAGCAGTGGCAGGGTGGGTGGGTGTGAATCTATTTTGCACCTCATCAAGATTATTTCATTCTCTTTAAGATGGTCAGTACATGAACTGTAGAGGAAACTAGAGTATCTAGTAAAAAACCAACAATTTTCAATAATGAGAAGGAAAAATCTGATACAGGTGTATCTGATAAAATTGTTTCACCACAAGACCTTTCTGGTATGTTTGTTATATGGAAGCAATTTACAGAGCAAATACATGTACTAAAATAAAATAAATGTAACAATAATTATGTGTTTTTTCCTGAATTTGTAGATTGTGATATGGGTAGATCCAGTTGATGGAACAGCAGAATATACACAAGGTACAAAATTTGCATTTTAGTACATTAATGCAAAATGTAATAAATATATAATATCAAATGTTATAACATGGTTGGGGTAGATTGTTTTTGACACTCTGTTTGTAAGTTGCACCTCAAAAACTCTGTCAACTCGCTTATTGCCACAGTATTTTAAAACCCCTAATGTTTTTTTATTTCTTTTATATTACTCTGTATAAATATTCTTCAATTTATCATCAAACTCCAAATCTGACTGAACAAATAGTGGCAATAAATTGCGATTTTACTGTAGCTATGCTGGAGGCGATTTATGTCAATTTAGTTGTTTTATATTTGTAGGCTTGTTGGATCACGTGACCACATTGATTGGGATATCTGTTAAAGGTGTAGCTAAGGCTGGCGTTATACATCAACCATATTATAATTATAAGGCAGGTCCTGATGCCCAGCTGGGTAGATGTATATGGGGACTTATTGGACTAGGTATGTATACTAAAATTGAATTCTACTGTATCTTAGGCCTTAATAAAATAATTCTTAGATTTTCATCTCCATCTTCATCTGTCACTTCATAATATTTTCATACCATGTATTTATATTTTACAGATTTGATTAAGCTTGAAGTAGTACAAGAATTATTATAACTTTTTTTTTAAAAAAATCATAGAAATTGAAATCAATCGCCCTGTTCTAATTTTTCAACTGATTCAGGTGAAATTAATTATTATTTAAAATCACTTGGCATATATGTTTCTAAGTATTGTAATGCAAGTGGCATTTGGCATTACTTGTAATGCGTCCTATTTCATATTGTATTCATAAATTTCATTCATGTTTGTCATGTGGCCAACATTCAGGTGTGTGTGTATGTGTGTGTGATCATAAACTGTTGTTTAATATTGTTTTTGGAAGGTAGACAGGGCATGGTGCCGCTGCCGTTTTTCAAGTCATATTATAAATATGTGCATTTAAACTCATTACTGATTGATTGAACATGTTTAGCTGTATATATGTACTTACCTATTTCAACAATATTGCAATCTGTAAGCGCTAGACATTGTAATTTTATCGTTTTTGAGCTCTGACGTGCACAAACCATTCATGTTTACAAGTGTTACAACTCGTTATGCAGAGCTAGTTATTCAGCTTCGTATTTAGTATATTAGTTTTATGTCATTTCACGGCTCATATTGTGATTAACTCACATTATTTATGTATTTTATTACATTTCATAACTCGTCAGTAGCGCCAGACCCGTTTTTAGTAGTAAAATAGTAAAACATCACTTACTTGCTGTTACTCCATCTTGGAAGTGCCGCCTCGCCTGGCCCACTTTATCATTAATTTCTACTTACCATTACCGTTTTCATGCATTATGTTATTAAATAATTAAAGTTCCTGTTGTATATTTGTATAATCATTTCCTCACAATCATATTATTATATTTTAACATGTTTAAATTGCTTTTTCTGTGTCTTGTGCGGAAGTTGTGCGGCGGTGCGATGTGAGAGGATTCTGAGCGGAGAGTGAGAGGCACCGCACATGCATTTCATTGGATGAGAGTTGCCGTACGCATTTATGATTGGTTAACTTGGTCACATGACACCCTACGTCATACTAGTATAAAAGGCGCGCAGCGTTCAAACATGTCAGATAGCTTCTGACTTTCAGACATTACACACCAGACCATTTGTTGAGATTTTAAGAAGAACGCCGTGTATTATCTATTATAAGCAAGGTGCGGATTATATAATCTTAAATATTAATATTACAGTAGTTATCTCCTACCACACTGGACATGCTGCGTCCCTTTTATAATACTAGTCACTGACGTAGGTTTTATTTATTTTTGTTGTACTACTACTATGAATATTGGATGTTGAGAATATTGTATGGTGATTTAACTTTAACTTTAACAATATTAAGAACAGAGTAAATCTGCTTTTTTAACCTGATACCTCGTTTCTAGTATTATTAATTAGCGCCAAATCTTGGAAATAGCGGAAATCGGCCTGGTTAGTGTATTTCCATAGGGAATACATTCACCACGAAATAATCCTTACAAATTGGTGTCAGAAGTGGGATACTATAATCCATTTAGTATCTAAAACGGATCCATTTTCCATTCCAAGACGTTTTGTCCAGTGTGGTTGAATATTACAATATCCAGTCAGCGTATTGACGGTACACATTAAATATAATAAAACGTAGTGTAAAACTGAGAACTATGGCAACCCAATCCCCAGACCCAGAGGTCCAAATAAGAATTAATAAAGAATTTGAGGCTGACCAACAGTTAGGACAGGGCGACATTACAGCTGATACTGTTCCAAATGACGATATGCCCCACCTAAGTCCAAATGTAGCCAACCTTGACACACCTGCAGACCAAGAACAAATAAATAGCACATCCAACCCAGTAAATAGACACAAAAACGGCACACCACAAGAGTTCACACCTCGATATATGCCACAATTAAACCGGTATGCAGACAATCCAGACACAAATATAAATCGCATACCAATTAATAATCCACCATACCATGACCACAGGCATAGACCTAATATGGCACCCCAGTTTACAGTACCCAGACCTGCCCGATATGATATGGACTATGATAATGAAAGTCTAATGTACACCATGCCTACACCTGTAGCCCGGCATGCACCCCAATTAAGACCAGATACATATGAGGGTCCTAACCAATGGGAAGAGTATTTGTCACATTTTGAAGACTGTGCTGAATTGAATGGGTGGAATAACAAGCAGAAAGTTCTGTTCCTTGCCTCTAGTTTACGTGGCCCTGCCAGAAATTATTATATGAGTCTATCCAGAGAAGAGAAGAGATCATACTATACCCTTACCAATAAACTAGGTTTAAGATTTGGCGTATCTAAGCATCAAAATAAATGGTTAACCAAGCTAGAACAGAGAAAGAGAGAACCAGGCGAATCAATCGCAGCAGTAGGAGACGATATCAGACAAATTGCCCAGAAAGCATATGTTGGACTTGACCAACACGCACAAGAGTTCCTAGCCCTTAACCAACTTTACAAGATTATCCCCTTAGAATTGAAAGTCCGTTGTGTTGATAAGGACTGCAAAAGTATTCCAGAAGCCGTGGATGTTATAGAGCAGTATGAAGGTTTGATTGGTGAGCCATGTGACAAGAGAAGATCACAAATAAGAATGGTTAAACCAGACCAGGGTTCGAACCCCAAGAGTGGTAACTATAATAGACCGTACCAACAGCATGAAAGGAGACCCTACAATAACACTTTCAATGAAACTATGAAGGAGTTAGTAGTAAGGCTTGAACGTTTAGAAGAGAGTATGAAGAAACCTGACGCAAATAAGCCAAGATACCCAGAACAGACCAGTTAAAGAGGACATGTTATATCTGTCGTTCTCCAGACCATTTCTTCAGGGAGTGTCCAACTACCTAAAGTGCCAGAATGAGAAGGGTGATTCACCTGCCAACAACACCCGTAGCCAAGTAAGAGAAAATAATGAAGCGGGAAACGAGTACCCATCGCTTCATTAGGCCAAGAATCGGTGGGAGAAAGCCGGCCTGAACATATTACTAATACTGAAAATAACACATTAAACGCCACTATTCGTACAGGTCATATGGGAGATATTAATTGCCAGTGGGACAATGGTTTTTATACACAATGTGAAATATGCCAGGTTTCAATTTCCCTATTAATAGACAGTGGTTCCACAGCATCAATCCTTTCCTATAAGACATATGAAAGTTTGCCCCATACAGATAGACCAAGCCTTAATAAAGCCGAAGCATCCATCCGTGATGTGAATGGTAACAAAATACAGTCCTATGGTTATGCCAACTTTGAGATCTGCTTAGGTGGTAGATATTATGAACAAGCCTTGATTGTCTGTGAAATTAATTGTGATGGTATATTGGGTCAAGATTTCCTACTTAAATATGTTAATAAAATCAACTACAAACACATGGTCCTACAGACAGATGATGTGAATCAGATGTTTTACTGGAGGAAATGCCACAATGATAGGGCGAGTCCAAGTAAGAAGGTCAACCGCTATACCAGCACATTCGGATGTTGGATACCAGTTGATATACCAGAATCAAAGCACCTGACGGACTCTGTGTATGTTGAACAGACTAAGTTATATGATGATTTGTACCTAACCCCAGGTGTCATGAATGTTAACTCGGAACAAGTTGTCAATGTCACAAACCATAGTGATTGTCCTATTACCCTACAAGCAAACACAGTTATAGCCAGCTGTGAACCATACATAGACCAGACCAGTAATACACAACAAAGAGTTTGCAAGACCAATTTAGATATCCAAAATGTTAGTAACCAAGAAGTTCTACCAGAGTATCTGCAAGATTTATTTGACAGAAGTACAGTCAATCTAGATGCAGATCAATCCAATCAGCTGAGACAACTTTTAATTAAATATCAAACCATATTTTCAAAGTCATCAGAAGACATAGGTTGCACTGACAGGGTGACCCACAAAATAAACACCGGAGTAGCGACTCCTATTCGTCAACTCCAAGAAGACAACCGATAGGAAAACGAGAGGCTGAGGTCAATGAAATAAATAAAATGTTAGATAGAGGTATAATAGAGCCATCTGCCAGTGCATGGGCTTCCCCAATTGTACTCGTGACCAAGAAAGATGGCAGCATTAGGTTCTGCATTGACTATCGCAAGGTCAATGAGGTCACGGTCAAGGACGCATACCCACTTCCCAGAGTAGATGATTGCTTAGACTCACTTGCTGGAGCAAAGTGGTTCAGCTCCATGGATTTGAATTCTGGATTTTGGCAGATAAAGATGGATCCTAATGACAAAGAGAAAACTGCATTTGCCACTACACTAGGTTTATTCCAGTTCACTGTAATGCCTTTTGGTTTGGCCAACTCACCGTCAACCTTTGAACGACTGATGGAAAATGTTTTGCGGGGTCTACAATGGTCAGAATTATTAGTATACATGGACGATAATCTCCCCATGCTCAACCTTCCTGAAGGTCTCCAAAGACTTACCAATATATTCGATAGACTGTCTGAAGCTAACCTTAAGCTTAAACCATCTAAATGTCAGTTTTTCCAGAAAGAAATAAAGTTTTTAGGTCACATAGTATCCGAGACTGGGATAACAACAGAT
The DNA here is from genome assembly GCA_021292105.1 of Anadara kagoshimensis. Lineage (NCBI taxonomy): Eukaryota > Metazoa > Mollusca > Bivalvia > Arcoida > Arcidae > Anadara > Anadara kagoshimensis. Next base: position 7,700,093 of record CM037858.1, on the reverse strand, counting down.
GATAGCAAAATTGAAGCTGTAAAATCATGGCCAGTACCAAAGACGCCAAGACAAGTCAAGAGTTTTCTTGGTTTGTGTTCTTATTACGCCGTTTTGTCAAAAATTTCGCACATATTGCCAAGCCATTACACAAATTATGTGAGAAAGGAGTAAAAATGAAGTGGAATAATGAATGTCAAATTGCATTTGAAACCCTGAAAGCAGAATTAACTAAATCACCTATCCTAGGTTATCCATTGCCAAACATTCCATTCATACTTGACACAGATGCATCAGACAGGGCAGTAGGTGCTGTCCTATCACAAATACAAGACGGTAGTGAGAGAGTCATAGCATACATGAGTAAATCAATGAATAAACATGAACAGCGATACTGTATAACCAGAAAAGAACTACTTTCAGTTATCGTTGCACTGAAAACCTTTCACTCATACCTGTATGGACAAGAAGTTCTACTAAGAACTGACAATGCTGCAGTAAGCTGGATGAGGAATCTCAAAACACCCACAGGTCAAATGGCAAGGTGGATTCAAGAGCTCGGAACATATAATATATCTGTAACCCATCGAGCAGGCAAGAGCCATTCCAACGCAGATGCCCTCTCCAGACACCCATGTTCAGTTTGCATCAGACAAGAAAAACTTAATAACGAACACGACTCAGATGAAGAATCTAATGAATGTGAAGAACCAATACCACTGAATGATGAAACAGATGAGAAAGTAAGAGTTACAACCCGTAGTCATAACAATGACATGCCCAAAACTACTGGTAGCCATCCACTGAAGTTACATTGCATGGTTGGGAGTTGCATGAGATAAGACAAAAGCAACTAGAAGACCAAGGCATTTCCCCACTACTAGTTAACATGGAAGAGAACAGTGCAAGGCCAGACTGGGATACAATTTCTAGCAAAACCTCAACATACAAAACTTTATGGCGTCAATGGGACCAGCTGGAAGTCAAACAGGGTGTCCTCTATAGAAAGTATCTAAAAGATGAGACACTTGCCAGTACCAAATAATAGTCCCCAAATCAATGCGCCATGATGTACTTCATAACTATCATGATATTCCTACAGCCGCACACTAGGAACTGAAAAGATGCAAGGGCGTATACAACAAGCTTTCTATTGGCCTACTATGAAGGATGATATTAAACAATACTGTCGGTCATGTGATAAATGTTCTGCTAGGAAGACTGCCAAAACAATACGTGCCCCTCTAGGCCAGTATCTTGTTGGTGAACCCATGGAACGTATCGCAATTGACATACTGGGACCATTACCAAAAACTGAATTAGGGAACAAGTTCATACTTGTTATGTGTGATTGTTTCACCAAGTGGACTGAGCCATTCCTATCCCTGATCAAGAAACAAATACTGTCATTAAAGCATTTGTCAATGAATTTGTGTGTAGATTTGGCACACCATTGCAACTACACTCCGACCAAGGTTCCAATTTTGAGTCCAAAGCCTTTAAACAAATGTGTTCCTTCCTGAAAATAGATAAAACTAGAACAACCAGTATGAGACCTCAATGCAATGGAAATGTTGAAAGGTTCAACCGAACTCTAACAACCATGTTAACCATGTATTGTGAAAAGAACCAAAAACATTGGGATGAAATACTTCCACAAGTTATGATGGCCTATAGATCCTCAGTTCACTCTAGTACTAAGAAATCCCCAAACCTTATGATGCTTGGTAGAAATGTCACTCTACCAATGGAAGCCATAGTTGGTAAACCACCCACAGAACCCATAGACGATGACTTAGACGATTATGTTTATAAACTGCAAAATCGAATGAAACAAGCCCATGATGAAGCACGCAAACACATTAAGTCCAATTCTGATTATCAAAAACGTCATTATGACATTAGAGCCAAGAGAGTCACACTAAATGTTGGTCAAGCTGTTTGGTTATATGACAATTCCAGAAAAGTTGGTGTTTGTCAAAAACTAACCTCAAAGTGGAAGGGTCCATACCTTGTTACAAAGAAAATAAATGACACTACATATTTTGTCAAAAGATCTCCAAAACTGCCCTCTAAAGCATACCATATTGACCGGTTGATGCCATATGCCGGTATGCACCGTCCTGCCTGGTTCGCCAAAGTTCTCAACACTACATTGTAAATATATAAAATGTATGAATATGTATTAAATTGTTGGTATAATGCCAGTAGTTAAGATGTTGCCAGATGGTGAGACAAAGATTGTGGAAACCAGTCCAAGATTTATTTTAAGTTTTATCAGATAACACTAGTAATGGCCAAACTAGTTGATACTGTTGAGTTAGAGATGTTAATCTTTGTGAGTTGGGACCAGGACTGATCACCCTTGGGGCCCATCTGATGTGGTGGTGGTAGCGGTTGATGGTGAGCTGAAGAAGTCAGCCAGACCATTTTATGTTCTCACTGGGAACATAAGTTATTATAATTTATTTATGAAATCTTGGTTTCCACAAAATTTGCCAATAGCCAAATGGATACTTACCATACCAAGTATTTAGTACTATTTACCTGTAGTAAAGATGTATCTACAGTATTCCATGTATCTTACAAGAATCCTGTTTGTTTTCCATAAAATGTACTTGTTCTCCAAACTACTGATGTGTAAATCAAGTTCAGAGACATTCAATGCTAGCCAGTGCCATGACTTCCAGTGACATGCAGATGATTAATACCAATAAATGAAATGTAATGCCATGCCAAGCATAGCCCAAGTTTGATAATTTTATTGTAAAACAAAATTACAACAGTTATATAATGTTCCCCATATACAACAAGTACACAGTGTTTGCCATTCCTGTAAAGTTTAGTTCATCATATGCCTGCCCACTCCTTTTGATTTCCATGCGTTCCACGATTGATGTATTATGATCCATATAACTTATGGTCTGTTTCCTTTCTTTACAGAATGTATATGTGCTGGTTATGTCCGGAATCTTTTAAAACCAGAAGGGATCTAAAATACCATGTTATCCCGAAACCACATGCAGTAATGACGGTCATCTGTCCATTCTGTCCGGAAGAGAAGACCTTTACCAAGGCAAGTGATCTTAAAGTCCACATGGATAAAAGACATCAGAAAACTGCTTCTTCCTTGCCAGCTCAGTTCACATCCGAAAGAAATTGTTTCTGGCTAAGTTTGAAACCAGAGGATTATGCTAAGGTCTGTGACCCAACAGATAGACATACCACAGAGGCCATAAAAGCAAGAACCCTTGTATTAGATTGGTTAAGAACATCAAAGTCCTCTTCTAAAACCAAGAACCAATGGCTGGATGGCTGGAATGGAAAGCCACATAGCATGACTCCAGAGTCATCTTTCATTCCAGTGTATGAAGGTGATCCAGAGTATGATCCGGATGTACCAGCAATGGATCCCTGGACTGTCACCACTATATCTTTACAACCACCCTGTCCAACTGCAGAAATCAAGTCTGGAACCCTGACATACAGCATTATTCTTGAAAACAGTATCTTTGGTAACCCGCGAGCTTTACAGGCACTAACTCGACGCATGACACCACACATGACCAAGCCACAAGATAACACCAACTTTATTGTCCTCTCTGAAACACAAATAAGAAGCATTGCCAACAACATAACCCATGCCCTAGGAATAGAAAGACGGATATTGCAAAGATTTTGATGGGCAGGCCCCAGTTTACTAAAGCACCGTCAGCAAAAGACCCAGAATTATGTCCCCCATTGCAGCAACCGAAGCGGATTTATTCGAAGTTACTTCAAGACCTCCAACACCAACAGTAGACCCCCATTTCAACCTGTCAAAGAACCTTCGTCAAATACATCCAGTAGTCAGGAAGTAACACATATACCAACAGTTTTTAGTGCCATTACCACACCATCTTTAGTATCATCGTCATCATGTATTTCGTCGGCAAATTCTAGTAATGCCATTTCCTTGCCAAAACCAAAATCAGCAAGTACAACAGTTACTCCACCTATCGTAGCCTCAATGAAACCTAACTCAACGAAGGAACGCGCCAGGAACCTACTAGCCAGAGGATGTATGCCCTCTTTCCACCAGCCAGACGAGACTGGAAGGAGGATGAGACTGTCACACTTATCACGTCTCCCGTCACTTTAAAATGGCCTCCAGTCGGGTGGAAGGACATGTCATCAGACAGACGTCTTTTGGCGTGGGAATATGCCTCAATGACCCTTGAAAATATTAAATGCATGGATTCGATCATTATCCCAGATAGATTAACCCTTTTAGACAGATACAACTTTCTTGCTCTCCCTGGAACGAAACACCATAAAAAGAATAAATCGGCAAGCGATGGAAAATCAAGATATTACTTGTACCAGTCACTAAGAGAAATATTTTTAAAAGACAGTCATGAAGGAGTAGACCGGAAGCTTCTAGATATTATTACACAAGGATGCAGCAAAAGGGACAGAAGCTGTGATGAGTACATCGCTAAAATTGATATGAAGAAAATTGAAATCCGACTGGAAGCTGATGCTTAAATTTTTTGATGAAATGTTTTCTTGGACTGTGCAATACCGTACTACTTCTGCTGTTATATCTTTTCTATATTAATTATGATGTGTGGTCTTTCATCAATTCTTCGTACGTCGATTATGAACTTTAAATTTTCCAAATATTGATGAACGTTACCATATTCTGGAAGCTGGATCTGAGATACTGTTACTCCAATGAACTGTGCCAACTTTTACTTGATACAAATGGACTCTCGTGAACAAAGTGATGATGATGGAATTCTACGATGTTCTACAATGACTTTCTTCTTTAATATTATTATGTAATCTGGTGGATCCTATGCTGAATTCAACTGATAGACTGTGTGTTGATACCAATATGGAATGTGATATATATGAACTATAGACCTAATTACTACAACTGTGGACCAGGATATTCCGTATGATGGACTGTGGCGACCTGAAATCATTTCGCGTTCTGAACTGTGTAATTTATACTATGAACTGTGATGAACTTAATTAATTTCGCGTATGGACTTGTGCTTCTACCATGAAATGAACTATGTATCCAGTAGTGCCAGTATTATAGACTGTATGAACTGTATCTTCGTTGTGACAAACTGTGAAACTGTGGATCGTCGAAAATAAAGACTTTTCGTTCTAAAGTGGACTTTTTCTGAAACTATAAAGTAAATAATATTAATATCATAATAATACAAGTGAAATATTATCAAGTTTAGTGATGGACACTTAAGAAGGACAATTCTAACTTTCAATTATACAAAGACATTAATTCTAATTCTATAATAATAACAATACAATTATGCATAATATTACTTAAGTATGAACTGGGACGTTCATTAACAAGGGAGGGGGAAGTGTAATGCAAGTGGCATTTGGCATTACTTGTAATGCGTCCTATTTCATATTGTATTCATAAATTTCATTCATGTTTGTCATGTGGCCAACATTCATGGGTGTGTGTGTATGTGTGTGTGATCATAAACTGTTGTTTAATATTGTTTTTGGAAGGTAGACAGGGCATGGTGCCGCTGCCGTTTTTCAAGTCATATTATAAATATGTGCATTTAAACTCATTACTGATTGATTGAACATGTTTAGCTGTATATATGTACTTACCTATTTCAACAATATTGCAATCTGTAAGCGCTAGACATTGTAATTTTATCGTTTTTGAGCTCTGACGTGCACAAACCATTCATGTTTACAAGTGTTACAACTCGTTATGCAGAGCTAGTTATTCAGCTTCGTATTTAGTATTTATTAGTTTTATGTCATTTCACGGCTCATATTGTGATTAACTCACATTATTTATGTATTTTATTACATTTCATAACTCGTCAGTAGCGCCAGACCCGTTTTTAGTAGTAAAATAGTAAAACATCACTTACTTGCTGTTACTCCATCTTGGAAGTGCCGCCTCGCCTGGGCCCACTTTATCATTAATTTCTACTTACCATTACCGTTTTCATGCATTATGTTATTAAATAATTAAAGTTCCTGTTGTATATTTGTATAATCATTTTCCTCACAATCATATTATTATATTTTAACATGTTTAAATTGCTTTTTCTGTGTCTTGTGCGGAAGTTGTGCGGCGGTGCGATGTGAGAGGATTCTGAGCGGAGAGTGAGAGGCACCGCACATGCATTTCATTGGATGAGAGTTGCCGTACGCATTTATGATTGGTTAACTTGGTCACATGACACCCTACGTCATACTAGTATAAAAGGCGCGCAGCGTTCAAACATGTCAGATAGCTTCTGACTTTCAGACATTACACACCAGACCATTTGTTGAGATTTTAAGAAGAACGCCGTGTATTATCTATTATAAGCAAGGTGCGGATTATATAATCTTAAATATTAATATTACAGTAGTTATCTCCTACCACACTGGACATGCTGCGTCCCTTTTATAATACTAGTCACTGACATAGGTTTTATTTATTTTTGTTGTACTACTACTATGAATATTGGATGTTGAGAATATTGTATGGTGATTTAACTTTAACTTTAACAATATTAAGAACAGAGTAAATCTGCTTTTAGAACCTGATACCTCGTTTCTAGTATTATTAATTAGCGCCAAATCTTGGAAATAGCGGAAATCGGCCTGGTTAGTGTATTTCCATAGGGAATACATTCACCACGAAATAATCCTTACAGTATACCTTCCCTAATGGGACCACAATGGTTGCTCATTTGGTAGAGTGCTATGCTTACTCTGTCTGTGGGAGTTAAAGGTTGGGACCCTGACCAGATGTGACACATGCTTGAAAATAGATAGTGTCAGCATTTTAGAAATGAACGTCACAGGACCTTAAAGACCAATTTCCTGTGTCATGGTAGGTGAGGCAAAGTCACAGGACCTCAAAGACCAATTTTCTGTGTCATGGTAGGTGAGGCAAAGTCACAGGACCTCAAAGACCAATGTCCTGTGCCATGGTAGGTGAGGCATGCTAAAGAATCCTCCCTACACATTGCCCTGAGCACACTTCAAAGATCTTAATTTCTGTTTTTGCACATAACTTTACGATATTTGTATTGTATTTCTCATCAAACAGGTGCATATGGTTTAGAGAGAGAAAACCCAGCCAAAGGCCAAAACATCATTACAACAACTCGATCACATTCAGATGAAATTATAACACAGTCAGTGGAAGCTTGTAAACCTACAGAAATTCTGAGAGTAGGTGGGGCTGGACATAAGGTAATTACTAAATCTCTGCTATAGGTGGTGCTTGACATAAGCTAATTACTAAGGCTTTGCAGAAATTCTGAGAGTAGAAGGCACTGGACACAAAGTACTCGGAGTAGATGAGCCTGGACATAAGGTACTAGTAATTGTCTTATTGCTAAGACTTCACAGAAATTCTCGAGTAGGTGGTGCTGGACACAAGTACTTAGAGTAGGTGGCACTGGACATAAGGTAATCACTAATGCGTCTCAGAAATTCTTATAGTAGGTGTACACCATGTCTGGTCAATCCAATAGATATACACATATAATTGTGTATAAAACCATGTCTGGAATAGGGTAAAATTCTTACCATCCAGAATCTTTAATTTCAATGTTGTCTATAAGAACACAAAGTAGTGCAGGTCCAACATGTCCGACTGAAAAGTTACAAGTCTTGGGCTGGCAGAGTTCAGGACTGATTTAAAAACAATTGAATGCCAAACATTAAAACCAGGCAGCATTTATTTTGCTATGATTATCTCCCTTTATGGATAAAATTCAGTTTCTATTTTTATTTGCAGGTTTTACTACTAATAGAAGGAAAAGTACATGCTTACGTGTTTGCTAGTCCTGGGTGTAAAAAGTGGGACACTTGTGCCCCTGAAGCAATTCTACACGCATTAGGTGGCAAACTGACTGATATGCATGGTAATTTTATGAAGTATTCCGCTGATGTTAAACATAAAAATACTGGTGGCGTATTAGCAACCATACCCAAAGATGACACCAACACTAACCACAAGTGGTACCTAGATAGAATACCAGATGTGGCACTGAAAAAACTTGTACCGGACCCTTCATCAATATGGCCAAAAAGTCAATGACTCGGGAATCCGAAAATTAGGAACCAGAATACAAGTGCAACAGAAACTTTAGTTTCCAATGACTACACTAATTTATTTAATTTAAAGGGTAATAAGTTTAATTTAACTGGGCATTTAAAAAACAAACTGTAAGATAGATAATATGTTATTGTAAGCTTTTTTTGTAATTTTAATCATGATTTACCCTTAATTGATAAAGAATTTTAGCCACTTTTGTATTATACTGATGTTTTGTTGATCTCCAAGCAATAACTACCACAATGTTAGCTGATATTCATTGTTTAATTTATTTCTTTTTTACCTCAACTGACAATAGCCAGCTGAGCTTATGGCATAGTGAAGAGTGCATGCATGTATCCATCTGTGTGTTCATGCCAAGTCTATAATCTCCTCCTCTGAAACTACTGGACCAATTTGAATCATAAAACTTTATGTGGTTTAAGGTTTTCATAAATCAGCAGCCAAGATGACCACTGTTACTATAAATAGCAAAGATGACAAACTGGATGTTTCAGCTTACTACTGTCTACTTATAATGAATACAGCCAGGTGATCCTCACAGACCCTTTTGGGTCTCTTGTTGTGCCTTGTGATAACACACACACACATTTGTTACAGAAAGAAATTTTTTCATTTAAAAAATAAATTACATTGTGACCATATGTTTTCCATATTGTAAGAAACAATGAATTCTTTTAAATGCCAGTAGTCATTGATGTATAAATTTACCTGACTTTAATCACGACTTATTTAATATATGTCACATGTTCACATGTAATTTTATCACTTTAATGATTCATGCACAGCTTTTATTCTAGGTTTTTTTGTCTAAAATTCACTACCTGTATTTATTTAAGGACCCCTGTTTAGATTTTGGTTGATGTTAATATTCAAGCACTTTGAATTTTCACCCAAAACCTTGTTTGACCACCCACGAGACCCCAAGATATATGGTCATTATAGACAGATGGTCTTTATATAGAATGAATTTTTCATTTGAAATTTTGAAGCAAAGAGGCCTGAAAACAGTGGTCCAAATTTACAGGTGATCTTTATATAGACAATTTACAGTTTAAAATACGAAGCACAGGGACCTTGAAATACTGATCTTAATGATGGATTGGCAGTCTTTGTATAGAGGTGGTTGCTATAGCAGGTTCAACTATACATTTTTTCATGGTCAGGTTAACTTCCCTAGTCATCACAATGTTTTATTACATGTGTTCATAAATAGTATTACTTCACTGGATTGATAATTTTTTTATTTTGAAGTTGTATATACCGGTAGCAATGCAAGTGAATGGGTGAATGTGTATTGTATTGGGACCAATAGTATGTTACGGCTACAGTGTAAAATTGTACATGTTATGTGTAGTGTGTTAGCCTGCAAGGCTTATAGTTATGTTAACTTAGCACCTTAGTCTTCCATAATTACTGCTTTATGTGTTTTAAACAGATTTTTCTGCAATGTATGAGAACTTTGCTGCCTAATGCCTCAGTCACAAATTCATGGATCACCTCACCATTTCTACTGTGGATGAAATTTCACAGATTAGTACACTCAAATATAGATAAGTAAGGATATATTATAGTTGATTTTATCCGTGATCAAATTTTGAACATGTTCAAAGATTGTTGTACATATATATAAATGTTACTACTTATGACTATGTATGGCTACAGCTACTAAACGGAAAGCTACAGACCAATACACTGATTAACATGAATGATGCTGGATCATATCCATAGCTGAGGTGATTCATGAATGTGTGACTAGGATTATACATATTAATAGATTTCACAAAAACCATTTATTCATCAATTTGTTCTGAACCATTTTTTTGCTTTGATCAAACAATGTGTGAGCAAGCTTATACATATTTATAGATTTCACAAAAACCATTAATTCATTATTTTGTTCTGAACATTTTTTTTTGCTTTGATCAAACAAAAAAAAGATCACTATCTACACACCCATACTTTGGAAATAATAATATAACGGTACTTGCTAATCTGTAATAATATCAAACCAGTTTTAATCCATTCTTATAGAAATGCTGTTTTTATAACAGTTTCAAATAAAGTATGAAACAAGGATTTTTCTCAAACCTGTCTTTAAAGGCCACCCAAGGGGAACAGTAAAAGTGACCTTTATAGGCAGGTGGCCTTTATATACAGGTTCAAATTATATAAATAAAGAACAATAGGGGTGCAATTCTACTGGCCTTTTTAAGCAGGTGGCCCTTATATAGAGGTGGCCTTTAAGGCAGGTTGGACTGTATTCTGATTTTTTTTAAAGTTATGTGTGAAGATAAATGAACAAAAAAAGAATAGTATTTTAATGCATTGTGATGAATTAATTGTAATGTTGATTATTAGATATAAATATACTGTTGAAATATAGAATTATGTTAATTATTGAAATAAATAACAAATGAATTTTTTGGGTTTCTCATTTATTTATTACTCTCTCTCTCTCTATTTCAGTCAGAGAAATAACCTTATAATCATTATGTGCATTGTCAGTCTGTTCTGTTTCGTTGATCTTTCAGAGTTGCTTCCCTTTGAATTTAAATATCCACATCATATTTTGTCTTTATAAGTTCTCTTAAACTGTTCATTAATTTGATTTCCAAGAAACTCTGTGGATATGGTCATTATGCTAAATTTGCGTGTGTCCATATGAAGTGAAACTGCAAGGGTGAAAATTCTGCCACTTCACCTATGGCTGGTCTCCATATTAAGTGAAAAATTCTTGTCTGAGAGGTATAGTAAAACCCCATTCACTCTATCAATCCATCTAAATGAGCTGAGTTTTTGTATTAGATGCATATTATACCAGTTTTAATTTTACAGCACTAGACGATCGTTTCAGAATACAATTCCTCATCAGTATTGCTTTGACCAAAATTGTGAAACCAAATTTATTTTCAAGATGTTGAAAAGATACCCAAAGGTTCAAAATATATTTTACCAAATTTAGCTAAGGAAATACTTTGCATGAAGGAGTATACCTTAGTTTTTGAGGAATTTAAGATTTTAACTAGCAGCAAATTTGGACAACGATAATACACAATTGTTGCCTACTGAGTAGGTGAGTCTACTACAATGAGTTGCAGATCAAGCAAGTTAAGGTTTCATTCTGCTCTTTTGATTTTTTATGGACATTACGGTCCTTTGTCTTTGGTGACTGCATTGAGATAACAATCTCAAGATAACACAGACTTTTTCCTGCAATAAAACAATATTTTTTTCATCCAATTCAAAGAATCTGGACCAGTCCTAAACGGGGTGTGACACATGTGCTTATAAACAGACATAAAGGATGTTGGTACAGCCAAGAATAATCGTTCCACCTAAATATAACGGTTTAAGTTTTAGGACATTCGGTAATCCTTCTGACCTACACCGCAAAAATGTCCATCCTTAACATTCGGGACTGATTACATAATTAACCGGTATTTAGACACGCCTTATGTTTTAAGAATATTTTTTATTTCATTTGCTCATTTGCATGTTTGGCTTTCTTTCATAGTAATACCCCTGATGAATTTTATTCTATGTAATTCACAGATACTCCAAAATGGTTTCATTCTGAAATTGTTTCAGCCGACAAAATTTAAATTTTTCATTTGCGTTATTGTGAACGTTGGTTCATTACCAATTTTCCCATATACATTAGAGTTGTCTCTCTTTTATTAGCAAGACATACATGAAATTAATCCTTAGAGATTATTAACTTGATCTCGTCGCGGAAAAATTGCTGGTGCAACGTTAAACGACATTACAACCAACAAAGATCATGATTATAGCTAACGTATACTTTTTTTTAAAAGGGGAATAAAAAATGAAATAACTTTTAAAACCACAGGGTCCAGATTCATTATAAATTTTTTAACAAGGGTACTCGTAGTATATACTGGTACTTTTCTTTAAACCATGGGTATTTCTTTTATTTTTATAATGAATGTGGACTGACCCTGTGATAAAAAATAATGAGTACTTCAATGCCCGTTCAAAGTCAGGGGTTTTATGATCAGTGGTCATAATAAGAGTGTTTTTTCCTGTTTGGGTGCTTTATCACCGCACTTGTATTCTTTCTTGTACTTGGTTTTATTGGTTGGTGTTTGATAGCAAGTACTGATTTTAATGTTTCTTTGTCGCCTCATTTGTATGGTGTCCTATGGAAGAGACCTTAAAAACCGATGCCCGTGTCGCGGTAGACGTGGCACGCTTACGAACACCCCCTACACACCGTCCTTATCTCCAGATCTCACTGCAAAGGCAAACTTTTTGCCACTTCACATATAGCTGGTGACGTTTCGATATTAGTGTAGTATTATTGACCAAGACGTAAAATCAAATTCAATCGTGTGTGTGTGTGTGTGTGTGTGTGTGTGTGTGTGTGTGTGTGGAATCAAATATGAATGTTTGAAAAGCTATTAACGACACCAGAATATGGTTTCTTTCAATTGCAACTTCCCTTCGACCTTTATTACCCCATCGTCATGCTCGAACATTTCAAATCAGACCATTTCAAATTCAATCGTGCGCGCGTGTGCGTGCGTGTGGATTTAAATATGAATGTTCGAAAAGCTATTAACAATCGATGACCAACGACACCAGAATATGGTTTCTTTCAATTGCAACTTCCCCTTTAAGCCCTTTATTACCCCCATCATCATGCTCGAACATTTCAAATCAGACCATTTTTTATTCTTATCTCAAACAAACTTTGTTTGGACCCACAGTACTTTTGCTTGTGTTCCATAAGTGGTTTTCACCGTATATATCTATCCTAAGAAAGGTTTTGTTTTTAAGCCTCTAAATATGTCTTCTTATATGATAATGTTCACTTTATCTATCGTTATGAGGCAAAACAAACAGTAAGGTGTGTCGAGTGCAATTTTCAATGCTTTGTTCTGTGGAAAATTTAAAAAATAATCGCATAAAACATTTCCTTTATTAGAGGATTTTTACCGAGAAAATCCATTAGAAATATTGTTTTAAGTAACGAGTCTACATCAATAGGGAATATAAAAAACTGCTTCCATATCCCATCCGTAAATATTGAGTTGGCAAGTTCACAACCTTGTCGGAATCCATTCCGAAAATTACTGTTGTATATAGAATTCAATGAAACAAACTCTATTGTATTAAATACGTGGCTCGTCCTCAGATCAATGCCTGTACATATTAGATATGGTGAATTCTGTAGAGATGACGACACGATCGATGGGAGCTGACATTTAAGTTTTTCTTCAGTTTTATCGATAAAAAGATAGATAGTGTTTTATCCCTCGTCAGAAGATGTAATTAGATACATACATTACGACAGTTGTATGTTAAATCATTTAAAACATCTACATCTATTAGATGTAAAATGTTCTATCACTTTTAAACACTACTTTCAGCACCAAATTGTGTCCTAGAGTATGCTTCTTTTTAACGTCCGTAGAAGTTGCCGGTGTTAGCAGTTTCATCAACGTGCGTAGAAGTTGTCAGTTTCTGTAACGTCTGTTGATGTCGTCAGTTTCTGTAACGTCCGTAGAAGTTGTCAGTTTCTGTAACGTCTGTTGATGTCGTCAGTTTCATCAACGTCCGTAGAAGTTGTCAGTTTCTGTAACGTCTGTTGATGTCGTCAGTTTCTGTAACGTGCGTAGAAGTTGTCAGTTTCTGTAACGTCTGTTGATGTCGTCAGTTTCTGTAACGTCCGTAGAAGTTGTCGGTTTCTGTAACGTCTCTTGATGTTGTTAGTTTCTGTAACGTCCGTAGAAGTTGTCGGTTTCTGTAACGTCTCTTGATGTTGTTAGTTTCAGTAACGCACGATTGTCGCGCCAGTTTCCGTAACATCCGTTAATGTTGCCGGTTTCTGTAACGCCTCTTGGCGTTGTAGGTTTCATTAACGTCCGATTGTCGGCAGTTTCTGTAACGTCCGTTGATGTCGCCAGTTTCTGTAACGTCTGTTGATGTCGCCAGTTTCTGTAACGTCCGTTAATGTTGCCAATTTCTGTAATGCCTATTGATGTTGTAAGTTTCAATAATGTCCGATTGTCGCCAGTATCTGCAACGTTTGTTGGTGTCGCTATTCTTTATTACTATCTATTGGTTCGCCAGTTTCTGTAACGTCTGTTGATGTTGCCAATTTCTGTAACGCCTCTTGATGTTGTAGGTTTCAGTAACGTCCGATTGTCGCCAGTATCTGTAACGTCCGTTGATGTCGCCAGTTTCCGTAACGTCCGTTAATGTTGCCAGTTTCTGTAACGTCCGTTGATGTCGCCAGTTTCCGTAACGTCCGTTAATGTTGCCAGTTTCTGTAACGTCCGTTGATTTCGCCAGTTTCCGTAACGTTCGTCCGTTAATGTTGCCAATTTCTGTAATGCCTATTGATGTTGTAAGTTTCAATAATGTCCGATTGTCGCCAGTATCTGTAACGTCCGTTGGTGTCGCTATTCTTTATTTTATCTATTGATTCGCCAGTTTCTGTAACGTCTGTTGATGTTGCCAGTTTGTGAAACGTCTGTTCTTGTCGCCATTTTCTGTAACGCCCGTCTGATGTCGCCAGTTTTTGTGATGTTTATTGATAAAGCTGGCACCAGTTTCTGTAACGTTTGTTGATGTTGCCAGTCACTGTAACGTTTGGTCATGTCGCCAGATCTTGTCCATTGATGTCGCCAGTCTAGGCGAGTTCAATAGAATATGCGTCTATGTACACATACTTTGATGTTGCGACAAGGACGTCGCTATATACATGTTATTTGTATATTATAAACCCCAATGAGGTCCTGTTCAAAGTCCGACTCCAGACATAGGTTCTATAAACAGGTAACATATCCGCGCTTATTTTAACAATAAACGTCATGGCGCGAGTCATTTCAACACATGTGCCGTCCTCAATGTTTGTTTCGTGAAATGTAAATTCTGTGCCTTCTGCTTAGTAGCGGAATAGTGGAAGCGAGACCAGGTGCTCGGGATAGTATTGTTCAATCCCTTTAAAGATGAAACCTGGCCATTTTTAAATTTCGAAAACTAGTTTGCGAAATCGATGTTAAAATTCATGTCCAGTTTGAGACCATGACACAATGACAATTACTGAATATAAACAACTCCCTTGAACCAAAGTTTGAGACCATGACACAATGACAATTACTGAATATAAACAACTCCCTTGGACCAAAGTTTTTGGTTCAAGGGAGTTGTTTATATTCAGCAATTGTCATTGTGTCATGGTCTCAAACTGGACATGAATTTTAACATCGATTTGAAAAACAAAACAAACACTGTTTACTAGCAAAGGTACCAAATAACACGGGTCTATTATTTCGATTGTTTGGGCGAGGTTCCCGCAACAGAAACACGTACAATGTAGCAAAATGACGTCATCAGCATGTCGTCTATCGCCCTATATTCAACAGATGTTGAAATCTCGGTCATTGCGTCATAGGGACGTATTTGATTCAGTAAATGACATTATGTTAGAGTGTCTCTTCACGAACAGCTTTTCAGTATGGTATGGTTCTAAGAACTGCCTAATTAATGCGTCGTCCACAAGAAATGAGCCATGCAAAATGAGAATGTCTAAAGAAGGGCAAACAAAGTTGTTTTAAAAATCAGTAAAGCATCACAGAATAGCTGCTTTACCTACATAAGGGACTTGCAAGAACGATGTCGTGTCAGTAACTACAAGACTAGGGGTTTCCAGTGGAAACTCGAGTTCTTCTGCCGAAGTACAAGTATATGGAATCGATACGTTGGAGGGGGGTTCTGACATACGCTGTTCAACGATTTCCTTAATAAACCAACTAGATTAATAATTATACCATATGCTTAACTTGAAATACTCGGAACAACGAAATCTGCAGCCCAGAACATGTAATTAGTCAGCAAACAGAAATGCGAAACAATATACTGAAGTTAATGATAAAACAACGAAACACGGGCTACAGAAATACAAAAGGAAGAGAAACACATCAGGGTGAGGACAGGCTCCAGTTTCACAATCATTCCTAAGGTCCTTAACTAAGATTTTCTTTATTTGAAATTTAGTAAAAGTTAATTTGGTAATCTTTTTTTTCAGTCTTCATTCAGTTAAGAACTTGATAAACTTTTTGACAAAACCGGCTAAATGCAAATGTTATCTTCAATATGCCACATTTAATTCCTTAATATCTCAATAATTAACAAAATTACAAATTATCTTTACCAGATTTAAGTTTAGGAAATTCTTAGTTTAGAAATGATTGTGCATAATGGAAACTTGGACCTGCATGATTATAAAACTCCCAACTTTGGACGGGCATTGCAGTTAATGTCCAGTGGTGACTACTGGATGGCTGTCATGCAATCATTCCTTATTTAACAATAAGTGATCCATAAACACGAGTATTAAAATAAAAATTATAATAAAAACGGCTCAGCTGTACTTATACCCCCCCCCCCCCCCCGTGTCCGTTTTTCAGTCCGCTGATTCAATGTCACTACAAGAATGGATAAAAACCATATAATTTAATGTTTTCACTCTTCTTGGTAATAATTTATACCCGTTTATTTGTCATCAAAAATTAAAAACTTTCCAGTCTTATGCGATTGCTTTATAAAATATTAAACCACTGCCTTTTTTTGCCGTTACCCTAAAAAATCTGCACATCATATACACTACACGTCACCCAAATAAATTCAATATTATAATGAACATGCATTTTTTTTAAATTTAGGCTAATTAACTGTTAGACCATCTATATAATTATAAGACTCGAATTAACATTAATTCATAAACTTTGCTTATCGCCAGACACGTCGATTGCGAAATACCCATGTATTCTTTCCATGACGCACCTGTAACTTTGAACTATGACATTTCGTGACGTCACAGAACGCAGTACTCTTGCATGGCTGCCAGCTGAAAACACGGTGATCCTGCTTCTTGACAGAAAGAGATATTTTGCGGACATTATCTACGGAGCAAAACACACTTTTCTTCAGAGAGGAACATTTAAGCTACTAAAACGTAAGTACATCGCATGATTAATATAAATTGTCATTTCTTTCAAAAAATAATATAGAAGTTTTACGTAAGTCTATGGACCATGCGAGGGAATAAATCAAAAGGTGAAGGCCGGAGTTGTGGTTCAAAGCGATTGGCTATTAGATTGGAGGTTTGGCTCAATCATCCAATCAATTCATCAAATACGTCCTCGACCCGATCAGGTCAATCACTCATGAACATTTTGTATAATAATGAAATTTTACAATGAAATTTACATCCTGGAAACTGCTTTCGGTGTTATTTGTCAGTTGAAAAATTTATTTTTAATTGATGCATCGTAATTTTATTTCAGTAAATATTGCTTTGTTATATGACATATCTTCGTTTTGTGTCGAAATAAGGGGCAAACAGTATTCAATGTTGACAGTTTTTCTCTACTTCCAGTTTCGATTTCGGAAGTACACGTGTCTTGTGTACGTGTTTCATAGTGCTAGAACGTGTTCAAAGTGTTCAGTAAAATTTATCTTTTCTGACACACATTTTACCAGAAATATTTTCCCGTGAATTTCAACCTTTTTTGAAAATTATATGTTTATTGCAATATAGGGATAAAACTTTTTATTAAAAAAGAAATAAAATTCTTTGTTGTCAAACAACCAGATGTAGCTAGACAAAGGGCTTTGCACTAGCATACTACATTTATACCATGTGTTAACTGAGATACGTGGTATTGTCTGAACACTGCAGTTTTATGTTTTGTGGTACATGCTAAATTGTTCTTTACTAATAACAGGTTGTATGGCATTTTAAAATTTGTGAAAATATGACACATAAGTAATTTTGCATTACCATATTTTTCATATGAATATCTATATTGTTTAGGCACAATTTCAATTAACTGTTATACATAAATTATAAAGTCATAATTAAAATTCTTCAAAGACACATTTCAGGAACTTAAGGTTGACTATAATGTATCGCTATGGTATATCTGTATTATGTATAACAAATTGCCCATGGTATGTTTTGTAGAGGTGGGATGGGGGGGGGGGGGGGTATTGAATCACCATAACTAGCTATGGAAAGAGACATCACATAAAAAAATACACCCTCAAAAAAATCTGAAATATCTAAACAGATAAATATGTTGACAATTAAAACAATATAATAAATGATAAACAATAATAAACAACTTTAAAAATATAGTCTTCTCCATCATCAACACAGTAAATTCACACCTGTTGTTTGTTTATTTATTTCTAATAAACAGTCTGCATTTTCCATCATTTCATAAATTACAGCACAACATAGCAATGCATATCTTGTGATGTCACAGATTTGGTATTTAAAAACTTTTGTATATGGTCATTGTATGTAATGTGGTCTAGAAGCTTCTGAAAGGACTAGCTTGTAAATGATTGCAGAATTTTCCTGTCTATGAATGGCGGGAGGAACTGGGTTAACCCTTGTGGCACAGCCACATCATAGATAGAGGAACTGGGTTAACCCTTGTGGCACAGCCACATCATAGATAGAGAACTAGTCAAGTGATGCCCATTATTCATTCTGGAAGGGCCGGGCCTATGGGGCTATTGATCCCTTATTTTGTCAAATGACCCCATTGTTGATCCATATTAGAGGAAAGTTTTTTGAAAATGGCTCCATCTGAAAAATCCTAGATTGAATACTGGATACCCATGACATTTGAAACTGTCATTTCAATTAGATATAATACCATATCACCTGAGGTTTTCCAATATGTGATGAGAACATTTCCATGTATCATTTATGATTCTGCACAAAATTTATGGGGGATAAAGGTGAAAATTTTCCATTTATCATGACCTAGCCCAAGGTTTGAACCACGGAAATCTTGCAATAGTAATTGTTGTTTAAATTGGAATAGTTCACAAACTGTAGACAAAAAGTTTGAGATTGGTTTAATTAAAAAAAATTATATTTATCTTCAAATACAAATTTTAAGTTGAAGTATGCGAACTATGGCTATGCATGACATTCAGACATCCATGCGCTCTCTCTCTCTCTCCCCGCCTCTCTCTCTCTCTGGGTGTTGTATCATAGTAGTATTAGATATTGATCATTGATGGGACTGGAATTCCTTCTTGGGGAACAGCTTTTTTAAAATGTGGTAATATCAACATTAATATTTTAAGAGTTATTTGTGAATAATAAATTTCATGACTATGGTTTATGTTTTTTGCCCATCCCAAAATCGATTCTAGGAAAGTAATGTGGAATATGTCAGTCTTTTATCATATATTTTTGTTGTCTTTATTCACATCCAATTTAACCTAAATTGATGTCATGGTTGGGAATTTGCAATTTACCAAGCACTGCATTTTGAAATAAGTCACAGGGTCCTTTGGACCAGACCTTAAAAGTGTATGTCTTGTGTCACAGTAGGCATGCCACACTCAGTGCTCTGAGTGTACCTGTAAGTGCAAAGATAAAAATGCCAACCACTTCATTATCAGCTGGTGACTTCTCAATATAAGTAAAGGACTTCCATTTGTACCCCCACTAAAATTTTTATTTTTGACTTAAAAAGTTGGAATCAAACCATTTGAAACATTTCTGAATTTTTTTTTTTTTTTACATAGAAATCAATATAGGGTCAGAAATGGAGGTGTGTGTGGGGGGGGTGTTGTTTGTTACAAACTTAAAGGAAGTCTTACCAATTCTGGTGTACAATAAATAATACATGTCTATTTATGTAAACATTAAGAAGTTATATTAATTCCGTTTATTAGTCTGTTGATGAAGGAAAAGGGAGACATTACCAAAGTCACTGTCATATTATTGTCAAAAAATAATGAAAAGATTTCCACCATTAGCTCTTGGTTGAAGTTTAAATTTACATTAATATTTTTTTAATTACCACAAAGTGAGGAAGTCAACATATTACTGTTGTATAAAAGCAACAGTCCAAGTTTAAATTAGAAAATTTATGACATGTTCTGACCATTTATCTGGTGCATTCATGCATTGCCTGCCTGTCTCTCTGACTGTCCTTGAAAGATGTGTGTATATATATATATATATATTATAATTTATATGCAAGTTTATATACCATACAAGCTCCTTCAATTCATCTCCTTTCTTTTGGTGTTCACTTCCATATAATATATACTGGTGTAATGTTTGATAATTAAATTCATCGCACTTGCATGGGACTTAAAGCTGAAGTGATACTTTATTGGTTTGTTCAACATCCTTTTTAACAAGGTAAGATTATTTATTTATTTATTTATTTATTTATTTATTTATTTAAAATATAATAAAATCTTGGAATACAGTGACATATGTGGTCATGTGTACCTGATAACATTAACATTAGAATAGTCTTGAGTCTCTTGACCATTGCTTAATCCAGGACTTTTTCAGAAGAGGCCATTTTCTAAAACTGTCTCTAAAATGGCATAACAACGCAATTTCATATTACCAGTATGTTAGTTTATATGGACCACTAAGGCCTTAACAATGGGTTCATTTGACAAAATGTGGGACCAATGGCTCCATGGGCTCTTTTAGAATGAACACTGCTTGACAATTCAGGCCTTCTGAAATAATTTTATAAAATTAACAGGACTTTTAAGGATGTATTGTGTGTCCTCTACGAAAAAAATTGTTTATTCAGTAGTACTACAGATCATGTTATGCGCATTTTTAAACTGAATCGATCACATTCACAGAGTTTAGAATGACTGTCTGGTATCCATTACACTGACATTGCACCAGTAAATGGGTTCAAATCGGGACAAGAATTGCATTTGGGGTCACAAAATGAGGGATCAGTCACCTATGGCCCCTTCTAGAGTAAACATTGCTTGCCCATTCAGGTCTTCCGTCAGCTAGTACTACAGGCACCATGAACTTTATCGGAAATAATTTTATTAGCTGTTGAAGAATTGTGTGTTTTCTCTGAACAACTCTCTTTTTCAGTTCTACATGTTACTGAACTGGTCACAGATAGTTTAGAATGGTAGTCCGGTGTCCATCACCCATACCATACACCATTATTAAAATAGGGTGAAACAAGAATAGCATGCTTGGCATCAGTAAAAAAAACAATGAGGAAGAGAAATTGGTTGGTATTATGCAAGACCAACTCAAATAGCTTGATTATATCATATAATTTTATCAGCAAGAATGCTTGAGATATATTTAATCTGTATTTGCTCAAACTGTTAAACTAATAATATAATCACATTACTATTTCGTAATCTTGATTTCGTTTTTATAAAGGTCAGTCTTTTCTCTCTGTCTGCTTGATAATTACAGTAATAGGATATGACGATAAAACTGATTTTATGATCATTGATATTGCAATCTGGACATTTGTGCTCACCTGGGCTTTGTCAAACTGTCATATTAATTCCTGACATGGAGTTCCGTGTGAATGGTAGCAGATACTTGATTGGTTGAGTAAACAGACCAAAAGATGATGTCATGCTATGGTTCAAGGTGTCTGCAGATTTCGATCGAGCTTTTTTTTCATGTATCAGCATGCAGTCACAATATTGACTACTATATCTATAATGCCTGGCTTAATGGAGTAGATGTACCTGTAGGCAAACTTATTAAATGATGGTTCCTTTGACGGCTGTGTTTAATTTTGTTTCATATTTAATTTTTGCTGGTACTTTGACATAAAGAATTCATAATTCTACTTTGCTCAGTCTGTTCCAATGGCTTGTAGTTTGTAAGCGTCCTCTGTAGAGGCCACAAGTGGCCTACTCTTTTTCAAAATCTACAGAGTGTCTTTGGCGTGCACTGGGACACAGGACCTCAGTTTTGAGTCTCATCCAAAAGACTACAGAGTAACAAGTTTTTTACAGCTCTTGTAAAGTTTCATTTACTTTTGGTATACAAGGACCGTTTATATATTATGAACTTGTATATATATGACCCTGAGACATGGACAGATGAAGTCCGTGGCAGAATGTTAAAACAGACACCAATCTATAATCAACACTGAAAACAACCAGTTTCTTTCTTGATCCCACTAAACACCAATGTTGGGGCCTTGGTGACTCGAGTGATCTAAAGTGTGTACTAATGGATCACAGCATCTCTTACCCAGTGATTTCCCTAAAACTTGTAGCAGGAGGTAGATTGACTAATTCAACTGTAGACTACTAGCTTTCATGACCTTGGTGAAGACTGAAGATGAGGATGAAGAAAATGCTTTAATTACTTTGTTGTAGCATGAATCAATTAAGACACTAGACTAGCCAACAACACTCACATGTCTATGATTTAGAACAATTAGAAACATAACTGATAGACTTTGGTTCCTTAAAATAACAGTATTACCTTCATTATTGATGTTTTGTGTAATCATTTTGTTTCAAAGTATAGATAACACTAACTAGATCGATCATGTATTGCCAGTATTGGACAGAATCTTCTCTCTATAGCTAAAGATTATTTAAAGATTGTTTTATACGGAAACATTTTGTTTTGTGGTATAAATGAAGCTTTTTACATGGCATTAGTTGTAGTCAATCATTATGTTTTAAAAGCTTCCTCTCCTCAGTCATATCCATTGTTACACATGTTATGTTGCATTTCCTGTGCTTCTAAGGGTTCTAATTTGGTACAATGCCAATACATAGCTGAGCTTTAAATTGCTTTAATGCTTTTAAAAACATGTGCCTGAAAGTAGCCTTATTCTTTCCTGTTAAATGTCAAGAAATCTTGTTAATTGTACGGCAGAAATCATACATTTAGAATATTATATGATGGATTGAGCTGAAAGGAAATGATAACTAATTAATCAAGGAGTTCAGAATAGGTTGATGTGAGGTGTAATTATAGGTAGACATGCAAAGAATTCTTCCATGCTCTAGACCTGCGAAGATTTCTTCCGTGCTCTAGACCTGCAATCTTGTCTGTAGCTTCTAGTATCATTTTACTAGCAGTGTTTTTGTTTGTGGCGTGGGCCGAGTTATTGGTCTGGAGTGTTTGGTTAAAATGATCACCTCGGGATAAAAATTGCAAGTATATTGATGAAGTAATGAGGGAAGTTGTTATTTTGTAAATTGGATGTATTTAATTGCATTGATGTTTTTCTCCTCGAGTTCAGAAACATATTGAGGTTTTTTAGCTCAACTGGCTATAGCCAGCTGAGCTTATGCCATGGTGAAGCGTGTGTGCGTGCGTGCATGCGTCCGTGCGTCCGTGCGTAAACTTTAATCTTCTCCTCTGAAACCACTCAGCCAATTGGAACCAAATTTGGCGTGGAAAGTCCCTAGGTGGAGTAGATTAAAGTTTGTACAAATCAACTTCGTGCGGCATCCAAGATGGCCGCCATTGCTATAAATAGCAAAAACTTATAAATGGTCATTACATGTTTATTTATGAACCGATTTAGTTCAAATTTGAGATTTAGAAAGTAGATGGCTAGCCATTTAATATATGTAACGGGTTTTTCTGTAACTTTTTCTGTTTGCTCGTAATTAGCAGAATATGCAAATTAGATGCTAAATTTAGGCAATTCTTTGAAAATCTTCTTCTCTGAAACCACATACCCAAATGATGCCAAATATGGTGTGGAAAGTCCCTAGGTGGAGTAGATTAAAGTTTGTACAAATCAACTTCGTGCGGCATCCAAAATGGCCACCATTGCTATAAATAGCAAAAACCTATAAATGGTCATTACATGTTTATTTATGGACCGATTTAGTTCAAATTTGAGATTTAGAAAGTAGATGTCTAGCCATTTAATATATATAACGGGTTTTTCTGTAACTTTTTCTGTTTGCTTGTAATTAGCGGAATATGCAAATTAGATGCTAAATTTAGGCAATTCTTTGAAAATCTTCTTCTCTGAAACCACATACCCAAATGATGCCAAATATGGTGTGGAAAGTCCCTAGGTGGAGTAGATTAAAGTTTGTACAAATCAACTTCGTGCGGCATCCAAAATGGCCGCCATTGCTATAAATAGCAAAAACCTATAAATGGTCATTACATGTTTATTTATGGACCGATTTAGTTCAAATTTGAAATTTAGAAAGTACATGTCTAGCCATTTAATACATGTAACGGGTTTTTCTGTAACTTTTTCTGTTTGCTCGTAATTAGCGGAATATGCAAATTAGATGCTAAATTTAGGCAATTCTTTGAAAATCTTCTTCTCTGAAACCACATACCCAAATGATGCCAAATATGGTGTGGAAAGTCCCTAGGTGGAGTAGATTAAAGTTTGTACAAATCAACTTCGTGCGGCATCCAAGATGGCCGCCATTGCTATAAATAGCAAAAACCTATAAATGGTCATTACATGTTTATTTATGGACCGATTTAGTTCAAATTTGAGATTTAGAAAGTAGATGTCTAGCCATTTAATATATGTAACAGGTTTTTTGTAACTTTTTCTGTTTGCTCGTAATTAGCGGAATATGCAAATTAGATGCTAAATTTAGGCAATTCTTTGAAAATCTTCTTCTCTGAAACCACATACCCAAATGATGCCAAATATGGTGTGGAAAGTCCCTAGGTGGAGTAGATTAAAGTTTGTACAAATCAACTTCGTGCGGCATCCAAAATGGCTGCCATTGCTATAAATAGCAAAAACCTATAAATGGTCATTACATGTTTATTTATGGATTGATTTAGTTCAAATTTGAGATTTAGAAAGTAGATGTCTAGCCATTTAATATATGCAACAGATTTTTCTGTTACTTTTTCTGTTTGCTCGTAATTAGCGAAATATGCAAATTAGATGCTAAATTTAGGCAATTCTTTGAAAATCTTCTTCTCTAAAACCACATACCCAAATGATGCCAAATTTGGTGTGGAAAGTCCCTAGGTGGAGTAGATTAAAGTTTGTACAAATCAACTTCCTGCTTCATCCAAGATGGCCACCATTGCTATAAATAGCAAAAACCTATAAATGGTCATTACATGTTTAGTTATGGATCGATTTAGTTCAAATTTGAGAATTAGAAAGTAGATGTCTAGTTATTTAATATATGTAACAGATTTTTCTGTAACTTTTTCTGTTTGCTTGTAATTAGCGGAATATGCAAATAAGATGCTAAATTTAAGCGATTCTTTGAAAATCATCTTCTTTGAAACTACAAAGCCAAATGAAGCCAAATTTGTAACAGGTTTCCTGAGAAGGTTTTGTTGCCACAATTTTCAAGAATTTTGTAAATTAGGTGTAATATTTCATCAATATTTTGAAAATCTTCTTTGAAACCACTAGGCTAATTCAAATTAAATTTGTCTTGCCAGACAAGCCAATGTTACATCCAAGACCCCAAAGGTCAAGGTCACAGAAGCAAAACAATACCGAAATGGTTCATTATCTTGAAAACTATAAACTTTTTGTATAGGCATATATAATGGAATATTGTTGGTATTGATGCAACTGTTATTTTGATGTATAGATTAAGGTCATGGGTTCAAAGGTCAAGGTCACAGACGCAAAAGAATACTGAAACTTTTTATTATCTTGAAAACTATAAACTTTTTGTATAGGCATGTATATTAGAATATTGTTGGTATTGATGTAACGGTCATTTTGATGTATAGATTAAGGTCATGGGTTCAAAGGTCAAGGTCACAGATGCGAAATAATACTAAAATGGTTCATTATCATGAAAACTATAAACTTTTTGTATAGGCATGTATATCAGAATGTTGTAGGTATTAATACAACGAACATTTTGATGTATATAAAAATTTCATGGGTTCAAAGGTCAAGGTCACAGATGCAAAACAAAATCAAAAACATTAATTAACACGAAAAATATAAATTTTTTGTATAGGCATGTATATTAGAATATTGTTGGTATTGATGTAACGATCATTGTGATATATAGATTAAGGTCAGGGGTTCAAAGGTCAAGGTCACAGATACGAAATAATACTGAAATGGTTAATTATCTTGAAAACTATAAGCTTTTTCTATAGGCATATATATTAGAATGTTGTAGATATTAATTCAACTACTATTTTGATGTATAGAGAAAGGTTATGGGTTCAAAGGTCAAGGTCACGGATGCAAAAAATTGCTGAAATTGTCATATCTTTACTATTTGATCAGATAATGACATGGGGTTTTCAGTTTTGAAATATTATTGTAATTACCTTCAAAATGAGGTCAAGGTCAATTGTGAAGGTTATTACCTAATGTTTTACCTTTCCTGAAAAAAAAACCGTTGACCCAATTTTTAGGCAGTGTAAAAATAAGATGTGTGTTTCAACCAAATCATTGAAAATTTTCTCCTGAATTGGCCAATTCTAACCCAATACAGCATAAAAAGTCCTTTAGTAACAGTAATCCAAAAGTTGTGTCTGGCATATCAGCTAAAATCCAAGGTGGCTTCTGTTCCTATACATAGCAAAAACATGAAAGACCAATGCAGATTTTGTTTCCAACCACTTTGGTTCCAGTTGCAATTGTAAAAAGCAGGGGGGATGCCATTTCACAAGATTTGCACGTTATTTATCAAAAATGTAAATTACCTGCAAGTTGAGCATCACAGGCCCTATTGGGCCTCTTGTTTTATGAAGGGTTAAGAATAGGTTATCTGTCTGTACAGAATTGAAGGATATCTTAAACTCTCAATATTAGTAACCATGAAATGTGCTTGTATTTAGAAATTTAAATTTTCATATTCAAAGCAAAGTCCATCAATACCTTAACAGTCGTGACCTTGAAAGCTTTCCCAGGTGAATATCCTTGCTTTTACTAATTTAAAGTGATGGTACAGAAAAAAAACTTCCATTAGCTTTTAATTTTGACTGAAAAAGCCTGAAAATGATGGATTCAAGCCATTTGTAATCAGGGATTTGATTACCAGGGGCACAGTAGCCTATGGCTTCTATAAATAAGTAAATAAGTCTGGGAGCCTAAATTTTGAATATACATGTACATTATTTTAATTATTTATTACTTTTACAATGTTTTCTGAAGTAAGCTTTGCTCGCAACTCAAAATACTGGTTAAGTTTCATCCCTGATTAAATAATTTTTCAAACTTTTACATGAAATTTAATGGTTGGTTAGTACAAAAGGAACCAAGAAGTCCTACCAATGATACCCTTAGTACAAGCAGTTTATCTAGTTGGTTCTGGTAAGGCCCTTCATAGTACATGTAAAATCAGATATGCACCTAGTGCATATGTACTGTATTAACTTAATCCTTTATTTGTTGAATGTTAAAGGTATTAAAAACGGACAGAGCCCCTTCCATAATTCTATCTTCTTGGCCCTCTAAACTGATTAATTGAATCTGGTATGTATTGGTGTGGGATATGTTAATTATGTCCTTTATCTGTCAGTTTCTGGCTAGTGACCACAGGTAGTATTTTACTATAATTTATTTATAGGTCCACGTGTCTACTATAATATCAATCATTTATTTAAATGTAGGTCATCTAGGTCAGGTGAACATGGTTATCATAATGGTCACTGGTCAGTCTGTGATATATTTGATTGTTATGGCCTTGGAAGAGACCACATTGTTATCTTATCTTGTTTGTTAAAAGATTTTAACCTTGGATGTTGTTGTTTTAATATATCTTCAGCTATTATGAATTTGTTTGTTTACTCTTAAGAAAATAGTTCATCAATCAGGGCAAACAAACAGCCTGTAGCTAGTCTTGTCCATCATTTAGTTTGTTAAAATGTCACGCCATTTACTGGTACCAGTACAATTAGTATTAAACTGATTAATGATTATTATTTTTTTTAATTAATCATTTATAAAAACTATTAATATGGGTGCTATCATTTATTTTACACCTTGTGATTGTAATTATTTTATCTTTCGTTGTGTTCATTGTTAGACCATTGCAGGATTAGTGGAATGGGGTAATAGAGTTTTAGGCTCTACAGTCAAGATTCTTACACTTATATCGAAGTGACCAGTTCAGAAATGGTGCAGGAAACAGGAGTACTCAAAGAAAACTTTCAAATTTCAGCAAGCAAATTGACACACTTTCTCTCACTAGGATCTGTCCCAAATGGAATTCGAACTTATAGGTGGTTAGAGGTACTGTGATCCATCAAACCCAAGACCTCAATCTGAAGCATAGTCTTTCTATCAGCTGAGCTATCCTGACTACTTGTTTCTCCTGTTAGTTTTAGTTTTTCGTGGTCCCACATGTAGGGAATCTTGCTCACAGATTTCATTGGGTGGTTTTTCACTTTGCCTTAATTGCCAGTTCATAAAATTTTCTTGACTGGGGCATACCAATAAAACCCCATTAAATCAATCGATCATCCATGACTTGGAGGCCATGCTAGCTGGGAATTAAAATAAAAGGAAAGGGAGGAAATGCAGGGTCACACTTGGGTTCAAACTTTGGACTTTTAACACTATGCCACTATCTACTTACTTACAACCACTTATGGTTGGATCTAGATGTGATAAAACTAGCTCTAGATGTGATAAAGCATCAAGAAATCACTTTTAAATTGAAACCTTCAAATTGTGATTTTTTGAGACATTCTAAGATCAATTTATTGGAATCACTAGCAAAATGTTTATGGATTTTTCATTTGCCAAGTGCTTCAACTTTAGAGGATCTTTGGGACCAGAAAGCCCCAGTTTTATGCCATGGCTGGGTCAAAATCTTTGCCTGGTACTTGGTACTAGAAATTAAAACTAGGCCATTCTTTGTCTGATGCCTCTCAGTGACCTAGTGAACAGGGTCACGCCTTGTGCTTTGAGGTAAGTACCAGTACAGGACAAACACACCATCAAGGCAAAACGATGTTATTATAACCTTTCCCCTGACAATTGTGATGACTAAAGCATTTTAGTTCTTATTGCTACTGGTGGTTGATTATTAAAGAAAGGTTAACAGATTATATGTAGACTTGTACCCAGGGAGGGATCTTATAGCTAGTTTACTTGATAAAAGCTGCTTAAGTAGCAACAAAAAATATGGAAAAAATGTAAACTTGTGGGTAAGATGGCAAGTGCATCCATGGGGCATTGGGGGAACCACATATATTTGATAAGTTAACTACAACATGATACACCAGTTATTGACACATAAGGGCCTCCTTCTTACTTTATGAAAATCATACAGGTAGGCGCACAATGGCCATACTTCTTATTTTATTAACATCACACATGTGGGTCTCCATTTTTTCTTGTTTATTAAAATCACCCACTGGGGTCAAATCTATATCTAATGTACATATTTAGGTGGTCAGTCAAAGAGTTCAATAGGTTTCACTTTGTTCTTAGTTATCTCGCAATCTTGAAAATAGTGGCCTTGGGAAGAGTTTAATGTAGAAATTGAAATCCCAGTTAAGATTCTTCCATTTATATCGCAGTAGTTAGTTTTCTTGGATGGCAGAGGAAATTGGAGTACCCATTGTTACCACTAACATTCAGCAAGCAAACAAACAAACATTCTTGCACTAGGATCTGCCAGAGTTGGACTCGGACCTAGCTGGTGATAGGACTGCTTTGATCTGTAAACTGGTACTTAGACCACTACCAGTAAATGATGACCCATGCATTGAAATTGGTTCAGTTTATATAGTAACCAAATCAATGATGTAAGGTAAACAAGTGATCGTGCAGCTTGCTTGTACATGCTTGCCATATAAAGTATCATAATAAGTTTGAGGTTGTGCTTCCTGGAATTGTCACAGGTTTGACAAATCTGTTTCAACTTATGTCATGATGTTAAAACATTTTATTTAAGTTTTATGATGTAGAATTGTCCGCTTCAGGCTGTGGGTTAACATTTCAGTGAAAACTAATTTTTTATAAATTTTTTTTAGTTTTTTTTTTCTTTTTAAAGTATACATTTGACATGTGTACACTTGAAAACTTTTTGAGTCTTAAGTTTTTTCTTACAACAACTTAATTTTTCTCTCATTTTAAGATGTTTTTGTGTGTTAACCATATTTGTTAGTAATAAAAGATCATCAATAGCTGTTTTGAATTGTATGCATTTACGTCAATGATGTTATATACCGGTATGCCAAGTTTTTATAGCATTGTTCTGTGTCTAATGTAATATTTATTGGGAATTGCAGTATATCTTTAAAATGTATTTGTAATGATACCACCATATTTCTTAATATTATTGTAGTTTGGAACCCATATAATTCATACATTATGCGTATTTAAAGCCTATTTAAAGTCCTATCTGACGTAAATAGGTGGTACAAGGATTTATTAATTATGCAGTTTTGAGATGGTCCCTATGAGAAAAAAAACGCCGGGACTTAAATGTGTATAGATCTGCGTCACTACAAATCTTTGCAGGTATGTAGTGGTATAAGTAGTGAACAAAATAAGTGTGAGATTATCTTCAGATTAATGATTTGGTCTCAATAGCCTTGAACAGTCCCGGTAAAAGTCTTTTAAAAACAGTTTGAATCCATTTTAAGGCTAGAGCTGGATTATTGCATTGAAAAAAGGACTTATCTTGTTTTTGTACTGGACTCAGTCAGAACAAGGAGTTAAATGCAATTTCAACTTTTCACAGGTGAGAGCATATACATATATCCGGGTTCTGCATAGAAATATGAGTATTTTATCATAATTTTGTCATTTTAAATATTCTTTTAAATTTGTAAATATTTGAATTAGACTAATTTTTCTTTAAGTATATTGATATTGAAGTATCTTGCATGCATTGGCCATGCACATGCATCATGCAGGTGTGGTGAAATACAGGTAAAAACAAATTATGTAATTTTATATAAAAATTGACTTTTCTTTAAAAATTGTGAACCGCATTTATTTAAATACATGTATCATACTATGTTGCTTTGGTAAATTGAAAAATGCCTCAATTCAGTATCTGCAAATCATTTATCTTATAATTAGGTTTTCAAAATTTGGAATTTTGCAAGAAATAAATTCAAAATTTAAATTTTGATTTTTTTTTTTGAATACATGTAGTAGACTAGTATTATCATGGTGGTCTTTGCAATTCATAGTTGCATGAATACCGTTGAGTCCACTTATGTTGAATGTATTATTGCAGAACAGCCCAAATTATATACTGTTTTGCTCTTTAAACAGCATGATGTGTATTGCAATAAGCCATATCAATTAGGGACAAGTGTTAACCTTAGTGTACCTTATGTGAGTACAAAGTATATATGAATACACGGGTAATTAGTACCATCAGCCTCTGTCAGAAATAAATATTATATATCTAAAATTTATGTGGATAAGTCGGGAGTGATGATGCCAAGAAGTATGTGAACTTATAATAATACTATTACCTAATCATTTTGATTAAAAAAATTAAATTAATAATTATTTTTGGAAAAAATGAATAGATAAAATAAATGGATAAACGCACATTTTGTTATATTTAATATAGTGCAAAAATTGTGCTATATTTAGTGCAAAAAAAATTTGTAAGTACATCAGAACCCCATGAGTTAAAACTGTAGAACTTTGCAACTGAAAAACATGTATGCTAGGCAACAGCCAAGACAACTAAGAACAAGGTACAAGTACATGTAAATGATAAAACAGCTGAATAAAGCCAGACAAGACAAATGCATACTGTTGACCACTGAATAATGCCAATAAAGAAAACATAGATAGATAAATTTAGTAATAGTACCAGTAATTTAGTCTGATCAAGAACTAGTACCGGTACTTCAAATCAAGAACTAGTACCGTACTTACTGGTGACAGTTCTAGTTGTAACTGCATCGGTTATCATATCCTCTATAACACCAGCATCTTATCCATAGTTCTTATCAAAATAAACTTGATAAACATTTAATTTATCAGCCTTATTAAACAAAGTAGTATTGTAAAGCTGATAAAAGTCATAACTATTGACCTCCTGCAAGTTCAAAATTCAGTTTTCTCTCAACTTCTCAAGCAACTATAAAAATGTTATCTATTTAAAAATTGTTCACAATATGGAAACCAAGATACCAAAAAAAAAAAAAAAAAAAACCCCAAAACTTTTTTTTTTTAATAAATGGAATGAACAGCAGCTATAAAAATGTTAACTATTTAAAAATTGTTCACAACATATAAACCGAGATACAAAAAAAAACAACAAAAAAAAACAACTTTGAAATTTGTTTGAATAAATGGAATGAACAGTTAGTTGTATCTGAAAATGACTGCATCTATCACACAGTTCATTGAAATTAAGTCAAATGAACGGGAATTGGAAAGGCATTCCTTGCAATATATTATCCTGGGAGGTTGGTTTTTTATTAAACAAATAACATTTTAAGACATATTTCTTGATTAATTTATCCTTTTGTCATTTAAAAGAGAGAAAAAAATGTGTGATATATGGGAAAACTATTGATTTTATGTTTGTTTGATAACAGATAACAGCATTAAGAGAAGTTTGTCTAAAAATCTAACTAAGTTCTAAGGTTAGCAGGTTTCCGGTTCATTTCAAATTTCAAGGTTATGCAGCGTCGTTTACCTGTTCATCTGAAATTTCAAGGCACCAAGTAATCTGAAAACCTTAAAGATTTTTTTGCTCTTAATGTTTGTTTTCTTGATTTTTATGACTGTACTTTGTTTTATAATAACCAAATGATATAATTACTTTGCCTGATTTTATTCTGTGTTTGCCATAAGAAAAAACAAAAAAACAGAGTATGGTATCCTCTGCCAAGAAATTGACATTTTCTTTCTGATTCGCAAAAATGTTAGGAGTAGATGTGCAGGGGCAACTAAATGTTTAACCAATGAGATATTTTGTTCTCTTTCTATTTTTACATTACCATCGGTAGATAAATAAAAATGTTGTTTGATGTATTAACAAGTCCACACATACGCCACAACTCCATCGCTCAGAATAATTGTGTTAGTTGATATGTAAATGCTTCTTATTTACAATATTGAGTAAAGAGAGCAACACAATACTATACTGATAGATCTATGTATTGTTGTGGTGATTTTTGTTGAAGTTTTGCCAATACCACTAATTCTGAATTCTCATATTCTAAGTGTATGTAGTTCACCTCACTAAGTCGTAAACGATGATGGTGATTATCATTGTAATGTATTGCAAAGTCTTATCCCTTCATATTGGCACATTCTTATCTGCTTTGGTATTTGTTAGTAAATAAATGAGAGATTTTTTCTCTCTTCTTCACCTGTTGAAACCATCTACCTTTGTGAAAGATCAAGGATTTTTTTTTGCAGTTCCAAATCATTGACCTTTATGGTGATTATGCAAACTGCAGCAGTAAAAGAAATTGGATTTTTTCTCTTCTTCATAGACTCTTTTTCTCTCTTTTTCATTCTCAGATTGGTTCCTACAAATTGATGTACTGGTTGAATTTTAGAAATATTAACCCCTGTTCATTATGGATTTTTCTTTTATTACATAATTTATCTAGTCACTTTATCTCTTATTTTATCTGTCTCTGCTTTGATTTTTTTGATATATGTTTATAAACACTGAAAATAATTCAAAATATGTGTCATGATGTGACATATATATGGCTCCAAGGAAACTTTACCATTCTGTTATGTTTTTGATGGTGTGATTATTGCATGCAAGAGTTATTTGTCTGTGATAGAAGTTTGGCACAAAGTCCTATTTACTGGTGTCATACAGATGTGCTCTGCTTTAGTTTGATTTATATATTTATATATAGCTGCAGCAATTACATAATTGCAACAAATCCCTCATGTAATATCGTAACAAGTGACAAAACAAACACATTTCCTTCAAGTTTGAACTTTATGAATGCATCATTTTGGTAGTTTTCCAGCATTTGCTGCAGATTGGGTTTTTTTTTTATTTACTTTGGGTAGTATATGGGAGAGCAGATGCTGAGAGTTGAAGAGTTAACATCTCCAGTTTTGTTTGAACCCCTTTATGAGAGTTCAGACAGTCAGCAACAGATATAGCAAAACTAATATTGAAGCAACAGCAATGAATGGATTCATTCGACCATTTACCGGATAACTTACTAAGTTACTTCCCAATGTCAAAAGAGATTTGTTTGCAAATATCAAATAAGACTTCATGTAAATGTTAAATTAGCTTGCAAATGTCTTATGAGTTTGTGCCTGACATTTGATTGTGTTTTCTAATGTCAAACGAGAATCATTGTGCTTGTTAAAGTCAAATGAAACTTGCTTGCAAATATCAAATACTGGTAAGACTGCTTGCAAAATGTCAAATGGGCTTCAATGTTGCAAATGTCTAATAGAGTGGAGGCTTAACATTTTAATGTACTTGCAAATATCAAATGAATCTTTCTTGCAAATATCAAATGAACTGTTTGCAAAATGTCAAATGAGCTTGCAAGTTGATAATGTCTAATAGAGCATGTAATTGACATTTTGCTGTGCTTGAAAATGTCACATGAGACTTGCTTGCAAGTGTCAAATAGATTGTGCTTGCAAACTTGCTAATGAGACTGTGTGCAAAGGTCAAACGAAATTGTGTTTGGGACTTTCAAATGAACTTTTGCTTGCTAATGTCAAAAGAGACTACTAGCAAATTTATGTCTAATGTGGCTGCTTGCAAATATTGATTGTACTTGGAGACTGTGCTTTCTAATGTCAAATAGTTTGTGCTTGGAAATTTCAAATGGGATGGTGCTAGCTAATGTCAAATGTATCACATACTTGATGACTTGTACTGCCTTCTGAAGAGTCTGTAAATCATTTAATTATGTATTAGTAGGATGTACATAGCATGCTATTAAGATTGATATCAAAAATAGATCTGAATATAGACTGTTATTAGAATCAAGTCATAATAACATACACATCATAAACTTCTCTATTAATTATGGAATATCTGTACACATATACACACTGCTTAACCTTTACTTTTAGAAGAGAAAGTGAGAGAGAGTCAGTTTACCTATTCTCTGTTCAAGGCTGAATCTTGACACTTTTAGAAGAGAGAGTGAGAGAGAGAGAGAGAGAGAGAGAGTCAGTTTGCCCATTTTCTGTTTCAAGGCTGTATCTTGGCAGTTTTGTTGTTAATGGTTAAATTTTGAAAAATTTATGAGTCAAGTTTGCATGCATTTAGATGTATATTTACACTTTGATGTATTGTGAGAAGAGAAATGAGTCTAATGACCATATAAATGTACATGTGTTGCTGCTGTAGCCAGATGCAAATATTTGTTTAATGGCTGACTAGATGAATAACTCCAATCAAACCCAAGATGATAAAGGTTTTGACTGATATTTTTGAATGCTGATTTTATAAAGTACCTTTTCTTTCCCTTTCACTGTATATGATAGTTACAGACAGATTCCACTAAAAAAGATCATAAGGAATCTAGATTTTTTGTGTCATATAGAACTCAGAATATAAAGGTTTTAATAAAGCCTTAGGAGTTTAGTAGGCTTTTAGCCATGGTAATGACGTTTCTTTTAAAAGTAAAATCCCCCTTAAGTGCAAGGCATTAAATGGCTTTGCTTTAGCTGGTCTTGTCTAACACTTTTATAAGAATCTGACATTTGTCTGTCTAGTCATGCTAAAAGAAGCCTCTAACATGTTAATTCCACCATAAACTATTTATAATGAATTCCCCTTAAATTATTATTGATGGCTTTATATATATGACATAGTTCTCAAGTCCTTATTGTCTGAAGATGCAAAGCGATGTTTTTGTGAAGGTTTTTAGTTCCCCAGTCCTTACTGTGTGAAGATGCAAAGCGATGTTTTTGTGAAGGTTTTTTTTGTATTCTGTATTGATTTGGATGATTAACATTGATGTTATTGAAGTAATTCTGTTGCGGTATTTTGGTTTATCCATCTTGTACAAACAAGATTGCTGATTTTTATCGCATTTTTATGCCAGATTTCAGTTTTGTATGTTTCTCTCTACTTTGATATTAATTATGATATCAGATATGAAACCTTGTCTGTTCCCAGAAGCGCCAGATAATAATCAGTTCTTCTCATCAACTATTATATATATATATATATATATATATATCCACTGGTCATGTAGCCTTTAGAAATTGTAGAGTCTGTTGGCATTTAAAATCCCCAGTCTATTTACCAATATATATGTATCAGTAAGGTATAGAAAATTGATTGGGTAATGTTCTCATGGGTCTCTGTCACAAGTGTTGGACTATTCCGATTTTTAACACAGTATATGAGCATTATGAATATGGAAGTGTTGATCGTGTAATATTTTTCTTTTTGGAGAGGAAATGTTTTATTTTATTATTTATATGATTTCATTGATTTTTATCTGTCGGTGACTTTTGGCATTTCAGCATTTTCAGAATGCATAGAAATGAATAACCATCAATCTTCATTACGATTAAATAGTTGGCATTGTATTTTTTTTTCTTTCGTAAAAGGATTGAGGACTGGACCCTTAACCCATTGTAAACAAGCAAATTCAATGAATTAGGGTCCCTACCAGTAGGTATTTTTTTGTGATCAGCACCTATGTTCAAAGGGCAATAACTCTACCGTTAACCCATGTAAACAAGCAAATTCAGTGAATTATGATTCCCACCAGTAAGTATTTTTTTGTGATTAGCACCTATGTCCAAAGGGCAATAACTCCAGGAAAGGAGAAACCAACTTGGGAATAATAATATGTATATTTCCTATCAATGTTGATGCTTTGTACCAAGTTTGAAAAAAATAGCGCTTCATGGTTTTAGAGAATTGATAAGTGCAAAAAGTGTCTGGGTGGATGGAAGTTCTAATTTATTATCCTTCCTTCCATCGGAAGGTTGGGAAAGGGGGGGGGGGGGAGAGATAGCACTAGCAGCCCTGAAAAGTACACTTCATACCTGCAATGTATTGCATATAAAACAAAGTATAAAATTTATAAAACATTTCATTATTTCTGTATTAATTGGACGTGCTAGTTGAATGATCAAGTAATTGAATAAGTCTTGGCAATTTTAAAATGATATTTCTCATATCTCGGGTATATTGTAAGCTTTGTTTTATGACTATAATCTAAATACATTGGAAGTTATGCTTGATTTGATCTTAAATTAAAATGGCTCCAGTATCTTAAATCTATATTCATTATAAATCAAGTTTTACAAAATGGATTAATTAGGATTACACTAATTATTTATTGAACTTTTTAACTCCTCTTGATCACATATCTGGGTAATTTGTGTCATATATTGTTGAAACCTATCTATCAGTTGGCCAGTATAGGTGGGTAAAGTTAAACTATATGTACTGCTGGCAACTATTGGTTTACCGATTTTAATATAATGTGCATAAATGGCATTTCAGTTTTTACATAATTCTTTTTCAATGCGGCATAATTTTTGTCTTGCATAAATAAATAAATGATTTTCTTGAATAAAATGGCAATAAAACTGACCCAGCATTAAGTTGTTTATTGTAAATTTTGAAATTGTTTACTGTTCTGTTTAGCTAAGGGTGTCTGCTTAAAAGTTGGAAAACAGCTTGATTTATTTAACAAAGTATTGTATCTGCAATGGCCTGGTATATAATTTTGTGGGATTCTTCTGTCCCTCTTCTTCATTGTATTTGTTATTTTTTTCTAGAAATGGCATGTATTATGGTAAGCTGTTGCTATCTTGCTCCACTCTTGTTATAAGTTCAATATTTAATTTTCAACATAACCCGATCATAAAAAGATTTATTTATGCTCATTTGAAAATGTATATGCATGTCTTCTATAATGTGTGTAATTTGATGCACAGTGCTTTATCAAAAACAATACCACGTCATGTAACAATGGTAACATTATCTTAGATGACCTTGAACCCTTTGAAAGGGTCATGCAGATTATTTTACCCCCTTTATTTTCTCCTTCATTTTGAAGTTCTTTGAAATGGCCCATTTTTGATTTTTCATTTTTTTCCCCCTCAAAATATTTTTGTTTGTGTTTGTATAGTAAAGTAACCTACTATTAAAAGTCAAGCTGGTAGGGGATTTTGAAAACAACCATAAAACATCTCCAATGACACATCTTTTAAAATTTTAGATTTGTTATTTTTATAAAATATACCTAGGGAACTGTAAATGATACATATTTATTAGATTTTTCTCCTGTCACTGTCAAGGAAATGCTCCAGTGTCATTGACTGTCCTAGATACTTTGGGTTTTTTGTGGGTACAATGGGGCCCTAGAAACTTGATAAACGTTTATATATGTATATATAATGGATGGATATAGAGATAGTTGTCATCAGAGCTATCTTTAAAACACTATTACTATTTTTTATGCCCTGTTTAAGGTAAACTTTTGTAAATATTTATAAATAAACCTTTCTTAATATGTACATGGTGGATCTTATTGTTCAAAACTTGTACAGCAAGTAAATGCAGTTTGCACTACAAGTATTGTTAGAATACATCAATTAGGCCAAAAAAACACTGCTGTTAATGTTATTAAGTTTTTATGCCAAGGCTGTATTCTTTAAACTGTTTTTTTTTGTACATACATATTTATTTCTTGCTAAGAAATCTTTCTGATGAATAGAGATGTACTGGTATTTTGATTTTTCTGGTCTATTTATGTTTTTTTCTTTTGAACATTTAAAAAAAATTGTTCTTGTCCAAAAACAGTAACTTTAAATCTGTAGCATCAGATGGATGGTTTAAAGGAAATTAATGTTGATAAAGATTGAATTTAAATGCTCAAATCATGTCACATTCAAGAGGCCAATACAATGTTTGAAGCTTTTGCTCTCAAGTTATCACTATGGTTATTGATATGAAGTAAAGCAACATAGAATGATTCATTTGAGACAAAATCTTCTTTGGCAAGGAAAAAGATTAAATTTAAATGCTCAAACCATGTCACATTCAAGAGGCGGATACAGTGTATATAGCTTTTGCTCTCAAGTTATCACTGTGGTTATTGATATGAGGTAAAGCAACACGGAATGATTCATTTGAGACAAAAATCTTCTTTTGGTCAGTGACTTATTGTAATCTTTGTACATTAAAATCTTTTTGTTAAGTTGTAATCCATTATCTAAGCTTTAATAAACAGCCATACAAGATTGTAATGGTCTAATAGTAGTTGTCTGTTGGGTTAAAAAGATAACTTGTAGTATAACTGTTTTCATGTTATTTTAAATTTTCTACCAGAGCAGTGAAGCAAACACAACTTCAGATTGGATCAAAATCTTTACAATACTATAACTATGTTCTTTTATCTGATCCTTCCATAGCTGACCAAAAGATCCAATATCATCAAATTGGCCAAGTGTGTCAAAATGATTTTTTTTAGCAAAATTCACAATAGAGAATTGAAAAGGACACATATATCCAATTTGTTTATTATCTTGTTTAATGAAAAGACATGAAATAAAGGGTATTACTAATGTTCCTGAATTATCAGCAAATTGGCCAACAGGTCACATGTAGACGTTGAACTCTGAAATCATCATCATTCTAAATAATGATTACGATGTAGACAGGTGTTTTTACGATGTGTTAAACTATGTATGCACTTTGCTCAGCATCAGGTGACCTACACTGACAGGCTAGGTAGGTTTGATTATCACTCGGGACAAATTTGTGAGAAGGTTTGTCAGTTTTCTTGCCCAGTTTCCTTCACAATTTAAAAACCTACTGTAAACCAACTTTTATTCGCGGATATTAACTTTCGCGGTTCTCTTCCCAAAATCATTTCGCGACTTAACTTTCGCGATATGAACTTTAGCTGCATATTTGGTATAAATAAAATCATTTTCGGAAACAAATTCGTGACGATTAACTTTCGCGATTCTTTTGACCTCGCGAAACACGCAAAAGTTAATCGCACCCGAATAAAAGTTGGTTTCCAGTATAGTGAAAGAGTTTTAAATGGTGCATATAATTTCATTACTCCACTCTTTTCCACTCAGCTTACCTTTAGGTGATCATCACCCTTGTGTACTAAGCTCCAATATCTACATTGTCAAATTTTTAAGCGGTTTAAATTTTATTTACATCAACATTTTACATAGAGTAGTTATTATTGCCAGAAAGTATCTCCCCCCATCTCTGTATATCTTTAATATTTGTTATTGGCTTTACCTGTTTTAATTGAATTCAATAAAATTTTAATGGTTCTTACAAAATCTATTTACAGGTATGTTGTATAAATTTATATTTAGGTAGAGTTAAAAGCTTATCGCTTGAGAAAATGATATGTTTTACTCCATATCAATACTTTAAATTCACTTGATTAGAGCTTAAGTCTATGTGTGGCTTTGAGGTTATGAAAGCTTGTGAATGGTTAATGTCTCCGGGAACCGACGCAGCAATTTCTGATCACTCTAACTATAAATGAAGTAATTAAGTTAGGTTGAAAACCCCAATAGGTTAGTTAGATTTCAAAATATTGGCACATTGCCTCCTTGCTGGGTATAGCATATAGAATTTTTCTTGGCTATTCATCACAGTAGTTTTATCTCCAATGACAGGGATTAATTTGCCATTGATTTACATATAATATATATCCTACTTTGTGCAGTTAGTTTGTTTATTAATCTGGGAATATTAGGAATTATACAGCTCAGGTAATGAGAAGTTTTTTTTGCTTATTTCTGCTTGATGGGTTGTTATGCTATTTTGTTTTACATAACTGATAAATCGGCTTTCTGCTATATAATTAAGAGCACATCTGCAGATTTCATTAAAATGTTATATATACAGTACAGACCTGTGAAAGTTTAACACTGATCCAACAGAAATGAGTCGAAGTGCATCTGTTGAGATGTGGATAGCTAGTGACCGAAAAGCTGCCTACAGATATATAGCATCTGCCGAAAAGCTATCGAGATAAAACTAAAGAGGGGCCGAGATAGAACTGTCGATTGGGCAATTATTCGTTAGTCTAGTATCCAACTTTAACCAGGTCTGTACTGTAGTTTACTTTTCTCTTTGCTTTTATGTTTTTAACACAGATTTTTAATGATTGCAACTCGGGCATTAAATCTTCTTGCAATCATTTAGTCATTGTCATAATAACAGTTTCTAAACATGGTTGTTTTTTGCTGTAATGAAAAATGCCACTGAAGAAGGCTGTAACATCAAAACAAGTTGTATTCATCATTTTCTGTTTTAAGATGTGATAATTGTTTTTATCTGTGTTATATATTTTTGTTATCTTAACTAAACACACTTTTTGGGTTGAAGCTTGCTTATGAAAATACTTTTGTTTATTGATCTTTATATAATTGATATGCTTCAGGGATGAAGCTTAACTATTTTGAGTTAGGGCCCCCACTCACTTCAGAAAAGAAGTTGTAATAGTAATGAATAGCTAAAATGTGTAAACATTAAGGGGCCCAGACTGATCTTTAACAGCCATGGGGTACTGGGCCCCTGCTAATCTTCATCCCTGTGCTTTGAGAAACTAGTTTGATGTTGTAAATATATTGAATAGAGACAACCATATTGGCATAGATCGAGTTTGTGAACAGGACACCAGTAGAAATTTAGCTCGTTAGAGAGCATAAACATTTAAACACAAATATACCAGTCTATGTTAAAATCACAGTCCCAAAAGCTAAGTAAAAACCTTAAAAACGGGCACATTGTAAACTTCCAAGGAAGTGAGCTCAGGTGCTCTGGACGGGTATCTACCTCTTGTTGTCTATCTAGCTACACCCACCACATGTAAAATAGCAGTTAAACAATTTGACGACAATTTGACAAGTTTTACAATTTCTTTTTGTGCTTACTCTTCCCTAGCTCTTAGTCTCACAAAATTTTGTAACATATGTGGCATTCAGTTTTAATTTAAAAAATACTGGTATAAGAAAGCTGATGCAATTAAGCTCATTGTATCATGGTGGGTCAATTTCTAACCAGATTCTATAGAGAAATTCTATCAACTTGATCTGATTAAATTGATCAGTGATCCAGTATTTATTTACTTATATATAACTTATATATGACCTGATTAATTAAATGTCACTATAAGTCTATACGGCCTGATTAATGAGATGTACTAATTGATATTACTGTACACATTTAGTTTACTCCTAAGATAATTTACTTCCTATATCGGTGTTTGTCATTTCCTTCCTTTGTATAGAGAAGTACATCTGGAGTGTTTACACAACACATGCCATAACACCAAGAATTTTAGAATGTTATGAGAACAAAATATTGAATCATAACTGGATCATCACTGTACAGTAAAACACGTTTATAACGAAGCCCTCAGGACTCTTTTTTAACTTCGTTATAAAGCCATTTCGTTATAATGTTTTATATAGACTTATATAGAGGCGTGGTCGGGTCTAATATTTGACTTCGTACTATCTATGTATTCGTTGTAAGCGTGTTCATTATATTCATGTTTTACTGTACTTAGTTTACTTCAACTAAGTTTGCTCCAATAAAAAATGTCTAGTATTGGTTTCACACACCACATCACCCCTCACAACCTAGGTTAAAATCCTTCTTGGGCAAATCCTAGTGTGAGAAAGTTCATCATTTTGCTAGCTGAATGTCGGTTGTTTCTATGGGTACTCCAGTTTGCTCTACAATTCCTTGCTGCCTCAATATAAGAGAATGAGTTTTGACTAGGATATATAATCTCAATTGCTTCACTCCTAGTCTCATGCCATATCATACATCTGAAAAGCATTCTTCACCAAATTTTTTAAACCATTAAGAAGGGCCTGACTTTGAATGGACACTGGGTATTTTTCATTTGAAGGAACGTCTTCATTAATAAAGATTTTGATCGGGCATAAATTTTGTACTGTATCAAAAATGTGATAAAATCTAACTCTTTATATGGTACTTGTTAGTGATAGGTGTAAACGTGACTTTTATCAATGAACATAATATATTTATGAATATTTAACACAATTGGATTTAGAGATCATGAGATGACCCCTTACAGTATCCACTAATCTTAAAGTGTACACACAACATCACAACACATAAACAAGGAACTCATACTTACTGTATAATATACCTTCTTCCTTTGCCTTTACACTGGTGTGAATTATGTGAAAAATGTACTGTGTAAATATTTGGTGAGTTTTCTTTGTTTACATGAAATGATTTGTTCTTCTTGCAACTTGTATAAGGGCTTTGCTTAAGTTATCCAATTAAATCAGAACTTCTTCTTTGTGCAGAGTACCCTAGACCAGCTATCATCTCTTCCACCCTTGAAGGCATGGTGGATGGGGGTGAGTAGGGATAGAAAGAGTTGTAGTTTGTGTGTGCAATTGACTGGGGTATAAAACACCAATACACATTACACACACACTTCAACTATCCCACCCCTCCCATGCTTTAGGCTAATAATAAACATGGGCTAAGGTATAAGGCTTTAAGCAATCATTTTAATGATTTGAATTTAAAATGTACAGGCTATATATTATTTATCGGTACATGCATATATACTACCGGTACCTAAAAACAGATTATGATTATTTTGAGAAAAAATAACATCCCAGAAAAGTAAAAGGCATATACATGTATATGATGGGACATCCACTAGAGTTGATATTAGATGCCTACTATTAATTATACATGAAAATTTCACAAAGCCATCAAAATTCCCAAGTCCCAATACCATGTGCCTTATATAGTAAGTTCTAGTACTACCGGTATACCTGGTGGTTTTTATGTCATTAAGTTCCCATGTTTTTAATACCAATTATTACTCTTAAAATGTTTGCAGAGTAAACAAAATATTGTTTGTAACACTATTGACAAGTTGGTGTTGTAATAGACCATTGACTTTTTTTAATGTTAATTGACAATAAAACCGATACAATGCTAGTACTAAGATATGAACTAACATGATAAAGTCTATGAGAGTGTAACATCTGTTATGGGGGCTGCACCATATTATTAGATGTCTGACGTTGATACTGGGATGGTATCCATTCAGAGAATGTAGTATCTACCACGTGTATGCAGCGATTTGTTGTTTTACTATTTACATCACAGAGGAGACTATATTTAGTCAATTATGGATTTATTTTAGGCATCATACATAGTTTTTGAAGGAAAGAAGAGGTTTGTACAGTGTACTGATGGAGATATGACTGGTCTGCCCCCTCTCTTTTTCTCCGATACATGCACACATACAAGACACATGTTATAAATCCAGTAGACTTTCCCTTTGAGACTGAATGTATTATGAAGATATGCGCCTGCTCTCTCTCTCTCTCTCTCTCTCTCTCTCTCTCTCTCTCTCTCTCTCTCTCTCTCTCTCTGGAACACATGCACACATACAAACGAGACACATGTTGTTAATCCAGTAGATATGTTTATCTCCCTCTCTTTTTGAGACAATGTTTTATGGAAATATGCTCTCTCTCTCTCTCTCTCCTCTCTCTCTCTCTCTCTCTCTCTCTCTCTCTCTGACACATACACACATACAAACAAGACACATATTTATTTCCTTCTCTTCTTGAGACTGCATGTATTTATATACATATAAATTGGAAACCACATGCCATGTGAGAAAATACCATAAAGAAGCATGTGCCTAGTTGTAAAGTACTCCAGTTCCTTTGTTTATGGTTCGTTGCACAAACAGCTGTACTTAATAGGTATTATATGATCAATTCACATATTGTCAATATTCTGTGATTTATCCAAACT
This sequence comes from Anadara kagoshimensis, assembly GCA_021292105.1. Lineage (NCBI taxonomy): Eukaryota > Metazoa > Mollusca > Bivalvia > Arcoida > Arcidae > Anadara > Anadara kagoshimensis. The sequence goes on along the minus strand of CM037858.1, from coordinate 7,655,518 downwards.
ATAATCCAAATATCAAGAAGATATGGTAATCTTTTGCTGCCCTGTATCTTAATATGTCACCTGATGACCTTACAGGAATAGCTACCTAAGTGCTTGATATGTTATCAGTCAAAAAGCTGTTGCCTTCTGAGATTGAGCAAGATCAGTTATGTTGCCAGGTATTTTGGTGTCCGTGCTGATCATCATAAGTTTTTAAAATTGTGTCATGAAATGACCTACTTATCTTGATTGTGGGGACTTGTTTGGTTTTTGTATCTCTGTGTTATAAGAGATAACTATGCCATGGTGTTATTATTATTATCAAGACTGATGATTCTCTTAAGTGCCATTGGTCAACAACAGACAATTTGTTTTTGTTGTTAGAGGATATTCTCTGATGCTGGTCATAAAGATGCAGCCAGTTAGGATTTAGATGGTTCTGTAACTATTTGTTAAATAATTCATATTATTTGTTTAGGGGTGTTAGTAACTCTGTTGGTAGAGCAGTAACATTTGTGTGGGAGGTTCCAAGTTCAGTCAATGGTCTGACCCTGTATATTATTTTCCTTTCCTATAAGATTTGGCGAGCTTGCCAACTCTTGGAATTGGCTAACTTATGCAACAGTCCATAGGTTGAACCAGTGTCATGAGTGCGTGCACTACAAAGACACATCACCTATAGCTGAAGACGTCTTGATATTTAAGTGAAATATTTTAACTTGGATGTTAACACCCCCCCCCCCTATTTAATTCACCAATCAAGACATTAAGAATATTTGCAGTTTTAAATATGGTCATACCGGTATCATACATACTAGTACATACCAGTACATGTACACTTTCAATCCTTGAACATCTTTGAATTCAATACGTACATGAAAGGCAATATCTTTCGTAATTTTGTAATCTTATATACTAGTATATATGTAATAGGTAACTACAGATTGATCCGACACCTAAATCAAATGATGACAGGTAATTGTCAGGTGTTACAGAACAAGGTGTTATTAATGTCTATTTTAATATGACACAAATTCTAGAGCTATCTCGCTTAGTGATAATCTGTCATCAAACTCATTATATAGTAGGTAGTATATGAATCTTAGAAAATTGAATTGATGTGTTCAAAATTAAGTTATTGTGCTACATTATACTTCATTAGAAGAACAGGTCATAACTTCATTGGAATAAAACAATATTGGGACAGTTCATTGATATAGATAGAAAAATATTGCTAGGTTTTCATTCCTAGTAGCCAATAACATATTTTAGTCAATTTGTGAAAAAAATATTTAAAAAAAGGACTGTATTGTCACAAATTTTGAAAATTTGACTAGTAATAACTTTAAACTGTGGAAACCCAGATACTTGGGTACTTTAAAGATATTGGGTACTTTTAAGCTTGCTGCAGCAACAACTGTCTCTATAAATACATGTACAATTGGCACCTATCTGTTCAGTATTATCAGTCTCCTTTGCTTCTGATTTAATCTTTGCATAAGGACCACCAATCTATAAAGTCCACTTTTGTGTTTTTCTTAGTGGTTGGCTCGGGGATTAATATTTAACAGTAACGTTACCAAAATAAGCCTGAGTACATGTAAACTTAATTTTAAGTACTTTCTGCATTGTCTAGTTTCAAGTTTGTACTATATTTGAATTTTTGAACCCACATACCTGCAGGTGAGACAGATTTTATGGTTTCATAATTTACCATTTATGCAATATGCTTAATATAATTACATCAGCTTTTTTCATTTAAATATTTGAAACATAAGGGTCATGGTCTAAGTGTTAAATGCCAACTGCGTAGTGCAGTTTTAGAGTTTTTGAAACACACAGATGTGCAGTCAAGTTTCATAATTTTAAGCATTTATGCAATTTTAAATATGTAACGGGCTCAATGGAAAAGTATCAGATTTTATAACTAATATTTAAATTAGAAAATTTAAATATTTAAAAAAAAGAGAGACGTCATGGTTTAGGTGTTACAACGTTTTCTGAGATCTACAAGTAGTCTACTGGGTTTATGTATTTAAATTTGTCTATCAATAATCTACTTGCAGGATTGTGTGTTTTATAGAATTAAATAGTTAAGTTTCAATAATCCAAGATAATGAATCAATGGCTTAAGTTATTATATCATGATTTTATTGATTAGGACTTTAAGCTTATTACAAAAAGGCTTTAAGGTCAAAATCCTACATTTCTTGCATGTACCGACCAATAGTTTGCACACTATTCACACCCCTTCATCCATGTGCGAATGGTCGCTGTTTAAACTCCCGACATTACCATTTAAAGACTTGTAATACACGGTTCCGTTAACATCGTGTTATAACATATGTGTGACGGGAGTTTAATGTTTTATGCAGATTACAGGTATAATTGTGCTAACTCAGCCAAAAAATAATAATTAATTCAAATGCCAGAAAATTAAGATGATAATTTTTTGTAGCAATTATTTTTTTCTATTCTGGATTTTAAAGTGCTGTTTGTAAGGTGTTACCATATTCTGTAAGTTGGATAAAAAGATTTTGGAAATTAGCAATTTATATTCATTTAATTTCTGGTAATTTTGCATGGATTAATCAATTTGCATTAGATCATGTTGTTGCAATTTAATCAAACATTTTAATGTCACATGCCTTTGGTGTTTTATCCAATAATCGACAGATTACATTCCTTCAATTTTTATACTTTGTGTAATGATCATTGATAGTTATTTCAGTTCATTGTCCTGCAGCAGTCATCATGGTTATTATTAAAAAATCCCAGTCATAACAACTATACATCTATCTCACTGAAGTGGTATTAATTTTTTATTGGTATTGGATTGTAATGCACAATAATTTTTTTTACATGCAGTAATTGCCTGTCTGCGTTCAATCTGATGCTGGATATATTTTGATTTCTGATTTAAGATTTAATGAATATTACATAGGAAATGCTCATTATCATCGTGATGATCGTATGCTGTGGCTGGACTCTTCACTGCTTCAGGTTTTCGTGAGAGGAATTGTTGTTATAGGTTGACTACACATATAAGGTATTGATTTCTCTATACTCTCTACTGATTATTGTAAAACTATGTGGACGACGTATTGCTCATGATATTCTTTTCTTTTCTATCTTTTTAGGACTGCCAATAAGCTGCATGTGAAAATTACCTGTTGTCAAACCTGTCTGTTTTAACCCATTTTGGAATTAAGACAGATCTCTTGCCGCCACCATTATTACCTAAAGCTGTTTCAAGTTTTTTTTACAAGACATTTCATATAAAGCCGTCAAGATGGATGTCGAATTCACTATCAAGTGCGAGCCTGGCAGTCCGCTAGGATTGAGTAAATGTGCACAACCATCCTTTGATGAAAGTTTTGGGCGAGATGTTTTTGCTGATTACAATGCTGATGACTATGGTTCAGATAGATCCTACGATCAGGCCGACAGTGGGGACAATAGTGGAGATATTTCACCATGCAGCACGGAAGGTAAACTGGATTTTCTCACACGGTCCTTCGATCATGTAGACAGTGGTGATAATAGTGGCGACATTTCGCCTTGTAGCACCGATAATGGCAAAATTGATTACATAACAAGTACATTTTCATCAGATCAAGAGAACTTAGATGGACCAAAGCGTTTATGCTTAGTGTGCGGTGACATAGCGTCAGGATACCACTACGGTGTATCTTCATGTGAAGCCTGCAAGGCATTCTTCAAAAGGACTATTCAAGGTAAGTTTATTTTCTTATTTTAAGACTTTTCAATAGAAATGTATGTCAGATATATTATTCCAAGATAAAGCATTTCTGTGATATCAAGTCATATAGGTAAATATCCAGATTTTTTAATGACTTTGAACCCTTATGTGGGAGGTCTGTGTAGCCAAGTTGTCAAAAGTGCACACTTATGGTCACAACACCTCTCAACACCTAGGTTCAAATCCTTCTTGGGTAGAGCTTAATGTTAGAAAGTCTGTGAGTTCAGGGCTTTCAGGTTTCCTGCACCATATGAGAAATGACCAGAAAGATATACTGGGTACCTTTATATCCTGTCTTTTCTATAAATATAAAAAAAGCTACAAAAATTGAGATTCCAATAAACCAACCCTATGTCACTACCCTGTCTGTGAACTTAAAAAGATTGACATCAGTCCTTGCAACCAAAGTCGCATAACCAAAATTATCCGGCTTTTTTGTGGTGTTAATTTTAACTTTGTGTGATGATCATGACAGCTCTTGAAAGACAGGGTCCCTTCAATTCCCACCTCAGTCTGAAGTCTGAAGATATCGCTAAGTGATATGCTCTAGAGAATGCGGAAAAATAAATGTAAAAGTATCATTGCCAGAAATGTGTAGGCGATCTAATTTGTGACAACAATGTGAATAATTTCTGAAATTTGTCTCTGGATACACAACTTAGTGTTTCATATGTATGTATACATACAATTTGCGCTTCATCTACTTATGATTACTTGTTGTTATCAGTGTTGGAACTAACAGCCATTCTGATAGTCTGAGACTGGTAACTTTTGGGAGGGACTGGTTACTTTTAGGGTGCCAGTCTGATAGTCTGAGACTGGTAACTTTTGGGAGGGACTGGTTACTTTTAGGGTGCCAGTCTGATAGTCTGAGACTGGTAACTTTTGGGAGAGACTGGTTACTTTTAGGGTGCCAGTCTGATAGTCTGAGACTGGTAAATTTTGGGAGGGACTGCTTACTTTTAGGGTGAATTGGTTACTTTTCAGTAGTCTCACAATAGTCAAAGCTGTAATGATGAGACAAAAATTTGTTTAATATTTTGATTTACTTACAACACTGACTCACTGATATTACTATGGAACCATTCACATTGCATATACAAATGTGATCTTGTGTTTCTTTTCAAATCGGTTGCCATTATTATTTCATTTTATTTTATTTTTTTTTTTTTTAATTTTTTTCCTGTCGTTATTTTGTTGTGAAATCTGTCATGTGAAATGATAGCAATCCCAAACAAATGTTATTGAACTTGTTAATGTTAAAAGATTTACTACAACATAGTGGCATCCATACAAATACGTCAACTATGTGTCTAATGAGGCTTCAGATTATGTACACTATCTTATCATTTAGATTGAGGTTTGTCATGCAATATACATGACTCTAATACCTTAAAGAGAAAACTGAAAGACATTAAATAAAACCATTCAATAAGTTCCAATATCGTCAGAATTTATCTGACTGTATGCGTGATGTCATGTCACATCATGTGGTACCAAAGTTTGCACATATGTATCAAACAGGATCAGGCTGAAATGTTCCTTAGTGTTTGGAGTGTGCATTGGAATGTCCATGTTTTAGTAATCCCCATAGAAAATAGCTTTCTCATGCTAGGATATGCCTGATTAGGATTTGAACCAAATGATTGAGAGGCGTTGTGATCTGTAAGTGCATGTACTTGACCTTTCTACATCCAAAGTGCCCCCCACCCCCTCTTGTTTTGAGAAATAATCCTTCTAAAAGACTCACTCTTAGTCCCAGAAGGTAGATTAGAATGTCCTCGTTGCCTTCAAAGCTAAGATGAGATAAATGGATGATGATGATTTCATTGAATACTTGACACCTATGCCTTGCACTTAGAAGTGTTTAAATATACTGGATTGTGATTCGCAGTGTTTTTACCACATAGGCTCAAATTCCATGCAGAACCTTGTGTAAGAAAGTTTTTCTGTTCACTTGCCAAAGCTTGGTGGTTTTCCCCAAACAGTAAGTATCGGTCTACCACATCCTTGAACTAAACACCTGATCCATGTAGGTTCAAGAACCTTTACTGGGGCAAACAACATGTGCTGCACTACACTCAACTGAGACTAAAACCACAAGATTGATCCATATTAGAACATATTGTTTCTATTTGATTTCTTCCCATGTATAGACCTTTTGAATTAAATTGATTTGAACCACACAGTCATAATCAGATTTTATTGAAAGCATGCATTTTGAATTGGTTACAAAATTGTGCAAATGCAGTTGCATTAAACAAAATTGATTTCTAAGCTTCATACATTGACTAGAACTCACAACACCTTCCTGTTACACTAATTCGTAATTTATATTGGTAAAAGTATTGCCATTTAATGAAGTGCTAATGTTATCTTTAATTAAAAAATGGAGAAAATATACTAAATTGAAAGGCCACGGTTGTTTGACATACAGAGATTGAAATATGTGACATGGACCTACTACAAAGCATTGATTTTTATGTCAGTAGAAGAAGCAGATTGAATAATGGATTCTGATGAAATTGATTGGATTTAGAGGGAAGAGTTTTTTCAGAAATTATTCTACATTCTTATGCATATGAGAAATTGATTACCTAAGTAAGACCTGGTAATAATGTCCCGTGATTTCAGGTACAAATGGATTTAATAAGCTTTTCAGGGTCGACACAGGAGTTAGAGGAGCTGTACACAATATAATTCTAAATAGTATTACAATCTGCCTTTTGTTATCTAAAGTATAAGATCTTATTAGGATATTTGTAACAAGTAGCCAGATTTCATTACAAAATCCTTGACAGGTATAGTATTTGAAAGAATACAAATTCTCTCAACTGGAATACGATTAATATTAAAAAGCGGACTCTAGTCTCTAGTAAAGAAAGAAATTGTTCATTCAACCCTGGAGAAAAATCAATAATTACAAGGCCATATGTAATAACCTCGTCTACGGCTTTAAGGATTTTTTGGCGGCTTAACACAATGCTGATAACGGTACAAAATTACCAAATCAGCATAAATCATTTTTTGCATTCTGATCATGTACACATCTATAGATATTTGCTGTTGTTCATGAGTGATTTTCAACAAAAAATTTATCTAGCTGCAAATTAAAATTTAAAATGTCTAAACTTCAAGTTTTTCCCATTCGATTTGAATTAAAATTGAATTTAAATCTTTAATTTTATTTTAACTAGAGCTCTTTAAGTCTCAATTATAAATTGCAAGCAAGCAGAAAAATTTCTGAATGCAAATCAATTTTATATTATGACTATAGCATCTAAATTAGAATTCTGTTAGTTAGGTGCCGATACTTAATTCTCTGTGAGAGATTTGTACAGTACCGTAATTTCACCTTAAGAAATTTATTTTGCGTTCAGGTCAGTTTGAGATTAATCCAAGTAGAGGCTTAAGAATTAAAAAAAAAAAATTATATCAAGGATAGGATTCGTGCCATAACATGCAGATCGGCTGTTTTCAGTATTGATTACTGTTTGTAAACAAGTAGTAAATCAATATTTAAATTTGGAAATTAAAGAAGATTTTATATGACTTATTCATTAATATAATTTGAAAATTGGTAAGCTATTAGCTTTGAAATGATTGTTACTGCATTTAAATGGGAAAATTAAAACTGATTAGATGATGTTTATTGTATGTTGTAAATCAAGAGTATGGTATCAATTTCCCATAAAATTAATTTACCAAATAAGTGGCTTCTTTTTACCTTCTTCCTACTGAATTAATTCTCTACGCCCATTGCATCCATAAAGGAAAGATTTTACAGTACTTGATAGGAAAAAAATAGAAAATTTGTTTAACATTTGTTATGTTGGCTTTCCCATTGTCTTGGCATTAATTTTTGTTTTACAATGGAATCCAATATTGAATAAGTTATAGGGTTTTTAATTGCTTTCTTGGCATTGAAGGACCTGTTGGTCTTGTCATATAATCCATGTCAATTTGCATTTTCTGGTAAACAGAATATCTTTGTGATTGAAATTTGCACCAATTGACTACTAAAGAGTTATGCATTGCTGTATTGGCATTGGCAATGGTAAAGGTCCGTTTCATGGGGCAGTTCAAGGGAAACATATAGTATCCCTAGATAAAAGGTTTCAGTCTTGGTCATATTCCCAGGAAGAAGGCCAAAGATTTTGGTCAAGATTTTCAGATGTTATTGGTATTGCAAAAGCTTTAAAGGAATCTATTCATTTGCTGTCTGCCAAGAAAATTTGTTGAACGTTCTCATCATACTGCTCTTGCTTAGAAAATATGTTTAACCCCCTCCTCAACATCCTGGCTCTTGCTAAGAAAATCTGTTTAACCCCCTCCTGGACATCCTGGCTCTTACTACGAAAATCTTTTTGACCCCCTCATAATTCAGACTCATACTATGAAAATCTTTTTGACACCCTCGTCATTCTGGGTCTTTTTAAGAAAATCTGTTTAACTCCCTCCTCATTCTGGCTCTTACTACAAAAATCTTTTGGACCCCCTTTCTTCTGGCTCTTACTAAGAAAATCTGTTAACCCCCTCTTCATTGTGGCTCATAATCATTTCTTTCCCAGACTAATTAAATTATGTGGTTGTTAACACTAATTATGCTAATTTGGTTGTGATGTATAATTCTGTAGGTTAAAAGATCAGAATTATTAAAAAAAAAAACCCATAAAAAACAGAATTGTCAGCAAAATGTGAAAAATGATACTTTGTCATGTTGGATGAAGTTTTTATGAAATATGACTATATTATTAATATATCTGTGGTTTCATTAATGTGTTAGGATCAGAGGTCTGAACAGAACAAATTATTTTCCATCAATCCGAGTGAAAGCTTATAGCCTTGGCCAAACTTTACATACATATATCAGTATATATAAGCTGAGGAACCTAATTACGTATCTGGTTTTGATCTTTTGGTATACATGTATGTGTACTTTACAGAATTAGTTTCCATTTGTCACTGTATTGCAATTTAAAGCCATTTTCATTACATTTAGTACTAAACCATAATCAGAAATGTTGTACACTCAGTTTTTCACATGACTGTTCAACTATTTTAAATTTTATCATAAAAACTGATAAAATACATGTATATTGTTCTTATATTGCTGTTTATTCCAAATTTTCAACTTTTCAAAAAAATAAAATAAAAATACCAGATATTCTCACTGTTAGGGGGTATGATGAGCAATGTTTTCATGTGACTTTTATTGTATACATATATTATAATGCAGATTGAAAAACCAAGTTTACCATACCCACTTTACCAAAATTAAATTTTTAAGTGAAAACCGAGAAGTGGCTTTATCTAGCATTATTTTGGTAAGACAAAAGACAGTCAGTTAAGACATATAACTATTAAAAATTTTAAAAAATTTATTAAAAAACTGAAATACTTAAAAAATATTTTATTACATGGAAAAAAAACCTTGTTAAAATTACATTTGTCATGACTAGACACAGATATGTATAACATGCTTAATGTACTGTATGAAAACACAATTTAAACTTTACTATCAAACAATTGAATGAAATAATAGAAAAAGCATGATCAAAGCATAAGTTGTTTCACATGGACAGGTTGTGGTAGAAATATGAGCAGGATATGTTTCGTTACGTGTACATTCTCCGAGCTTGAAGATACGAGGTCAGCTGGATAATAATTACGAAATGTATTTGAGTTTGGTAACTCAATCACTCAATCATATGGAAATCCTATATTCTCAAGGTATACCTTACTACAACAAACACACAAGTGATCTTTAAATGTATAGGTGTAAGGTGTTCTCCTATTGTAATAAAATGTAAGGTTTTAGAATTTCCCCCCTTTTAATGGGTAAAACCAATATTGACATTGTAGTTTCTTTTCTATATAGATATATCTGTATATATAGTATTGGGTATTATCTTCTGTATAAATTAAAGAAATTTCAAGTGTTTTTCATTGTTAATTTTAGTTGTCCTGACCAGGTTAGATATATATGGTTGTCTATTCACTCTATTAAAAAGCATGTTTATATTTGAGCATTTCAAAATTTGAAATTGTAACAAACTTTTAAGCACAGTATAAGTTCACTTCAGTTTAAGCCAATATCAAAACTGGAATGAAGAAATATTTAGGTTATGTCAAGTTGTTTAAATTGTTGTATTGACAGATTTTGAATTTCACTGTGTCTACTACAGATTTGATTAGTTTATGTCAAACAGTAAATACCATTTCCTTATTGGGAATGGGAACCAATGTGGTATTTGATCAAGTCTGAACATTCAGGCTATGACTCATATATATGAACATCGATCTTTAGAAAATATGTACTAGTGCATATAGGGTTCTTATATAGATTTTCAGGAATTGAAAAATGGTGTTATACATACTAGTCAAGAATCTTTTACTTATACCTAGGCGGGTGAGAGTTTGGGTGTTGGAGGAACCATGGTACCTGGAGAAAACTGCTAAGCTTTGTCAAGTGAATGACAGATTTATACTTAAGATCACACTAGGTTTCTGTGGACACTTTGGTTTCCTCCACCATCTCCGAACTGACCGTCTCGATATAAATGATAGATTCTTCACTGAGTGTTAAGATTGTGCAGTTTTTTTTATGGTTTTGTAAAATACAAAACGGATAATGGCACTAACCTTACATGGAACTGACAAATGGTCTATTTATGTAACCATATTCAAGTTATAGCCCATGACAACTTGTTCATAAATTAGTCATGTAATACTTATTAAAATGAAATAATTTGTCTTATAATGAAAAAAGATATTCCTCCACCCCTTGGGTTTAATCTATTCAGGACAATGTAGAATGTTACATCAAATTAAAATTTTAAAGATTAGTCACTAAGTATAAATATGATTACATGCAGATATATGCAGCGACATTTAGTTTAATCAAGCCCAGATGGAGCCCTTATAAATGATGCTTTTCACAAAATGCAAAATTGTCTTTTTTAAAAGATAAAATGTTAAAACATTAATTGTTAAACAATAGGCTATACCTGTAGATACATGAAGTTTTAATTATAAAAAAGACAAATTAACATGAATACCATGCATATAATTATCATAAAATTATCAGAAACGCTGTGTTGGTTAATCTGCGTATAATCTTTTTATCTAGTTGTCCCTATCAGAAATATGAGCGTTCTGCTCTACTTAAGTTTAGAAGCAACTCTTAACAGGATAGCCTTGTCATACCTCACTTTACATATTTTAATATTTCTTTGCTATAATTTATTTTAGTTCGTCTTCATTTTAAAACGCACAAAGAATTTCTTCAGTATAATACTTAAATGATGACTTGTCTTACTCATGAGTAGTTTTTGATAAAATCTTATTTTTTTGATAAATCTATTACCAGTACCAGTATGTTATTTTATATACCCATGCCAGTACATTATGTTTTATATGGTGTTCACTTGCAAATAAAAAAAAGTGTATGCCCCAAAGTCGCTTAAAGTTAAGATTTTTCAAAAGAAGCAAAAGTGACCGACTGATGTTTAAGTTTAAAAAGTTCACTGGGTCCCACTGATGTTAAAGTTTAAAAAGTTCACTGGGTCCTAAGTATTAGACCTTCATGTTTTTCTTGAACCAATAAAGTTTTTTTAAGCTTCTGGTTCAATGGACCATTAAAGATTGCTAATATATGATAAATAGAATAGCAAATTAAAAAGTTATCTCCCTGCTGGACCATTGCAGTTTGAATTGGACCAGTCCAAAACTAGTGTGCCAGAAATAAGATTTTTTTATCCCTGAATTTCTGTTGAAGGTATTGCAATTGTTTATAACTACCAGTATTCCCAAATGGGAAAAGATCAAATATGCCTCTATGTAGGTAAATGATAAGAAGATTGTTGCCAGGTATTTCAAGGTTTTTTCTCTGTTGGAATCCTGACATTATGAAATATGAATAACAAAGTCTTTGAGAGAAAAAACTTATCTTCACCATCACAACTAAAACGAATAGTAATGATGGAAATATTACCGTGTTTTGTGGTGTAAAAAACGAAAATTTGAAAAGGTCACAAATATTGGCAGGTGTTGTAGGCGATAAGTTATAAAAGCTTGTTGAGTAATTTGTAAGATACTGTTTGTATAACAAATGTATGTCTTAATGCGTATCTGTCGTGGTTCTATGTTCAGTTAAGTTTGCTTAGTGTTTATAATAAAAGCACTTGTAATCATTTCCTCTTTACAATGGTAATCATTAGGTACTTAACAAGTTTTTTGTTCAAAAACACCAAAATGTGTCAGAAAGTCTGCATGTAAACAGTTCTTCTTTACAATGAAAATCATTAGGTACATTACATGTTTTTTGTTCAAAAAATTCTAAATGTTTTAGAAAGTCTGCTTGTTACAATGATAGTCATTCAGTACATTATAAGTTTTTTTCCAAAACATCAAAATTTGTCAGAGAATCTGCTTCAAAAAGTGTTTACATGTATTTCTTAAGTGGTTACATCTTTCTGTAATAAATGGTTGAAATAATCATCTATTTGATGTTATACTTTGATGATATCATCATTATCTTGTTAAAATTCCTTTAAACTGCCTTTCATTTTCATTCTTGAAGATTTGCGTACTAACTCTATCAAAATTGACTTAAGTCTAGGTACTTTCATTTTCTGAAATTAGAACTTTATTTTCAAGTTTTTTGTAAAAATGTTCTACTTTCATCTTGGACCTTGGTATCCAATTGGTCTAAAGTACTTTCTTATTGTTCACAGCTCTTCTCACAGCCAAGATTAGAATTCCACTTGTGCAGATCCTAGTGCAAGAAAGCTTGTGAGTTTACTTGCCAAAAGTCAGTTGTTTTCTCTGGGTACTCCAGTTTCCTCCAGCTTCCATGAACTGGATGCTACGAAATATGTTAAAGAATCTTGACTACGGTGTGAAAAACTATTGGCCACTCCACTCCTACAACTATCTTAATCAAAATATTATCAAAACTGAAATTTTGTTTATTTCTGTTCATCTGCACCATATGGCTTTGGTGCCCATAACACTAGTATTTTAAATTTTGGTTTGCCAAGATTTTAATTTTCAGTACATTAAGATATGATTTTAATATTTTAATATTTTGACTTGTATTTTTAAGTGCAAATCATGTTTTTTTCTGTTTGAAAAATTCTTTACATTATATTTTTTAAACACACCCAAGGTATTAGGTTGATTATTGTTTAAAAAGAAACCACAAGGTTCTTTTTCCCACTAATGGTCTTATTAACCTAAGTTGTTATTGGCTACCTGGGTATACCTGGGTATACCTGTGCAGGGACTACCTTCAAAATCTAATTACTTTGTTCAATTTTCTTTTAGAGTTTACCTTGACAATCGCATTCCAATCCTAAATCTAATCCATAATTTATCTAAATATCATTGATCTTAACAATTTTAATCAAGGTTTTCAGACAAAAGGCACAACTCTGGCACTGAAATAGAGATTTATTATTCCAATAAATTTTTTTGCCATCATGAGTCACAATATTTTTTTCCTTCTTTCTTTAAGTATTGGTTTCATTTCTTTGTTTTTAATCAAATAGAAAAAATTTCAAAAGTGAAACATGCAATATGTTGAACAATTTTCAAGACCTGTAAAAAATCTAATGAACCACATACTGTCAAACACTACTGCCATAACTTTGAATTATTTCTCCAAATACAAAGATCATGTAGACTTTGTGGGGTCTACAAATATGGACTGAGTAACTCAAAGATTTCTTAGCAGTTACAAATTTTTAATGCCTATGTGTTATATATATAGGTGTTACCGGTAAGTGTCGGTGAGACTGCTAAGATAGTTTCAAGTTACTCAGCCATGTTTGGTAATAAAGTTTGTTGCATCCTACACCTCTTTAGTCTAGTGGCTTATCTTAGATAGTGCTTAGTTTGCTTTCATTGGCATTAAACAATTTCAGAGTAAAAGCCTGTCACTGTGAAGAGTTGGGGTCTTTATGTTTTTAAGATTAATTGTTTCTGTTGGCACCACTTTAAACAGTAGAACTTTGATAACTGAAACATCGTTTTCTCAAATGCCTGCATGGATAACTTGAAAGTAATTTTATTCAGTTTTATTTCAAAATAAAAAAAAAAAACTGAAAGTGTTATTTAACTAGATAACTAAAGGTGAAAGAAGGAAGTTCCTCGCAGTTACAGAAGTTCACTGTAGGTTGTTTAGAACCATGTGGCCTTTATTGTTTTGTTCAACAAAACGTGGTTTCACTAGGGTAGGAACTCATAAACCTTAAAGATTATGAATCTTGACACCTTTACTATCCAGTCAATTCACCTGAAGCTTGGAGTGAATTTTGTAAACATCTTCAATTTCTGTAATTTGACAAAATACTAAATGAGGTTAGCTTTTGACATTGATAACCGTGTTAAGAAAGTTAAGATGACATGGTTATGTGATCATACAAGTATGCTCACTTTTTAAATTACCACACTCGGAACTGTTTGTTGATTGATACAAGTGACAGAGCATGTAATTTTTGTAGATCAATACCCTTAACCTCTCACCTGTATCTGTGACTGTGTACAATTTAACCTTTGTCATTGGATGTAGGTAATTTTGGTAACACACTCTTTACAGAACATGTTACCTCAGTAAAATTGTTTTCACATTTAACATGCACTAGTTATGGTGGAATAGATACATGAAAATGTTGCCGCAGTAAAATTGTTTTCCAGTTTTGCATACTTTAGTTACAGTGGAATAGCTAAAAGAGCTAAAAGCACATTCATACTAGTACTTAGCAATAACCAGTTTGGCTGTGAATATGATATACAAAATGAAAAACTCAAGATGATGACTAGAGTGGATACAAATAACATCCTCTACAAGAACCTAATATAATGTTTGACATAGTGACTGTGAACTTTGACCTACATACCTAAATTTGGTATGCAACATTTTATTTCATGTTGGTAAACTTTGTTCCAAGTTTGATTAAAATCCTTCCATAGATTTGAAAGTTATTGAGTGGAAACAGTATTTGGATGAAGGGAGGACTAGGTATCTACAGTACACTTTTTTGCTATAAAAAATGTTGGTTACTACATCTGAAGGTAAAAAAAGAGCAAGTTTTAATTCAGAATTTGAAATGGCCATCATAAAAAAAGAAAAAGATAATTAAAAAATAGTCTGTCTGGAGGAAGTAATATATGTCATAAGTGACATGTCATCTGTCCAGTATTATGACACCACCATACATAAATACATATGTGCACCAAGCATTCAGGTGATAGTCTCATGCAAATGTGAGGCGTATCTGACTGACTTTAATATCATTAATCATCTTTATGGGTCAGCTGTTGACCTAGTGTCCTAGATAATAAATATGAAGGCCAGTTTTACTACACTGTTCTTTTTACATTTTTGATAATGATTATCTCTATCTGATCTTAGACTTTGGACATTCTCCAAATAAATTTAACATTGTTTGTACCTGTTAAACTTACTAACAAGGTGAAATTCTTCAGGTAAAGTCTGAAAATAAAGCCAGCCATTCTAGGTATATTTGGAACTTAGTAGTTGCAATGGCAGTAACTTGCTTATCCTTTATGTCCTGGTGTAAATAGGATATAGTTGGTTCTATTTTCCAGTCTACCTCATGTTGTCTACATCTCTCATATTACTTTTAGTATTGTAAAACTTGCTATAACATCCACCTCTATATAAAGACCAGTTATCCATTAAGACTGTGTTTAAAGTCCCTTTACTTCATTTATCAACCAAAAAGAATCTATCTCTTGATAAAATCTATATTTCTTGGGCTATATGGGTAGTCTCTATATACAGGTTTACTGTAGTTAGGAGCTTTTAAAAGCTTTGATGCTCAAGTCTTTCTTTCCATTTCAATTGCCCTTTTCAAAGCCAACTTAAAATTTTAGAAAAAAAGTCCTAATAGATCAGATCAACAGGTCTTCAAGAAATATCTGTGACTGTCCATATGTTATTGTAGGACTATGATCATGGAATTACTTTAAAGTCCCTATATCACTATTGGACCACATTCTGTATTGTGTATTTCAAAAATTTAAGATCAGGCTTTTAAACTTGTGTAAAAATCCCCATTGTTCATTCAGTTTTGGACATCCCAGACAGCATTTCTGCAGAAACCATTTGTCTTGAATATTGTATTACAAATGAAACAAACATTAATATGTTAGAAATTTAATTTATTATATTGCATCTTGAATATTAAATATTCAGTGATGAGCTAATGATATTGGGATGATTATAAGATCTGAGCATTGATCTGGTTAGAGCCGTGTAGACAGGGTGATAAATCGCTAGACAATGATTGAAGGATTGTGAAGATACAGACAGTTAAACTCTTATTAAACTCTAAAGAAACCCTCGGCTTCAGAGCTGCTTGTGTATTGGCATGCCCAAATTGATTTAGTTTCTCTGCTTTGGAAATAAACAACTTAGAATGTGTGAATTTCTAAATGAATTCTCTTTCTCACAATTGCTGTAAATGAAATTTTTATACAAAACAATTACATTTTTACAACTGTCACATGAGACTGAGTGTGATTTATTATTTTTTTCAATCTTCACCAGGGTCGACAGTATTTTTTTCAAAAAAATTCTTGTTTCTGAAAATTAAACCATAGAATGATAAAAAATAATAATGGATTTTGTAGTTCAAGGTTTCTCTGCAACATACTTTATATAAGAAATTTTTTTCACTTCAAACATATTGGAGTGCACTGAAAATCCAAGGTTTCAAAAAAAGGAAAAAGATGTCATCTTTTCTGCTGTTTTACCTGTACAACAAAAATTTACATTTCAAGGTCTCCTCGACAAACAGATTGTTCTTTGTTTCTTTACTTAACTTTTATTTAAAAGATGTTTGACATGGTGCAGTTTTTGTTGACCTGAAATGTTTTAAATAGCTTGAGTGATATAGTTACACAAAAATCTGCAATACAGTTGATAAAATTGTCTTGTCAGAAAGTTAGACAAGAGGAAGTCCGTGTAGACATGCACTATGTTAAGGGCAATGTAACTTTGTCATTAGGACAGTCAAACTACTCTTTATCCTATTACACGGTAACGGTAAAAACACCGCAACGTATGCCAACATAAGTAATAAAACTATTTCTATTATTATACCGCTTGACATATATTACTTTGTTTTCTAACACCTAACAATTACTAGGAAATTACACAGGCCTTGTGATCTGTCTCTTAAAATGTTGTTTTTTTTATGTATAATTATGAAAAAAAACATTTTTACAGACACTTGAATGTTCAGAACAATAAAAAAGTTAGACTTTTCTCATTAAAGTAATGATTTATGGTTTACAGGGAGTACACATCTTTGTGGTGTTAGTGGCTAAGCATGTAAAGTTTGTTACAATAGAATTAGAGAACAGTACCTGAACAAAATGATTTTTGTTACCAGTAGAAGTAATACACATTGTAAAAATACTTTTTTTTATTTTTGTTTTCGTTGATATGTTTGGACAACTGAAGCAATTCATCTTGTTTATGCCATATACTGTTGAATCTGCTCCAATTTCATATTCATGATAATTGTCTACGATTTTTTTGTTTCTTTTCTTTTTTTTTTTCTTTCATTGTCTTTGGTATAATGTTGGCAAAGATTAATCTTTTTATTATTCTTAAAGAAATCTTAAAAAAATAATCAAAAAAAAAAAAAATCAAGTTTTTATCTCAATAAACAATGCATGAATATGACAGATAATTAGTAATGGAAAAATGTATTTGGGCGGATTATTAATTGAACATATGCAGTCACGATATTTTCAGAAATGTGAAATAGAAATGTATTAATTATTAACCACCAAAGTGCGAGATTTGAGAGAAAGCAAATTAAAAAAACCAAACTTATCACCAGCTGAGAATTAAATGACTGTTGTTGAACAATATTTAGCAGGAGACTTATTTTAATCATAGTTTTACAATAAAAGCATGTAATAAGTTCAAAATTGCTCTCCTGTCTTACATGGCCCCTTTTTCTGCAATAAAAATGTGACTTTTTAAAAGGGGGTTATTCTCTTATAGCTAGTTTATGGCATGTATATATGAATCAAACACAAAAATACTGGTCCATGTCCAAATCACAATCCCAGAAGCAAAAAAACTTTGAAAATTAGCCAATTAAGTTACACAATTCTATCAGGGATGTGAGACTGGGTGTTCTGGAAGGGTAAGCACCTTTTACAATGTTGCACTCATTTGAAGTGGTGGATAATGTGAGTTTAGAACTGTAAAACAACATTGGATTTTTCATACACCTCAACATCTCGCTGTGATGTATGCTTTTATGATAAATGTAGTGTGCCAGGACCTTAACATATCTCATACAAAACCCCCATGACAGTTCTTAATGTCTAGCCATTGGTAAATAATGAGCATCGTCATGGTAATAAATGTTGCCTTACAAATTTTAAGGCAACTGCGGAGATTGTTGACGTCACATGACTGTTTGAAGTCTGTTGGATATCTATGGACATTTATCCTTCGTTGTGGACAGTTTGTGGTCGCCCATACTGAAGTGCCATACAGGGCATATAAAAAGGTGATTTTTATATGTTAAGCAATATTAATGAACAGACAGATATGATGACACAAATATCAATTTCCTTCATGTTAATCTGACAGTTGGGCTATGCCTTGTGATTTTTGACACTTAAAGTTGTCACTTACAGTCAATCTCATTCCCATAAAAGAAACGCAGAAAAATACAGAGTTTGTTAGTCTCGTTCCTATATAAAAACCATAGAAACATACTGGAGTTGGCAATCTTATTCCCTTGTAAAAGACAGAAAAATAAAGAGATCATCAATCTCATTCCCATATAAGAAACGTAGTTTGTAATAATAAATCAGTATGAAAAGATTTGGACATCAAGCGGTGGTTAATATGGTTGTCAAGTTTTATACTGTGGTAGAAACCAGGATGACCTGGCTGAAAATAACAATAACAACAACCAGCATAAGTTTATAAACACTGGCATAATGGTCTGTACGTTAGCATTTCACAGTCATTTTAAAACAAACTGCATTCTTTAGCATTTATTAAAATTTACTGAACTACAGGTATGCTACTTCTGAATATCATTGAGTATGGTTGAAAGCTTACAAGACGCTAAAACCTTTCCACTTCATTCTTCTTCCTCCCATTTTTAGTTTCCTCCATTTATATAAACATGAGCACCAAAGACCACAAGGCTTGTATAAAGCACGTTATTTCCTTATTTCCTTACCAGTTATAATTAGGTGTTAGGTAATTATCTTTATCTAATGTGTTAATACCTGAAACAAGTCATAATTACCTAGTTAGTTTACATACATAAATACCGGCGCTGCCACAATTTATCAAATGTTTATCGGAGATATACATTGAACAAAATTAGGATAATAAAAACAGTTAGTACAAAAATGAAAAATCAACAGACAGCCATATGGTTTTATCTAATAATCTATATGATGTACACAGAGCAGCAGTCATTATCATCATAACATCAAAGTTATGTTGTAGACGAGATAGAAAACTTACAGCAACAACGTTGTACACAGCTGGCATAAATATCAACAACATGCTCCTCAGCATAAACACTTGTCCTACATTCTTAATTAGTGCTCGCTACCCTCCAGCCTTAGTGGCTGAACCTGTACCAAATACCTTCTCTATTGCTTCTAATAAACTACAAGTAAACATGACATGTGTGTCCCAGTGTTGTGCATATCATTTTGTTATATATTATAAATAAATCTGTATTGGCTACAGTTTTGTCATCATCTGCTGCCAGAATCAAGACTGCCAAAACAGGACAGATGTGACCTATATAATGATATCCTAAAACATGAACCATAGAACAGTATGCTGCACATTCTTATAACTACGCTTGATTCCAATGCCAGGCAGTAACCTTTGACATTATGCATTACACATGTAACCTCTGAAATATATGTGTTTTTGAGGAAATTGGGCATTTATATACCTTTAAGGCTTTTCTAATTGAACCTTTATTGTGTACTTGTGCCTCCATGGCTGCATGGTCTAAAGTGCCAAATTATGGATAATAATGACACTCAACACACAGGTTTCAATGCCTATTAGACAAATCATAGTGCTAAAAAATTAGCTAGTTTGTTTGGGTAAGTGCTTTGTTTTCTCCATGTACTCTGTTGTCCAGTTGACCATCTCAATAGAAGTGAATTGATCTGGATTTCTAAAGCATCACTTCAACTGCCTTAATTGAGACATTATCTTCCATATTTTATCTTAAACAAGCAGTTAATTCTTTGTGGAAAGTTAACAAACAATCTATTATTGGTATTCAGACTCAGGTTCTTTGGTGCAAATTCAAACAAATTTTTATGCTTTCAATGTTATTATTTAGACATAAAACGATTAAATTGGACAATAAATGACATGGTAACCATCTTTATTTTGGTAACAAACATGCAGGTTTTGTCATATGGTACGACTGGTTTGATGTTGTTGTTTTTTTATTAAAAGATAGAAATTGCATATCGTTCTTTTAATGTCTTTCATTTGAAATCATAAAAGTTGTGGTAATTTTGTTACGTCAGACAGGGATATTTTCTAAATGAAGTTTTAAGATAAAAGCTGTATTAATTTACATTTAATGTATAAAAGTAGGCTTTATAATGAATCTCAGCCTGTTATGATACTTTTATTTGATGTTTGTCTGGAGCAATATAAAATCATAATCGCCGAAGCTTGCCTACATTCATAAGTCATGCTTCTATCTGTTGCCAGTGTTACACTTTCAGGACTAATAATTCTTCTATCCAGGATTAATGTTTCCATAAATCTTTTTATTTCCTTGTTTTGAGATTTATGAACTATGTGTGACATAATTATAATTGTTTCTTCTGTTCTGTTAGAAATATCTAGTTGAATAAATCCATTATAACTACGACATAGTTGTATTCTGTATATATGTCTTTCCTAGTTGGGTTGTTGGAGAAAAATCCCCCAAAGCAGGAAATATCCTATATTTGATTGCGATGTGATATGATATGATATGATATGATATGATATGATATGATATGATATGTCATATATTCATTATAACAACTTGTTTCTCACTTAAAGTTGTAGTAAGGTTCTTTGCTGTTTTGTGGCAGGTGTGTGGCAAGATATGAGAAGACAAAAATGTGAAACATTGTTGAGTGTGACATAAATGTGAAACCAAACATTTAAACATTTCTAGCAGTACCATCACTCAGAAAGTTTTATCACCGTAAGATTCCATCCAATGCAATGTTCTTCAGGTTTAACATATCCCTGTGTGCTTTCAAACAAAACAGCTATGAACCATACCTAACTATTTTGAGTTAGGGGCCCAGCTCACTTCATTAAAGAATTTGTAATAGTAATTATTAACTAAAATGTGTGAACATTAAGGGGTTCAGACTGATTTTTAGTAGCCATTGACTGGCCCAGCTCACTTCATTAAAGAATTTGTAATAGTAATTATTAGCTAAAATGTGTGAACATTAAGGGGTCCAGACTGATTTTTAGTAGCCATTGACTACTGGACCCTTGCTAATCTTTATCCCTGCAAAAGATTCAGTCTTTGTTTTACTATATGCCTTTCCAGTAGACAAGTAGTAGATTGATGGTACTAACATATGTTTACTAGATTGTACCGAAATGATTTTTTGCTATCATTAAGTTTGATTCATTTTACTGTAATCTCACCCAAGGCTACAATATTGTCAGCATTCATTTATTTAATGTCTGTATTTTCCACTTAATTAAGTATTACTAGGAATGATTGTTGCGTTATTGTTCTAAAGGTCCTCTTGTTTCCTTCTTAAAGTGTTGTATATATCTCTTATTCAGTTTATATTATCTTTTTCCCGATTATACAATAAATCAAACATAACTATGACACAATATTTTGTAAATATTTCCTTGTTTGTTTTTATTCATTTGTAATTTTTATTTAAAAATTAAAAACTAATTTTACTGGCTCACTTATTAATTTAATTTATATTAAAATTAATTTTACTCGCCCACTTCATTATTATTATTTACTTAATTATACACTTTGATATTGTATTGCGGCGCGCCGAGATATTTCCAGTTTATGATATACGCTGTATTCTATATTTATAAACTGATTGACGTACTAGTAATAATATTGGAATGCTGCCTAGAAAGCGATTTCATTACGATATGATAGATATTTAATACAAACTTCTAAATAAACAAGTTTTACGGTACACATGAAAGTGCACTCGGTAATTGCACATGCACATATTTTAATAAAAACACTTCTGTTAGTAATTGTCTGTATGTACACCACATGGGTTGTTTCTATCCAGTACCTGGCAAAATTAGATGGGTGTATTGACTAAAATGTTTCTGCTCAGTAAATAATGAAGCTGTTCAAGTAATCCAATAAACAAGTACTTACACATGATCAGTTTGTTCACAAAACAGAATGATCGGTGTTGTATGGTATAACAATTGACAAAAAATTGTTACGCTAATACCACTCTGAGACAATATTAATACCAGTCTGAGACACTGAGATAGAATATTAATATCCGTTCTGAGACACTGAGACAAAAACTTAATACTAGTCTGAGACACTGAGACAGAATATTAATATCCATTCCAAGACAATGAGACAATATTAATACTAGTCTGAGACACTTGAGACAAAATACCGGTATTAATACCTGTCCTGAGATAATGAGACAATATTAATACTAGTCCAAGACA
This sequence comes from Anadara kagoshimensis, assembly GCA_021292105.1. Lineage (NCBI taxonomy): Eukaryota > Metazoa > Mollusca > Bivalvia > Arcoida > Arcidae > Anadara > Anadara kagoshimensis. The sequence continues at coordinate 7,633,019 of CM037858.1, read as the reverse complement.
CTGAGGCAGAATAGCAGTTGATTTGATTGAACCACGCATTTAGCTTATAGTATCATTATTTTTTGTTCTACCTAATACAGAACCATAAGTCTTGGAATGTATATCTCCAAAATTTGAATATATACAGTGCAACCTATGAAAACTGAACACTCTAGAACCTGTCTAAATTTAACGTATTTCAGTCAAATCATTTATTCTCATTTGATCATCCCACACTATACATGTATATGCCCCTCGATAATGTTGTTGTCATCTCGCTTGTCCCAACAGTAGTTAGATTTCTAATATGTTTTCTCTGAATATATAGCCAAAAGCCCTAACACTAAAACCTGGGTGAACATATGGTGACAATGAATCAAGGTTTTACTGCATATACTACTGCTAGGTGATTCACTGTATAAAAGGCTATAGGGTTACTGTGACTTTTTTCTATAAATAAACTGATGGTATAAATGTACAGCTGATCAACAGGTGAATAACTAAACAGTAACAAATGTTACACTAAATAACTGTCACATCCATTGACCTGAATGTATGGATAATACATATACAGTCTATTACAGATAAATATCATATATATATGATTTATATACAGTATCTGTATGACAGGATAGGGTCTGTTTCCGAAATGTATGCTAAAAAGAAGATGCTGTCTTGTGTACTTGTGAAAACACACAGAAGCATTCCTTGCAGTGATTTAGCACCATGGAATAGGTGATGTCCTTAGATTTAAAGTTATGCTTATACTTGCTAAGTCAAGCCAAAAAAGTTCATAAATGCAAAAGCTATAGAGTGGTTCAAGTGAAATCATTTACGAACTTCATGAAGTTAAAAAATTCAAAATGGTAAAACATCTAATTTAGTATATTTCATTCCATAGTGTGGGGCCTCTGTGACTTGGTGGTCTATAGCATATGCTATTGGATCAAAGGGGCCTCTCACTGACTAGGTTCAACTCCTGCTTGTAGCGTGGAAAAGTTTGTCAGTTTGCTTCCTGAAGGTAGGTGGTTTTCTTAGGGTACTCTGATTTTCTCCACCATAAGTAACAGTAAATGCTCTTGACTGGGGTGTAAAACATCATTACTTCATACCACTTCCATTGTCTTTGTTTGATGCATGGCATTGAATGGTAAAAACCCTCTTTAATTTTAATGTCATATAAGTGGCTTTTATTACAGGAGTATTTTCGTTGTATGTTCAATTAGATGATGATATATTTTGTAAATTCAATCTTATACTGTCTGGTTTCTTTTACCAATAATCATATTTATGTCAGCCTTGATGGTGTTTCTTTGAATCCTATTAAAACTTTAATGACGTAGACACACATTGCATCTCCGAGCTATACACGTGAATGATGATATAAAAAGTTATTTTGGAATCTATTTGTTTATGGATTGAACACCTACACACAAATACCACAGAAAAACTGACTCTTCTCCATGCCAGACTTTGTGGAATATACATACGTAGGTAACATGCATGGTGTCTTGAAAAATAAAACATCAATAACATCTTCTTATACCAGTCGGATCATGCTTTGACATTTCATATACCAGTTACACGTGCATACGCACATTTCTCTTTGAAACCAGCATCTCTTGTGAATCCATCTGTAAGTTTAATGCAGTATTAAGAACTAAAAAGTGTGAAATTATTCTTGTTTTTAAAATCAGCATGTGTTGGAATTCTGTAAAAATATTATTCTGTACATCTTTATTTTCTTACTGAAAATTGCGTTTTATCCAGTCCTTTGTTTTTACTGAGAACTGTTGGCAGTTATACATATATGCATACCATCTCCTATACAATCTGACAGCTCCAATTTGCGCTGTTTTACTAATTGACAGTTCTCGGAAGAATTAGATCAATAAAAATGCCTTTTGGTCACAGAGAAGATTTGTCAAGTTAACTGTAAATAATCCATAAATTAATGGATTCTTCTTCACAGTGTAACCAATCTCTAATCATTTATTTGGGTTTGTTTTCAGACATGAGATAAGTGTTAGCTTGTTAATTATTGTTGAGAACCTTGGTGACTAAGTGGTCTAAAAGGTGGGCTTACAGGTCAAAGTGAATCTTGCTGCTTAGGTTCAAATCCTGTCAGGCAAATCCTAATGCGAGATAGTTTGTCAGTTTGCTTGTTTGCTTGATGGTTTTCAAAGGTCATTCCACTTTACTCCATCATCCCAGAACTGACCCCTCAATATAACTTAAAGGATCATTACTTAGGTGTAAAAAAGTGACTTCACTGCACTTCAAAATGGTACTACAGTCTTGTTCCAATGTCAGACTAGAACATTGCTAAGTTAATCTGTTACTTCATTGATGATCAGTGATTGTTTTATTGTAAAACGTTTTGGAACACATTATAATATCTTGTTTCAGTGTCAAAAGTCCATGCACCATTATTGACGTAACATGTTCTGATGCGATCTGACCCATTTTCATTGATTTTAAATTTCGTTTCATGTCTGGTTGTGTATTAACAGTACATCCATGTCATGCTTTAGTCATGTAAACGTCACAAACCCATAGATCTCCAGTCATTGTGATACTAATATAATACATTTGTAGTATATTTGTAAAATTGACGTGAGTACTATTGAGTAGTAATAAAGACGGCAAATTATTTCATAGATAGTCCAATAAAAGACAAGTTTAAAGGTTTGGAATACAATATAGAAAGAACTAAGGGAGGGCTGAGAGATATAATCAATATTATGTTTTAGGTTTGTAATTAATATTTATGAAATCTAACTACGATATTACGGCACCATAAAAAAAAATTAAAACTACGTCAAAGATGGCTGATTACCTCATTCTCTCGTAAAAGCCAATTACAATACATATACAATCTTTTGAATGTGTTGGCGGCCTTGGCACGACTTGTCTTGTAGAGGCATGTTTCCCTCCATGTCACAAACTTTAAATTATCAATTATACTATGTATGGTAGTAAGCCCTTTTTTTCAGACATCAGCGATTTATACTCATTAATCAGCAAATCCTGATTTAAATGCTTCAAAAGTTCAATTGAATTTTAATTTGTTAAATAAAGTTAAATGGTATAAATTCTGTCAGTATTTTAATTGTTTGTGACCCTATTGAATCTGTTCACTGACAAGGAAACTTTAATTAGGTGTAAAGTATTTGTGATTAATGCTCCAATTCATTGCCAGATTTGTTTCTAGTATTTAATTGATACGATTCAGATATCTTACAGCTCGCTCTATACCTATAGCTCGCTCGCTCGTATGATGTATAAAGTACTGATTTTGATATGCACACATTCCTCTACTAGTAGCATTGTTTTGTACATGTATAATTTATTTGAACTTTATTATGTGTACATATAACAGACAGATTATTATCAGTATCAGGTTATTATCTGAGCATTTCAGATATATATTTTTTTTACCTGTAATCCCATTGTTCTACGATTTGATATATTTCTCACACCTGCAATTTAGATAATCAAGTTCAGCAAATTAATTAGACATTGATATTAAATTAATTATTTATTATTTATTTTAAATCATAAAATTGTTAAAAGAAGAATAGTTGAACGCATTGCAATCACAAAGCACACATTATGAAAGCAAGTTTCTCTCCATATTATTAAAATAAATAGTTAGGTATACTCCCTCATGCAAAGTATTTCCTTAGCTTAATTTGATAAAATATATTTTGGTCATTTTGGTAGCTTTTCAACATCTTCAAAATAATTTTGGTTTCATAATTTTGGTCCAAGCACAAGTGATGAGGAATTGTATTCAGAAATGGCCGTCTAGTGCTGTAAAATTAAAACTGGTATAATATGTAATTTAGGATAGTAAAAAATTTTAACTGATAGCAATAATGTGGCTACGAAATGTGTTGTAAAACTTGTTCAAAACTGGCATAAGTGCTTAAAGGCTAAATTATCTGTTTACTGCAAAATTGGTTGCTGCAGAAATTTGAAGCTCTAATCGATATCTAAAACCCTACATTACTCCTTTTTTTCTTGGCTTACAAGCTTACTTAAATTCCATCATCATTTTGCCCATGTTTTGTGAAGGATCTGAATGATTTAGTGCACAGTCTTGTAATTGAGTGTCAAATCAAATCGCCCTTATAATTGTGCCAATAAGTACACACAAATCAATTCTGTACATGTAAGGCTTCGGAAGAAACCAACTTGATGTCAAGTAAAATTGTCTCGGTAATTTAAGACATGCAAAAATTAAATCCATCCAGACTTACAATCACAGACAATTTTGTCAGCCATCGAAACCTTATTATGTTTTGCTAGTTTGGTTTTGTCTGTTGACCTGACTTGACTCCCAGACCGCATGTATGGATAAATTCTGTCTGTCAGTTTTTCATTTTCTTCAAATCAATTGTCTGTACAGTTATGTTGGTCTTTGAAAGCTTTCAATGTTAGGTAATTTGAAAATATCCATTGGCCTTTATTGGTTAGAGATTTTAAAACTATTCCTCTTTGGAGTTCTTTTATAATTGACTGATGAACATAACCTTACACAGAAATTACAGAAGCACATAATAAATATGTACTATAGCTTAGCCATAGACAGAAATCTGGAGCAATGCTGGGGCCTAGAGCAGCTATAGGTGCTATGGGACAGTTACCATGTTCAGTTTTTCTACCAAAACCAATAAAAAGTGAAGTTCATCAACCGTTAAAAAAACAACTAAAGGCCATAAACATGCTACTATATTGGCACGAGGTTGAGAATTTTGTAATAACATGACATTAAAAAGTTGTCATTAAGTTTTTTAGGGATTGGAGAGTTTGGCAAGTTGTCTAATCTTTATATATATATATAATCTTTATGTAAGTATGTGTCCAGACTTGGATGTTGAAGGGTGGGATTTTGCTATATAAGGACACAAATACTGCAAACTGTTAAGTAATACAATCCTTTAAAGTACCGGTACAAGAATTATTGCATTATTAGTGGTATTAAATAATGTTTACTTGTAACGTGATCAGATCTAACACCTGTACGCCTTATTGGAAAAACAAAATTAAAATCAAAATCAATACAATTTTGAAATTGAATATGTTATTGAACTCAAAATTACTTTTGACTTGATATGAACTGACAAAATTCCAATACACATTTAATGCCAATGATATGCACATTAGCATTTACTTTTTAAACCATAAATAAACTTTTGTGTAACATTCCAAATCTGCATAATTATTTACCATAACTGACATCATGTTAAAGCAAATTAATTTTAAAATTACTATTGGACTTTTTTCTACATGAATAAAATAACCCTGTGTCTGTCTGATAAATACAAAACATACCTTTTTGAAAAATTTTCAAATTATTTTTAACTATATGTATGACCCTTGTTTACAATCTTCTTAACATACAGTTTAAAAATCTTTTTAGAAAAATTTTCAAATTATTTTTAACTATATATTTAACCCTTGTTTACAGTTTTCTGTGTGTGAGGTTTCTTTAGAATTTATGATCATTTCTCTATGAAATGAGCAGAATTATGGGGTTTTTATGCCTTAGTTAAAAATAAAATAGGTTTTATATATATGGAAGTTAAATGCTGAAGGTAACCCAAGGGCAAGACTTCATTTTGTACCCCCTACCATCAAAAAAATTCTATGTAAAAAAAAAAAAAAAAAAAAAAATTACTTTTCACAAATATGTTAAAAATAGCTTGAGTCCTTTTTTAGACAAAATTCACATTTTAGTTCAGGGTACCAATGGAAGTCTTTCCAACTCCAGAAGACTTAAGAGAACCTCCAACCCAACAATTTGAGAGAACTGCCAACAATTTGCGATTTCTTGCCATCTATTGACATTGTCAAACAACTCAAATCTGGATTAAAGCCAGTTACTTCCTAGCTAGCTATGTAAAATGTTCTGTCACAAAGTCAAAATTAAAATATTTGTTTCTTGTCAAATTATTGAAATGGTATCCTATTTACATCTTTGAGGCATTATATCTATTGATATAATCTAACTGTATTTAAGCAGGCAATTCATCAAGTGTTCCCCAATAGAGAATTATTTATTGCCCAAAATTATAATAATGTTAACAAATATCCCTAAGGCTTTCCAAATATAAGATTATATTAGAATTTGTCATTCATTAGTAAGGACAATAGCAGTTGGGGTTTTGGCTGTTTTTCGTTTTGATTTGTTTTGGTTTTTTTTTTAATTGAGAAAAATACAGTTTTTTTAATATGTCAAATGCTATGTCATAACATAATTTAAAAAGGTGCAAAAATTCTGTTTATATTACACACATGTATTACAAATTTAATATTTTGCATTGCATGGATGTGAAAAGAAGGGTTATATATGAGAGTAGAGTTAAGGAATGTTGTGAGAGAAGTTATAGTGGTTACCAAACTTGAGTCTACATCATGTTTATAGCCTGTTTATACAATGCTTAACAATTCTTTGTATAACTCCTCTAGTTTATATATTCTATTTGCATTTAATGCATATTGGTAGTTATTCCTATAGCCTACATTATACCAATGAGTTGTGAAGATAATTACCGTTGCTCATTGAGAGCATACTTAAGTTCGACATTTATGTTATACTGGTCCATAACTTGTTGTCATTTTATATATTATAGGCATGAATCGGGTTATTTCCTTGGCACACATAAAAATATGTTTTGATAAAGACCTCCCTTATAAATTCTTCACTTGGCCTCATGATGCACAATCTAGATAAAAGGAGAAAAATGTTTCAGTCTTTTCAGACATTAGTGAAGTCAAGTGTCCAAGAACCATGTACATATTGATAGCATAAATTTGTAAATTCTTCACTTTGGCTCATGATGACACAATTTCAAAAGAGAAAAAAATGGTCTTTCATGCTCATGTATTTTAGTAGCACTACTAAACAAGATCAGGACTAATGGTGTGCCTAGGTGAAGAGAAACACAAAAAAACCTGATAGATCCCTATAAAAAAATGTTTGATCTAGAATTATTTATGACACAATAAAGGTGTTAAATCACTTACTAGATCATTGTATTGGTTGTTTTACATGTTCTATATGTATGATAGGTAATTAAAACCATGTATATAAATGTGTACCTGTCGACCAGACAATATATATAAATTATACAAGTTGAATAGGAAGACATTTTTCACCTAGAGGGTTTAATGGTCTAAAAATGTTTTAACTCGTAATTAAATGCATGTTCTTGCGATTACATAATGTATGACTCCATACCTGCACTTTAAAGTCTTGTATTGCTATTTTGTTCATTGTTGTCATTATTGTCTGTCAAGCAGAATAGGGGCATTATTGCATAACCAGCAAAATATGCAGAATGCTCTGGTGCCATTTATCCTTATAGGTCATGCTTAGTGCTTTTGTTTTTTAAGACTATATATATATGTTTTCATTCCCGGTGTACAAAATGGCCATTGTCAATTTGACAACTTTATTCTGAGAAAAAATATATCTTTATTTTCACAACTAATAATTTTAAATTTGTGGAAACTTAACTAAAGTCTATATAAAAGTTTTAACAAAGATTTAGCTCAGCCATCTTGACCTTAAACTTGTGTTGTAGCCTCAGGAACACCTCCCCATATTACTGGTACTCAAATTAGGGCTACCTTCTTTTAAGAAGATTGCAGTAAAACTTAACTTTTATTAGTAAGAAGCTTATAATACTAAACGTGTCAAACAGCCTACAATGCTAAACATATCTTCAGTCAAAGTTCCCAAGGACATGAAAAATAGTGACATAACAGTACTGCATTTGACAACAAGGAAAGGCGATAGAAATGTCAATTAACACCAGATTAAGCAGTTTACTAACTGAGTATTTTATATAGGTTCTTTTGGTGTCTGATTGCCCTCTTATTGGCATTACCATTGCTTCCTGAATTCAGTAATTAGTGCTGGTAACAGCTAGCTTAACAACAAAGTGGTAAATGAACTGTAGAATTGGTTACAGTGGCATACAGCACTTAACAGTAAAATCAATAGGCTCTTACAATCAATGATTTTTTCAATTGCCTCCTCCATTATCCAAGTGGTTGGTTATTAATTTATCTAAATATAAAACAAATTCTATTTTAATCCAGTTTTGGCAGATTTGATAAATTTTGATAAAATCTATAAATAACAGATTGAATATCTTTATGACCGGCTGAACTTGCCAGGTATGGGACATTTTACTTTCTATAATAAACATAGTCTGAGTTTCTTCAAGTTAAATGAGTTAAAAACTGCTCTTTAGATAAAGAAGAAATTGGCCCCTCTGGCTTGATGGTCATAAATTTTAAGACACTCTAGCCTTCAATTGTGTATCCAGAAATAGAATGTTTTCTATTTTTAGACTAAATTGTTGCTATATTTGTCACCAGTGGGTTTATAATGATAGTAAGATGTTCTCTTATTTATTAATAATTTATGAGGGACAATATAAAGAGATGACATTTCACCATATGTGTCATTTACATAATTTCTTATTCAGGTTTTTGAACATTTATTGTCAGAATTTATGAGATGCCACAGTCTGTATTTGTGTCTGTGTGTCATCGTGGATTTTTTAAATAGAAAATCATGAATAATATGAATAAGACATTTTGTCAGAATGTCAAAACTATGAATCTTTGGTATCTTTCTATTTTATAGTCTGATAATCTAGACACTTGTCTATATATACTTTATGCTTATTTCTAACCAGGTTGTAAGTTTATAAAAAACATACTAGACAGTAGCTAAAGTAAGCTGAATTTTTATTTAGGCTTAATAAGAAACTTGAGCCATAGTACATCGGCCCAGAAACTTGGGATAGTTACACAAACTAAAAAACTTGGGCTTGTACATAGACCCTGAACCTTGGTCTAGTGCATAGACCCAAAAAATTAGGGAAGTACTTAGGCCTAAAACACTAGGGCAAGTAAAGGCAAGTCACAAAAATTTTCTATTTCTTGTAATAAAACCTTTTGCTGCCCTAGAAAAACATGACCCAATATAGAGTTTTTGCCAACACAAACCATCATTCCTTTTCCCAGTAAAGGCAAATATAGTGTCTGTTTGTTCATTTCAATATTGAGTACCCGGTAATTTGTTGAAACATTTGTGTATATGTAAGAATAAATTATTTAACCAGTTTGAATAGAATGATGAATTGATGCATTGCCTAGGTGCTGGGTGATGCATTTAAATGCATCATTTGCAGTCAAGTGATTGAAACAACAAAACCACAATAATAGTGCTAAACTTGGCCTTGGTCATCAATTGATGTCATAGAAAACATCATTATTATTTCCAAGATCCAAAAAGTATGAACATCTGAAGTTTGAACACATTTTTGAAGCCTCTATCTATATACTATGTTTCTTTGTACTTTTAGGTAATATTGAGTATTCTTGCCCAGCAAATCAGGACTGTGAAATTACAAAACGAAGACGTAAGGCTTGTCAAGCTTGCCGCTTCCAAAAATGTCTATTTGTTGGTATGCTTAGAGAAGGTAAGTTAGTTTATCATCATTAATTAAATGTTATCATGGATGAAGCTTAACTATTTTTAGTTAGGGGCCCAGCTCACTTCAGAAAAGAAGTTTTACTAGTAATAAATAGCTAAAATGTTTAAACATATAGGGACTCTAACTGATTTTTAGTAGCCATGGGCTACTGGGCCCCTGTTAATCTTCATCCCTGGTTATCAGTCTCTGTTTGTGTCTTCAGAGATGTCTGTCTTACATTCAATTATGGCATTATCATCTCTTCCTAGTTTAACATAGTTCAGATTGCGATTTGGGGGGAAAAATATCAAAACGGGGGGAAAATTCATGTTTGTATAGAAGAATAGATAAAAGAGAAAAACAATACATATTTGTGGATCTAAGCATGTTGTCAATTATTGAAATACATGCGGTCTACTGTTACCCTTTTGTTAAACTATTGATAGAAAAGTGTTCTAAAATTGAATGTTTGACTGCATACAATTATGACCTAAAAAGTTCCATTTTCTATGTAGGGCTCTCAATATTTTAGGTTAAGCCTGTTCATCAAGGCTGTATAATAAATAGAATCATTTTTCTGCCTTCACAAAGGCATACAGTTATACATGTATTTTAATCATCATCATATAGATTAAATTGCACTCTTTTTCACATTTTGTCCAAAACATTTGGCAATATTACATATATAAAAGAATGCTGAAATGCCGCTTTTAATATTTATGACATGTAGTAAATGTGACTTGTAGGAACTTAAATAAATGTATGTAAGCCAAATGAACTAACTTTAACCGTACCCCACTTGGTTTTCCCCATTGTGTCAGCTATGTTAAATACTAACTTATTTATATACACACTCTGTTAATCAACATGAGTTGATAATCCTAAATGCGGCAAAAATTGGACTTGACAAGTTCAGATGATTTCTGTAATCTGAAGTAGAGTTTTGATATAGTATGGAAATTGTTAATGAATATATATCGATTTTAGCCCATAGCTTATCAATACAACTTATCCACGATAGTTGCTTTCTTTAGTTATCAAGGATTTTTTTTCAGTATTTTAGATTAAAAAGTGTTTACATAATGATTTTTTCATACATCTACCTTTATATTAATGGAAACGTGCTAAGGCAGAAAGGTTATCATAAGAGTATAAATATTCATGTATCGAACTGTTGGTGGAGAATTTTTTTCTTGGGTCTGTAAGTGCTTCATACAAATACTTGACATTTGGAAAACCAATTAGTAAATTGGTTTTAACATTAAGCTATTTTTTGCTTATTTCTCGCTCCTGAGAACATTGGTGTTTTTCTCTCCAAAACCTTCAGAATTATATATAAGTACATTCTTTGCAAATGCAAAACTCAGCAATATGAATAATTATTCAAGGTCTTTTTGTGTATTGGTTATTGAATGGTTGAATGGGATTTTCGTCCAAGTCAAGGATATTTCACTTATATTGAGACATCCCTAGCTATAGGTGAAGTGGCAGAAATTTTTACTTTGCAGTGTGCTCGGGACAATGTGCAGGGAGGGTTCTTTAACTGTTGCACGGGGTATTGGTTTGTACGATCTCTTCTAAAGGACCCCTCTGTGCACTGGAAAGCAAAAGTACTTATCATCATGCTTTGTCTATAAGCTTAGTATTTGTGTAAAAGGACTTGTTGGATGTTTTCATGAAGCATTGGAAGTAAACTATTCAATGAGCACCTTTAGCAAATGCTAGTGTGAAATCCTTGTGTATTTGTGCAACAGCCAGGACTTGGTGATGTTTTCGTGAAGCATTGGAAGTAAACTATTCAATGAGCACCTTTAGCGAATGCTAGTGTGAAATCCTTTGTCTTGATAATAATCTGAAAAGATACAGATTAGTGACACCAGGGAGAGATAAGAGCCTTAATCTCATATGTAATCTTGATTGACTTAGACATGGCTTATCCTAGTGCAATGATGTTAAACTCAATTAAAATGCTAGCTGAATGGCTTCTTTATATTTAAGGTCAAGGTCATATTACCGTAGTTCACACAAAGATCAAAATGAATTGACATGATCTTTGGTCTGCCTTCAGATAAATAAATGAAACTATTTGGTAGGAGTTACCAATGGCTGGGTTTTTTTTGTATATGCATCTTTGAAGATTTGTGGGTTGCATGATTGAACTTATTCAGTCCATTGTCGGATTTTATTAACGCATTATGCCATAATATTACAATCGGGCTGTTTTGAAAAAAAAGTTTACTTTTGAAAGTAATTGGGTTATTTTAGGAAATATATTTTCTGTATAGGGTAAATACTTAAAACTCCCATATAATCATATTTTCTATAACGTTTTTATATAATATGGTTTTTGCTTGGTAAGGTTTTTTAATTCAATAAAAAAATTTGATGTTCTACAACTCGTTAACTGCTGACTATAAATCAACAACAAAAAATAATAATTTATTCATACATAGATTTATACATACACAAATATATAAATATATATATAATTTTTAACATTTTACCTCCCAGTCTTGTTTACAAAATAAACCTTAAAGTGTTTTTCCGATTTAAAACTCGGATTACATTTGAATTGAATTTTAGCTGATATCTAACACAGGGTTGTGGATAACATTTTAATAAGGAGATATGATATAGCCTAACTCAATCTTGCACAAAATGATACACAAAAGATTATAAATGTTGTCTGAATTAGTGAATAGATTTTATGATGTTATGACGATACAGGGGGGTCTCTCTTCTTCTCATAAATCTCTGTTTGTATAGACAAACAGATAGACTATTGCACTTTTGAATTTGGCTCTCTTGCAGAGTTTGTTGTCTGTTAGACTGGACATCATCGATATGGATTGATTTTTACCCTCTGGTAATTGCTACATTGCAGAAAGATATCTGCTGTTACAGCCTACTTGAATTAAAATTTCCACATCCAAAATGATTGAGGATGGAATATAAAAATCGTTATTCTGCCTTTTCATTGTAAGAAAAATCATTATTTTATACTGTACTCTGTGATTGTGTGTGTAAAATCTGAACTTTTGACCTTTTGATATGAACAAACAAATACCAGCCTATAATAAATATCATGGCCCATCCTGTCATCAGTCTGAAAAACCCTTAACTGTTAACAGTTTTGAAGATATCACCGTTAAATTCACCTTATTTTATTTGAAAGGTGCAATATACAGTAGTCAAAATGAAGACATTTATAATTCATGTTCTGGTATTGGATAGGAATTCCCCTCTATAGCCTTCCAAGTCAAACCATGTTATTAGAAAGGGGCTTCAGTGGAATTTTATTGAGGGACTTTTGGACAGATCCTAGTGTGTGAAAGCTTGTCAGTTCATTTGCCAAAGGTTGGAGGTTTTCTCCTGTTAACTCTGGTTTTCCCCACCATCACAAAACTTACCATCATGATATTAGTGAAATACTTTGGACTGGGCCATAAAACACCATTCCACTCAAACATTGCTTTGTACTTTGAAGAGTATCCAAAAATCTGACTTACTATGTGAAGTATGAAAAAAAAACCAATTGATCTAAAAAACTTTGTTAATTATTGCCTAAATCTTTTTATTAGACATACCAGAATTCATTTAGTTGTCATTATAAGTTAATTTAACTATGATTTACACCACAACACCCACAAGGCATTGCTTCCTGAGCACGTGGCAATTACCGCAATTACCAGTCATGCCATGTTTTATTAGTACGAAACATGTGATTTGTAAAAAATTACAATATTATGTTTTATAAATTATGATATGAATTATCAACTACTTTGTTAGTTATCATTCCAATCAAAATCAATAACGGTTAAGGATACTTGGATTAATCCTCGGTCTCGACAGCCCTGTAACGTTCTGAGATGTTGGCCGTGTAAGCATGGTACTTATTAATCAAATCAAGTGTCATTGGGTAATTCTGTGTCATTGCATTAGCAATCATTTTATGAATTGCTTACTCCCATGCTAAATGTTAGATGGAATTTCTGTATCAATATTGATCTTGAGATCTGATAAACGTATTCCCAACATACACCTACTGACTGGTCATGCATTTAAATAGCAGCTTGCTTCCAAACTATTTAAATGCTGAATTCTTGCCAATTATCTATATATCATAGGGAAATTTTTTGTCTTTTAATTTTTAAGTTCAATATAGATTTTTAGATTTATATGTAAACTTGGTTTGGCAATGTTAATCAAAAGTATAGGTAAACAATATTGACCTGTCCGCTTGACCTTTAATTCAAATATTTATTTTGTACCAGTATCTTTATGTAAAGGGATTGCATGGGTTTTTTTTGTCAATATAATTGGAACACTAATGAAGTAATTTATGTACACATTATTAACTGAGAATCTTACTACTACTATATATTAGATGGATACTTTTATATGAATGTTCCCAATGAAGGGTCAAGCGTACAGGTCAATGTTGTGTGCCTACCGTATATCAGTAACACAGGAGACAGTATGTTGATACTTCCCGAGCCAGTTAAGTCAAACGTTATTGTTTGTATCCATCTCATTTTATAGTAAAATCCAATATGTTTTGTATAACTGTTTAATATTTAGCCCGATAGGTTACCAATATTCTAGTTTAATTTACCATGCTATCCCCTGTATTGATAAAAAAAAACCAATACTGGTCGGCACTCTTTCCAGAAAAAAAAATTACAAACTATTGATCATAGAATGAGTTTGATATGAGAAGAAACAGGCCTATAATCTGTTATATATTCCTTTACCCTTCTTTTATGTGTATACTGTATATATTATATATACAGCTTCCATGTTTACCAAATACTAGGGAAGATCCATCGAATGATGATGATGCTATTTACAAATATGGGTTTGGAAAATGGTGGGGTCCACAATTGTTGAGTGGTCTGAAACACCTGCTTATAGAACATATACTGTATTGGTACTTAATTGCCTAGGGTTGAATGAATCGCACTCAAATCCCAGTGCAAGAATTATTAAATAATTTTCAATTTGCTTACTGAAGACCAGAGATTTTGTCTTGACACTCTGGTATTCTCAGCAATTCCAAAACTGACTGCTTAGCTTAGAGATAATGTAATACTCTTGACTAGGATTAAAAACATCGCTCTTTCTTCTGTTTGCTTTAGTGTTATTAGCATGGTATATTTACAGTATTTGTGCCTTTGATTGGCTTTTCTGCTTGATTAGACCATTTACAATGATGATGACCAGTTTGGTGTAGTACATTACTTTTGTATGCAGTAGTTTGTAAACATTTGCTGATTGACTGTACCTTAACAAATGCTTTATTTACTGGTTTACTGACCATATTCACTCTTAATACATGTACAATTATATCCAAACAATAGTTTCTCTCTATCTCTTTTGGATGCTTCTTTCTTCCATATCTGCTCATGTAAGATAGGGTTTTTCCCTATGTGAGATACGCGTATCTCACATGACCACGTGACCTTTAGTGACGTCACAATCAAAAGACAATTACATGACGTCATCATATGGAGAACATGACGTCATCTTGCGGGAAAATGACATGCAATTCTTCACAATTTAGAAATTTTGAGTGCGTTTCAAATTATAAATATTGGATTTTTTAATCAACTACTTTGTTTTGTAGTTTATACATTTTGTATAAACCAAAATCCGGTACGATCTATCCAATGGTCATATTTATTTTAAAGGAAAATGTCGAATTACAAAGTTAGATTTTACAAACATGGCGTCGATGTCTATGTTCATCGGACCTGAAGCCAAATATTGGCACTAAAATGGAAGAAAAATAATCCATTATGAGTTGATCCATGTAGGATAGGGAAATCTCACCCTCGGGGTTGAACATTTCTGGTCAGAGACTCGGCAAGCCTCGTCTCTGACTGAAATGTTCAACCCCTCGGGTGAGATTTCCCTATCCTACATGGATACTCATAATGGATTCTTATATTCTCTCTCTCTCCTCTCTTGCCATCTCTGAAAATGTGAACACAATCACAGGCCAAAATTCACACATTAAGGATATTCAAATCACACATGTTTTAGTGTTTGATAAATATTTAGTAATATCTCTCTCTCTGTCTCTCTCTGTCTCAATGCTGCTCTCTCTTTTTCTGGCACTGTTCTCTCTCGATCTTTTTCTCGGATGCTGATGAAGTCAATTATTCTCAATATATTTGTAGTCTTTTAGGACCATATATCCACATATTTTCAATCATAATGATTTTATTGGGTTTTAATAAAGTGTGTTTCAGGAAATAGATGATAATTTAAAGTCTAGATAAGGAGGTTTTACACCAGTATTATGACTTTTATTAATTGCTTTAGGATTGATTGACGTGAATAAATTCTGCTCGATAGATATTGGTCTATTATTGATATTTTGGCATTAACATGTAGTCTTTAAGGTGAGATGTTATCCCTAATCAAGGCTAGCTGTACATAGATAGACCAAGGTAAAAAGCAGTATTATCAATAATGTTGATCGTCTAATCACTACCATGTATTGACAGTACCATGCCAGTTCTAGATAGAGTGTGGTTTTATATATGGTGCTGTATAAAATGTCAGAGACACCATCACTCAAACCCACACAGTGGCCAAGCTGACTGGCTGAATGACGTTATTGTTACAATTCTTACTAACTCCATCTTTGGTAAAGTTGTTTGGATGTCATAGGTTATTGAAATCAGCGGTGTGTTTATATAACTTCATATAACAGATGATCACATCATGTAATGCTCCTCTCAAACCGATAGATTTATATAGATCTAGTAGCAGACTAATTCAGGAAACTTTATCCATCTATAGAATTATCCTTTATTAGATTGCAAACCTTAATTAATTTACCTTACTGAAACCAAATATACATTCTGCTTTTGTACTCCATTAATTAACTTCTTGTGTTCCACGCTGGTGTCTGAAACTGTGTGGTAATTCATGTTTTGTTAACCAATTCACATATTTTTGTATGTTTAGAGATCTTTTTTCTTCATTAAATACAAGGTTTTCTCTCTACAGTAGTAGCACTTCTGTTTAGATTTATTTACACTGGCACAAAAGTTCAAGTTGTGTTATCACTATGGTAGCTCAGTCGGTAGAATGCACATAAGATTTCTTTTGAACTTTCAATTCTTTGAAACAGTAACTGTGCTGTCAGCTCTGATAGGCCCTAGCTCTTACTTCCAGTTTCTGCAACCCCTGCAGAATCTTACTTTTGTAATAAATAACATATATACATGTATTTTATATGTAGGTAATCACCTCATCTTGTCTGTCAATCTCTGCCTGTCTGTCTATCTGTCTATCAATTGGTACTTTATTTGTTTACAGAGTTTTATATTCAGATTCCAAACAGATTACAATCGCATTGTACCTAACATCCTATAAATCTATTTTTAATTGATTTTCACCAAAATATTAATATCTCTCTTTCTGAAAATGAAACTAACTGTTCTTAGCAAGTTCATATTTGTTGGTAGTGAATTTTGATTTGCTAACATAAAGTACTCTGGTTTTCTCCACTATCCCAGAACTGACCCTCTCGGATTTGAAAGAAAATGGACAAGGGTTTAAAAGGCCATAACTCCACCCAAACTCCTCTTGTATAAAAAGCATTGCAGCTGAGAAGAGTGCAGTGGGAAATATAAATATCATTATCATCAAAGTTACAACATTGAATGTATAACGGTAGGCAAAATGAAATATGTAGGGGACATTTGATATTTAAAAATTGAAGAAAATTTACCCAAGACATTAAGATAGGCTATGGAGTTTATACAAACATCAAGTATTTTAAAATTGACATAGGGGATATGTCAGCTATTGATTAATGTGTGTATTATCAGGAGATGGATAGTCAGCCCCCATTTTGGAAATATAAATGTGATTAAGAATATCAGTAAGAAAAGGTCAGTTTATATTTGGTTTAATGAAATCTGTACTGGCCTTCACCCTAACTAACACAGGTCACACGGTTTATAAGACCATGGAACTTTTTCACAGCATTTAGTTAGTCTTCCTGGTCCAAAACATTAGCATCAGTTTTCAAACAATAAATGTCCATTGCAGTTGGTTTTATTTCATTGTTGTCGATATAGATGAACATCTCCAATAATACTGGAGATGGTAAGCTATTCTGGGTGGGCCTTTACCCTAACATAAAGTTTTCAAGTCCATGGAACTTTTTCAGAGCATTTAGTTTAAGACTTCTGGGTCCAAAAGTAGTAGCAGTTCTCAAACATGAACCATTGCAAAGGGTCTTATTTCATAGTGTCCCAAGTTGATGCACATCTCTAATAAAACTACAGATTGTGAGCTATTTTTCATCTTCACCCTAACACATAGACCATGAGACTTTTTCACAGCATTTGGTTAAACCTCCTGGTCCAAAACTTAGCAGCAGTTTTCAGACAATACCCATTGCACTAAACATAGTGACCCAAGTAGATGCACATCTCCAATAAAACAAGAGATGGTAAGTAATTTGGATTACATTTCGAGTACAATAAACATATCTTTTACTTAAAATTCTGCAGTACTAAGTGGTGGTCTTTATACACAGGTTTTCCAGTACCCTGTTTAATGAGAACTACAAAATGTATAATTTTGTGGTAAAAAGATCAAGGATAGGCTCTACTAAAGAGAAAAGAGAGTGATAATGATGATTTGTAATACTGTATTGGCTTTAAAGTCAAATACTGACAAATTACCACTTCTCTTTCATTTTTGCTACACTTAGTTCAAATTAGGCTAGAAGTGTTTTAAGTTGTCAGACATTGCTTTATAAATTATGTATAGTTTGATCTTTAACCTTAGCTATTGTATCTATTTTTGTCCAACTCCTAATCGAAAGATTTACTGAGTGAAAAGTATAAATACCTACTGACTTATTGCACAATGCAGGTACCGGTACTTAAAATATGCATGTTCAGGCACAAACGATAATAATTTTGAAATTATTATAAAAGGTTAAAAAGTCTTTAAAACAGAAGTTAAAAATTAATTTATTTTATTTATAGTAACTTTATTACATGGTTATAAAAGTTTAAACATTCATTTTGATGCGTGCTGTCTGCACTGTAATGTCATGTAAACTGGAGCCATCTGTTACCTGTCTGGGGTATCATTTTAGTTATACCTCCGAAAATGAAGTTGATGTTTAGATTTTAAAAAATCCCAGTTGCACCTAAAATGATGTAAATTGCACTTAATAACAGTTTGCTATGCTGATTGAATCTGTCCTTAAACACAACATAAGTTCAGCTTTTCACAATTCTCCCAAAAATTGAAAATTTGCCTTGTTCTTGCCTTAATAAAGACCAATTAGGTAAATACTGCTGTTTTCTCCAGTTCTTTTGAGTTGTCTTTGCAAAGTTTATTTTTAAGATCAGCTGTTCGAAAATCACCATGCCTGTGCATTTGTTTGAATATTGACTTAGCTAAGTGCTGTTTTCTTAAGTCGTCTTAACTGATTTCAATTGTCTAAAAGATGTCTTAACATCAGCTTAGCATAATTGTTCTAAATTAATCACATTTACTGTTGAGTGAAAATTTATCACACATGAGCACCAAAATCTTCAAATTCAATATAAGTACCACAGCACTTCTCACAACTAAGGTTCTGATCCCAGTTGGCATTTTATCCTTGGTACTCCAGTTTTCTCCATCAGTCTAAAAATCAATGTAAGTGAAAGAATTATGACCTAAACTAACATAGAAACATACAAATACTGGTATTTCCAATTTGATATTTTTATTTTGAAACGGAAATTATTGATAAAAGAGAAGAATAAAGTGATATTTGAGAAAATCAGTAGGTATTTTAGTATTGTAATTTGATGTTTACACTGATGAATTATCCTGATTCTGAGACATAAGGAAATGCCATGCCTACTAAAATTTAAAGGATATACTAAAAGCATAGTTGAATGATCGCATCATTTATCGGATGAAAGGTTAAAGTACATTTTTTATAAACAAAGGTAATTACTGGGTACATATAATAGTTATGTAATCAGCATCTCCTTTGTAGTCGTTTCCTCTTCATTATAAATATAGATACATACATCTTTCTATTTAAGTTTTTGCCTTTGGCATGTGTCTTTTGTATTCCTTTGCCTCTTGGTATGCATCTATTTTGTTCTTTTGCCTTTCAGTAGGAACGCCAACCCGGCTTTTTCCGAGAATTGTGTTTCGGTTTTACAATTTTTTATCCTTCCGCCGTTTTGAAAATTGGGATTACTTTTTGACAAGTGTCTGATGGCCGAAAAAGTCCCCCGTGTTTAAATTAACGATAAAACATTATAAAATATAGTTCAGCGCCGTGCACCAGTGGATTATATGCCAGAATAACCAATATTTTAGAATTTGGGTTTAAATTTGATATAAAACATTATTATTCACACAAAATATTCGATTTCTTGACGCCAACTGATGTCGCAACAGAAACCCTAGGAATTTTTTGTCAATCTTTAAAACTTGGACACTTTTTGTGTAAAAAAATTATCACTCGATATTTTGTAAAACATACAATAACACATCCAAAATTAAATTCAATCTAAAATCTTTCTGGTGCATCAGGTGTAAATATCTTAAAACAGCGAAAATCTGGATGGTACATTTGGTTGTCAATGTAAACAAATATGGCTGCCCCCGCGATGATCGGTGTACGAATGTGAAGTTGGAAATGACATTGCAACGTGTTTAAATTATATTCACGCGATACCGGTTTGGAGAATCATTAAGTCACATGTTCAAATCACCAAGTTTCGCAAGTTTTCAATAAAAATCCTTAGACAAAGTAATATAATCTAAACACTGATCGGTTACCTACATGTCAAACCTTGTATGCATACGCTATCAAGAGTTGTCTCTCTTTTATTGCATTTTCGCACTCTCTCCCTCTGTGTGTGTGTGAGAGAGAGAGGGGGGGGAGAGAGAGATGTTCAGTAGAGCATATTTTGAAACACCATAAGTCATAAGATTACCTTCACAATCAATGCAACCAGTATATTTCCAAGGAGTCATTTATCCATAATGGACATATTACCACCATACAGACTGAATCTTTAAATAACTTACATATGTAAACTGAATGTTCACATTAATATTATAAAATAACCACTATCCTAATTCAGAGTAAATAACAAATGAGTTTTAAAATAAATTTTGCAAAACGGTATAACCTGCTATAAAGACCACCTGTCTATAGCAACCAGTATGAAGTATCCCCAATGGAATTTACTATATATAATGACCTTCCATATATATTCCACCTGTCTAATGTGAATAAAGACCACCTTTTACAGTCCCAAATGACTACTCAACTTGTGTATAAAGTCCACTTTTTCAATCAACTTTATTTTAATTTTTTTTTATAATTTAGCAAAAAAATTAACCAAGTACATTGTAATTCATATATTCTAATGCATTAAGATTAGAAATATATAATTAATATATAGATTTTTGTTGCAAAATGTATATAAAAGTAAAAAAAATTGAGAATAAAGTGAAGTCCTTATTCTCATGACAATGACTGAAGTCATTAGATCAGAAGGGTTATTATAATAATAACTATATTAGCATAAAGCAAATTACATGCTTGTAGCCTATTTAGAATATTGGATTATTAGTAACTAGTCTTTGTTATTTAGTGGTAGTATGTTTACTATACCTTTTGTTTTAATTAGTGAGACCCTGCTTCTTAAGAAACAAGGACATTAGTCAAGATCAACTCTAACCATGTAATCAGATGTAGTCCATTAAGATTATAATGCACTTTTCAATTTTTTCTATAATTAATTCTAAATAATTATTTTTAAAAATAATAATAAAATAATTTTAACAAAATTTATAAAAAGGTATTTTAGAGGTATTATTTTCACTCATTTGTATACAGTATCAACAATACATGTTTAAGGTGACCCTCTATATAAAGTCTACCATTTTTGCTCAGTCCCCTGGGTGATTTTTATACAAAGGTTATACTGTATACCAGATATCAGGTTTGATGGATGACATGATGTTGTTTTTGCTTGCCATAACCAAAATCAAGTATTAACATATTTAAAATGTGCAGGCAGAAATGGGCATAAACAGACTTAGCTATAGAAAAATTGAAACAAGTACATCTGTTGTCTTATTGCATTGGCTGCCCATGTGTGTATATTGGGTGTGTGACCATTTATTCAGTAAAAATATATTATATACACACATTGCACATGTATGGAGCTGTTTCAAAAGTCAACACCAGTGTCACCACCCCTTTGCAAAATTTTCAAAAACAATACCTGAGGAGAAAAAGAAGATTGTTTTACCTTGAACTTTTTTGGTGTTTTTATGGTTCATCTATTCAATTTGGAAGTTTAATTATTTTTATGATATGTGGTAAGCATATGATGTCTCTCCCTTTCAGTCTTGAAGCAATGATAGAGTATGCAGTCTATGCCATTTGAACATATGGGTTTTGAAAACTGGCTATATATCCATAAGTAGCATTTTAGTAAACAGATTTAATTTATTATTGGTTGCATTTTAAATTTGAGATTTAACTAGCCAGTCATATACTGTTTCAGTTTTGGGTTTAGAAATTATTTTCCTCATTTGTTAGTTTGAATACCATATGCAAATGCACATTCTACTTTTATCTGCAAACTTAAAACAAAGGGAATTGGGCATTGTGAAATGTGACAAGTTGAATAGGTGTTTGTTGACTTCTTAGTTTATTAGGAGTGCAATTACTAACCTTCTAATCTTACATGGCTTTTGGGAATTTTATAATCAGTGGTCTCAAACTGTCAATTTAGTGACATTGCCTCTTGTTTTTCACTTTTCAGTGGTTTTTATGGTTTGTTGCTGGTTGATTGAACTTGAATGTTGCAAGTGTAAGCTTTTCAGCTGCATATGTGAAAGCTCAAGTAAACATGCATGACAAAAATTGCTATGTTCCTTGAAATTTTAGCCAATATCTCAGTATTGTATGCGAGTGCTGTAACTGTCTTCAAAAAGCACAGGAATTTCTCCTGGAACTGAGATTTAATAATTTAGCTAGAAGGAAATCTTTATTAGGCCATGAAAGGCACATTATTTCAGTATCTGAAATATAAACACTAGACTACACCAAAATTAACAAATAATATTAAATATTCTTGCTAAATTATTTAACAAATTTATAATTTCTTGTTATTTAAACATAAATAGTTTATGGCAAATCAGAATTTAAATTTTAATCAAATTGACTAAATCAGGGACAGTATAAATTTTCCAGACATTTAAATTTTGGAATATAGTATATATCTTCACTTTTAAGTGCTGGTTTACTTGACAAAAGCTTATCCAGCATTAATAGTTTAAGCAAAACCTTATGGTTATATTAAAGTCTTTGTTAAATCATATTATTGCATTTACCTGCAGGAAATTTAACATGGGTTGGGGTCAATCAAGAGGAAAAAGTGACAGTGGCCAAGCTACTGTTAGGCTAGTGTTTGTACAGGGTATGTTTTCAAAGTAAAATGCACTCTCTTTCTTTGTCAGCTTAATATGGAAGAATAATTCAGTCTCAACTTTACTGATTCAGTGATCAGGTTGTTAATATCAGCTTGTAATGACTGAAATTCACAAGGCAAAGGTTGCCACAGTTGAGAAGTGAAGGGCCTTCTGAAAGCCTCTGGGGCCCAAATCGCATATCCTAAATAAACGGATTTATCTATTGCCATTAATTCCACAATTCAACTAACACTTATAATACACCGTACGTGGTCAATCAACATAGATTTTGCGCATGTGGTTGTCGTATGGATTTTTAGTTTGTGAAATGAACGGTCGAAGCGGCATATTGCCGAGTTTTAACATGGAGACTGAAAGTAGGCCCTAAAATCCGGCAAATTCTATAAGAAGTCTGACGAAAAAGATGATAATTTTAACCTAAACTTACTTTATTTCAATCGTAAATGCCATTCTGCGTCTTCTGTGTGTCCAAACTAAATATAGAACACAGCTAGGAAGCAGTACTTACAAAATTTATAGGTCAAATTAGACGAAAAATGGACCCGACCCGTACCCAAGAATCCGGACTGACGGCGATTTTTTTCACCTTTAAAACTTGGACACTTTTTGTGTAAAGAAAATTATTTGATGAATTATATATCAAATGTGCATTGCAAAAAGATCTTTTTTTGATATAAAAATCATTCTGGTGCACGCGCGTTGCGATAAATGGGAAGGAATCTTGTGAAGAACAATTTTTTAATTTTAGTCAGTGACTCGTTTTTATCTCTGAATTAAGATATTAAAATGTAACCGGAATTGTTAAAAGTAGTTGTGAACGAGTTTCATATATTCTGATTTTTTATGTTATAACTTTGGTCATAACATCCGATGATATATTGAACACAATTCCCGATTTTGCCTCGTTCAAAGGTTCGCCATTTTTTGCCCAATTTTATCTCATTTTTGCAAGTTCACAAATTTTAATGAATCCCTACGCCAGCGGCCTTGGCGTTCCTACTGTTTGGCATGCATGTTTTTATTCCTTTTCGTTTTGGTAGGCATCTTTTGTACTCTTTTGTCTTTTGGCATGCATATTATGTGCATGTCATCATGGTGTGTACATTGCATGTATAGGCTTGCAATGCCAATAATTTTATTAGTTGGGTCGATATAAAAGAAGCATACTTTTTTGGATTTAAAAGACAGCAATCCTTATGACAAACCAATATTTTAATTACACCAATTAGTACTGTCTTTGCACCTTTCTCACCCACATACTTGTTCTCGCCATCTTTATTTTTGCATGTGATCTGAAAAGGCAAAGCAATTTGGAAAGAAACTAATTATTTCTAAAGTAATAATAAAGTCAACAAATTCTGACAAAGGACAACAAAGAACCTGAGTTGTGTTGCATCAATAAATACAATTGCAATTGGGAAGAATAGGTACAATGCCAGTAGGGTATTCAAAGTGACATGGTTACAGATTGTCTGTCCAAGGAAAATTTGAAATGTTTCTTTCTCTAAAAATGTGTATATATGTTTATATCATTTAGAAGTGGGGGCATTAGTGCCTTGGAGTCGATTCCTTAAAGGTAAAAGCCTTTAAACTGGTCAAATCTCCTCTCATGGCTTGTGCCTAAAACTTAAACCATTAATTAAGCAAAGGGAAGCAGATACAAATAAATGGCTGTCGACAAAACCTGTATATATATATTTTGATAACTTTGTGTTATATAAAATTTTGTGAAAATGATTCATGTAATTTGCTCATTTAACTGACATCATCACAGTCGAAACCATCCATATTGATTTACCACTAACTCACATCTTCTCGGATGTAAAATTAATGGCTTCATAAAAAATAAAAAATATTTAAAAATCACTGTCTGTTTATTGATCGGTAATGGTGATAAATTGAAGCAACTTTCCGATTATTTTCAAATTGTTAGTATATAGTATCCCTCATTTCTTAAGAGGCGGTTCATCATTATTGTTCATTTAGTGGGCATGTTGTGTAACATATATCCGTTGTATAATGTAATACATGCAAGTTTCCAATGAAAGCGTCATTTATATTGATTTGGTATTGTTCCGTCGACTCGTCAATCATCTGTGATTTAACAACTGTAAAGTAGCAAGGTACACACCAGCAATTAGCATTAATGGCCAGATAAGACTTATCATATAGTACAGGCCCCGGTTTCACAATCATTCCTTAGCTAAGATTTTCCTTAACTTAAATCTTGCAAAATTTCATATCTTTATAATTTTGTTAATTTTCAAGATATTGAGGAATATAAGGTGTCATTTTTAAGATCACTTCTAGATTAAAACATTTGCATTTAGTTTTGACAAATATATCCACCAGTAGTTCCAAAAAGAGATAACCAAAATTGCTAAATTTAAGTTAAGGAAAATCTTAGCTAAGGAATGATTGTGAAACTGGGGCCTGGTACTACCGTAATCTACCCTAGTTGTCACTTAGCAGACCAACAGAAATGTAGTTGGTTAGGTCATCCTGGGTAAAAGGGGCCATGCAAGGATTTACAGGGGCCCAGTATCCATTGATTCCTAAAATTAAGTCTAGGTAGTACATACAGGTACTAGTCTAGTCGTCACTTAGCAAAACCGAGCAGTGTTCAAAACAGAAATTTAGTTGGTTAGGTCATCATCCTGGTCCAAGCCTGGGTAAAAGGGGCCATATAGGGATTTACAGGGGCCCAGTATCCATTGATTCCTAAAATTAAGTCTAGGTAGTACATACAGGTACTAGTCTAGTCGTCACTTAGCAAACCGAGCAGTGTTCAAAACAGAAATTTAGTTGGTTAGGTCATCATCCTGGTCCAAGCCTGGGTAAAAGGGGCCATATAGGGATTTACAGGGGCCCAGTATCCATTGATTCCTAAAATTAAGTCTAGGTAGTACATACAGGTACTAGTCTAGTCGTCACTTAGCAAACCGAGCAGTGTTCAAAACAGAAATTTAGTTGGTTAGGTCATCATCCTGGTCCAAGCCTGGGTAAAAGGGGCCATATAGGGATTTACAGGGGCCCAGTATCCATTGATTCCTAAAATTAAGTCTAGGTAGTACATACAGGTACTAGTCTAGTCGTCACTTAGCAAATCGAGCAGTGTTCAAAACAGAAATTTAGTTGGTTAGGTCATCATCCTGGTCCAAGCCTGGGTAAAAGGGGCCATATAGGGATTTACAGGGGCCCAGTATCCATTGATTCCTAAAATTAAGTCTAGGTAGTACATACAGGTACTAGTCTAGTCGTCACTTAGCAAACCGAGCAGTGTTCAAAACAGAAATTTAGTTGATTAGGTCATCATCCTGGCCCAAGCCTGGGTAAAAGGGGCCATATAGGGATTTACAGGGGTCCAGTATCCCATGATTCCTAAAATTAAGTCTAAGTTCCTAACTTTTACACATATAAGCTATTTATCACAACTTTTCTGAAGTAAGCTTGTCCCCTAACTAGTTTAACTTTATTCCTGCCATTTTTTTTCCGAACTTTAGCCAACATTATAACATATAACTCAGTGTGTTTTATATGAAAAACATTAAGTCAAAGAAAAGATATAAAGGAGATTTTAACTAAGCCAGAAAAGACGAGCCAGGGTAGACCACAATGCTTGGTGATACAAAATGAATTTCTACCAGATAAAGTACTGGTACTCTTAAAGCAGACTCAATTAGTCCTTCATGATATGAAATTCAAAAACAAAGGAATACTGAAGGTAAAAAAAAAAAAAAACAAATAAAAAACATCAACAAAACTGAGGTATTTTTTCTCTCTCCAAAAAATGGAGTGCAACACATATTATAGCCTTTGATCTTCTTCAATGTATCATAATTTTTTTTTAGGTATTTCTGTAGGGAAGGCTTATCTTAGTAATTGCAGATTAAAACCAAATCCTGTGTTTTCACAGCATCAGTTCAGCTGTTTTTGTATTATTAATGAAATCTAATGTACTATCATTAGGTATATACCCTTGAGCTAACAAACAGTTGCCAGTCATCCACATTCCAGTTAGTATATATATTGAAAAGGTAAAAGTTGATCCTTCAGTTTTGCTGTGTATTGTTGCTCTCTCTCTAAATGAGATTTCTGTCAATCTATCTACATTTCCAATTCCATATGATATATGTTAGTCTTTTAATTGCTTCATACAGAAAAAAATCAATTATGTAAACTCTTGTTCCTGGTGACATCTATGTTAAGTTCAGTCAGTATCCCTGAAATAACCTTTATAGATTAAAAATAGAAGAAAAAAAAACTGTGAATCTGTTGCTATTCTGATGATGAAAAAGGAGAAAGATTCTGATGTAATGCCATAAAAATGTATATTTTTAATTGTTCGGTTTCCATTTTGATTCTTTTTATTAGTCTATGAACTTTCTTTAAGGACATATGAAAAAGATACGTTTCATGATTTTAATAAAAATTAAACCCACACTTACATTTCATGTTTCCACAAAATCTCTCTCTCTCTGTCTCTCTCTCTCTCTCTCTCTCTCTCACATGTACACACATATTACTCAAATCATATTTCATGCTAACATGAATGGGATGGAAAAAAACATGCATGCTAATGTACTCAAGCTACATTTCATGCTTCCATGAGACTGATGAAAACACATACTCACACATGCACACTACTCAAGCTACATTTTATGCTACCATGAAACAGAAAACACATACACACGCTACTCAAATCACATGATTGCTTCCATGAATCAGATGGGGGGGAAAACCACGCATACATGCCAATGTGCACACACACACACACACACACACACCCACAATTACTAGTATACTCATTACAGGTAATCAATTTCATTTCTTCTCCAAGGGACAAATGAAGTATTGAGGTGTTAATTAATTTCAGTTTGAATTCACTTGGTAGGGAGCATGCTTGAAGTGTATAATAATGTACATGTACAATGCTTCTGATTTGATTGGCAGAAAGATGACATTCAATTTGTAGATTTCAGGTATTAGACTGCTGCTGGAAATAAACAAAACAGATACTAGTTAATTTCAGTATAAAATTTCCCTGGTGAAAACACATGTTCTGAGTTACATGATTGAAATACCATTATATTAAACACTGGCTGTGATAGCTTTGATGCTGCACAGCACTTGTATATTACCTAGATAGAACAAATTGATTATACAACAGAATAACCCTAAAAATAAAATGTATTTAATTCAGAGAAGATGTCGATTGTGCAATGTATTTGAAGAATTGCCTAATTATCTCAATTAACCATTTATATACTAATAAAAGGCATTGTATGTTGCTTTTAAATTGTCTGCAATTACGTAAGTGTCAATCCAAAACAGAATGTAGTTATTGCACTGTAGTGAATAAAGTAGGGTTGGAAGGAGTGGTGTAATGGTGTTTTATGCAGTCACTGATTCTTTCACTTACATTAAGGAGGTCAGTTCTGGTATGGTAAAGTGTTGACTCATAGATCACAGTACCTCAATCAAAACATGTATCTTTAGAATTTCATTCAGATGAATAATGGTGCCTTACACCACCTATGTTTTAAATCCACAGTTGAAACAAGTTTTCTTGTTGAAGGTTGGTGGTTCTACAACATCCCAGATCTGACTGCATAAGTACAAGTGAAAGCCCCAATTGGAACAAGTTTTCTTGCTAAAGATTGGGGGTTCTACATCATCCCAAATCCGACTGCTTAAGTACAAGTGAAATTGTCTTTGACTGGGGTTAAATTCACCATTTCACCCATTCATCCAACAGAAAATGCAAATATTTGAACTAAAGTGTTAGGAAGGTCAAAAAGCCTGCAGGTAAGCCACTAAAAGTCGGTTTTCATTTGATCAAATAAAAAATTACAAGCATGTTTTTTAAGAATTTTTTCCCATCAGATCTAAACAATTTATGCAGCTTGCCTGTCACTATTTTACAAAATATAGTGATTCTGTCAGCTGCAATACACTATAATAAAAAGAATGATGACATATTCATCATACAAAAACTTGACATTTAAAAATTACACTTGCAAATTTAGTTTTTTAAGAGAGTTCAAGTACTGAACAAGGATATGTGAGGTAGTTCTTGGTACACAATTAAAAATGTCTGTCAAATTCCATTGCATCATATGAGGATTGCGAAATTCAGGTCAGTATTTCTTCATTTGAATAAAACTACTGACTTGTTGGACTGTCGAGGATTTGATAACCTCATTTTAAAAATAACTTGATCATGTGTGAATATTGTGGTTTACTTTACATAATCCCGATAGTTGATAACACAGACAAACACAGGGTTAAAGACCTTCTTCAAGTCAACTTACAGTAACTTTTACCAGTATATGACCATATTAGGGGAAGAAATTGAAAAACAAAACTGAAATAAAAAAGAAATCAATTTCAATATACATGTATTAATAATTATAATTTGAACTTTAAATTTTCTGAGGAATTCAGGAATCAGCCCAGATGGCTTCATTTTGGGACACATTTCAAGTGTGTTTAATTGTTCATTAAACATGGACAGTCAATTATCACCATGATACAATGTTAGTACGGTAGTTGGTTCATTATACCAGTGGTAAGAGGTCATGAGCATGATCCCAAGCTGGTCGTTTTACATGGGTAAGTTTGAAAGAAGCCTTTTACCATACATGGTGCCTTACTTACATTTGCTCATGTTGCTCAGCAGCGACAAGGCATGCATTGTGTAAAGCATGGGTTTCTAAGGTTATTATATTCTTAATATTGAAGAACAGATCTTATCCTCATGTTGGAATCAAGACTTTGTAATCTCAGTGCAAAGATGTACATGGTGCCTTACATCTGTCCATGTTGCTTGCTTAGTGGTTAGAGTTTCTATCAGATACTGCTAAGTGCGGTTTCTAGGGTATTTTCAATATTGGTGATCTTGTTTTCATTCTGGAATTAAGATTCTGTACAGGTAATCTCAGTGCAAAGATGTCCATGGTGCCTTACATCTGTCAAAAGGTGCACACTTAGTGGTAAGAGCATCTCTCTCACACTGCTGAATGTGTTTTTTAAAGTAATCTCAACATTGGTGATCTTGTTCTTATTCTGGATTTCATCAATCTCGATACAAGGATGTACAACAATTTTGTTGGTATTACCGGTAAGTATTATTTCGTCATACAGGCTAGGAGTCGGTCATTGGCCAAATTGTAGAGTTTACTTGGTACAAATACCAGTAATAAGTAGGACAGCTGGGTTAATCTGGTAACTGATTGTGGGTACTGGTTTTACTTAAGTAGGACTTGGTTCTAAGATAACCTTCTACACTGTTTTAACAGTTATGTAATTTATGTATTGGTATGATTAGTATGTATTGATATCGTGGTAACATTAGGTAACTCGATGGTATAATGTTATCATAACCTTGTCCTCTGTATGGCAAATAAGATATAAAGTGTTGAAAAGTTTGTGATGTATGAATGTCAGGTGAAAGCTTTAAATAGACCAAGAGAAGGACTCTCTCTCAATATATATATCTCTCTCTCTCTCTCTCTCTCTCTCTCTCTCTCTCTCTCTCTCTCTCTCAAGGCTTTGATAAAGGTAGACCCAGTGGACCCAGTGACTTCAGTTCTATATTGAACAATACTTGTTTGAAAATCATAGGCTTGATTCACTGTATCAAATTTACAATATTACTCTAAAGTTTCATTCTAAATATTATCTAATTTCTTCTGTTATCTGACATCCTTACATCATTACTGAAATCTTCTATTCAGAATGTCCACTCACTGTGTATACCAGTACCGGTATATCTACTACAGCCTAAATTATAACCTGGTCCTAGACTGTACTGATTGCTGGAAGTCATTTACATTTCTGTCACACACCATTTGAATAATGGCAATATCACTTTAGTACTAATAGTTCAATATTTAGAGTGTTTGTGTTTGCCTAGGAGGCAAGGGGTTCAGTTTCTGACTGGTTTAGACCAGCAACTTAAATATATCAAGTCTATGTCCAAATCATAATCCATATATATGTGATGTGGTTGTTCCTTTCACTAAGCTTGTACCGTTGAGATATAAAACTCCTATAAGATTGTAAAAATCAGTGCCCCATTTCTCACTGTAGGCATGCTTAGGTGCCACTTAAATTTATTGCTATAAGCATATTGCAATTTCTGGAACTTCTTAAACTGATTACTGATTACATCTTGAAACAAACAGATAATTCCTTCTTGGATGTACCGGTACACCTCTATATATAACCTCTATTATTTACAGGGTTCATCATGACCTTGACTGTAAGACCAGTATAACCCTGCACCTCCCCAAAGTTGATGAAAAATCTTTAATTGTAAATATTCCTACAAATAAAAAATATTCATTTATAAATCATATTTAATTTGGCAAGTAAGATGTGTAGTATGGCACAATAACTGTAGATTTAAGGTGAATGGTAAAGTTTTATTAACACATAAATTTGTATTTCTCCCTACAGTAAAGCAAAAAAATCTGCCATTAATACTAGTAAACAGTATCATATAGGAAATGTTGTGTTTGTAAGCAAAAAACCTTCCCAATTACTCTATCATAGTCTAAAAACCATCTGTTATCTTAAGTACAACTAGGATATTCTCTCAGAATCTGCTCTACCATACCTGTATATTTTAATAGTTTGGGTTACAGGGGAAAAAACGTAGCTTGAAGAAAATAAGAATCTTTGCTATTGCAATAAAAGCCATGTTAATTAAGATGAAGATCGTAAAGTTTTAACGTTGTTGATTTTGTAAACATTTGCTTCATGAACTGCCTTGCTTACATACAGGCGTGATATTGACACATTAATTTTTTCGCAATTTGGCATTTACCATCAGCCAAAAAAGAAAAATTCTGCACTGCCAGTAATGAGGAAAAAAATTTGGTTTAATGCCAATGTAATAGTAACAAAACTGTTTACAACATAGTTTTGATGTTGTTTATGTAATTAATGGTAAAGTTTGGCCGCTGCGGTATTTGATTGTGTATTAATAACTAATTAAATTACGACAAGAATAGATTGTGGAATCCTGTTATCCTATTGTTTTAATCCTACCTTATGAATCTCATTCAGTCAGATTGTTTGTTACACCATGCACATGTTGTGGCTGGAATCTAGGGGTCATTTCTGGGTTAACCAAGTAAAAGGTTATTGAACTCTTTGTTTAAAGAGAGATAACTCCATCCTCCAATTGATACCTCTGCTGATTTTAAATTTAGGTCACAGTAAGTTATATTATAAATATTGGTATAACGGTACACAAAATTTACAAGTTCCTGTTTATATTGTTGTAGTTACAGTTTAACACTGTTCTCATAAGCAAAAATTATCTTAACATTTGCTAAATTTCAAATTTTTACAACTCAAGGAATGTTGTGAAAATAATGAAGTCCAGGTTTCTTTGAACAATTTTATAATAAAAAATGAATTTAAGAAACATACTTGATTTTAGATGATGCAGTGTACATGCATAGATATTTTTATATAACAAACTTTTAATTTTGTATATTATAGGTGTTAGACTTGACCGTGTACGTGGTGGACGACAAAAGTACAAGCGCTGTATTGATACTCAACCTGTCATCCAGCAGTTACTGCCATTGATAAAAAAGCCATGTATTGAAGGTATGCTTAACTATATATATTGACCATTGTAGTGGACGAGGTGATGTAGAAAGCATACCACAAGTTGAAAATCATCTTGAATAACCAGAGAGCTTTGCAATGCAAATCTTGCCTAAAAATTGCTGTTAATAAGCTGCCAGGGAAAGAGGTAGGTTTGGGGTGATGCCTTTTGTCCATCTGGACACTCCAGTCTGTAGTAATTCAGCTCTAATTAACAAAACTTGGTGCAAAGCATCAGAATTGATAGGAGATATGCATGTCATTAACCCCAGTTGGTGTGCTCATTTTCCTGGGAGTTATGGCCCTTTGAACATAAGCATAAAACACAAAAAAATACCTACCGATTCACTAAATATGCTCATGTCATTTGGTTCCTTTATTAGTCTTAAAAGGACAAAATATTGACATTAATAGAAATTACAGAAACTTGCACAAATCTACAAACTGAATAGAATAAGTAAACAAGATGTAAACTTGCCATAACAAAGAAATCTTGGGATAGATGTACATGTATATGATAGTGGTATATAACTATGTTTTTATTTACTTTCTTTGTTTTTTTTTCAGTGATAGAAATCAAAATCTTATTACAATTAATCAGTATAGAGTCCCAGTTAGATAAACTTTATGCCAATCCCGAACCAGAAATTCAGGATGACGAAATCAGATTTTTAGCAACAATGTCAGATCTAGCAGACAGGGAGCTAGTTATCACAATCAGCTGGGCCAAGCAAGTACCAGGTACGTTCTCAAATACATTACAGGTTAGCCAGGCCCAGTAACCTATGACCTCTATATTGTTTTGACTTGGTCCCTAGACATTGATGTTTTGTTATCTTTTATCAGTTTGATTTTAGCTCTTAAAGCATACTTTTCTTTAATTCTAATTTTGGGTGTCATTTGCCGAGTCGTCTAGAGTGCACCAGTACCTTTCACTGCCTTGACTTAAATGGAAAGTGTAAGATTTTGTCAGTTTGCTTGCTGACGTTGGTGGCTTTTTCCAGGAGGTGTTCTGCTTGCTAAAGGTTGGTGGTTTTCTCCAGAACTGTCTGTTTCTTTCTCTATTAATGAATTGATCACCTCAGTATTAGTGGAAGAATATTGGTTTCGGCATTAAGCACGATTACTCATGAGTTCCTTTATTAATTACAAATTGGATGTAAAATCTCATAGCCCTCTCCCTCGCAATTATACTATTAATTATGTATTTATTTATGTTTGTATTTCAGGGTTCTGTACGTTATCATTGAGTGACCAGATGAACCTACTACAACACTCATGGTTGGAAATATTGTGTCTGAATCTCGTTTATCGTTCATGTCCATACATAGGCTACCTTAAATTTGCTGAAGATCTTCAGTTAACATCTGAGGATTGTAAAATGTGCCAATGTTCTCCAGAGCTTGATGGACTCTCAAGAAAACTTGCCAAAAAATTCACAAATATGAACGTAACAAAAGAGGAGTATCTCCTACTAAAGGCCATGACTCTATGTAACGTAGGTAAGTACATAAATGTACTGGTAGTGTAATGTAGGTGAGTATGACAATAATAACGAGCTGGTAGTATACTGTAAGTATGATGGCCTAAATGTACTGATAATGTACTGTGGGTACTGGTTATGTATGATTACTGTCGTTGTGTTTGTTGTAATGTTGTTTAGCATTTCATCAGCAATATTTTAGCTGTTCACAACTAGAAGAAAGTTTATAAATTTTTGAGACTTAATCTTAGAGCAATTTAATTTTGTGCGAGATTTGCAAATATGTTTTTGTGGTGTCTTGTACTTGCCCACAATGAGGGTGATTTCAAGATCTAGCTCACTGAGTCAGTATGCTATATAAGAATTTAAAATTTGAGATACTGCTGACATAAATGAGCTGATGTACTATGGGCACTTGTAAGTGTGACATAAATGAACTGCTGACAAAATATACTATTAGTCACTCACATGGTCACAAGCACAAAAATTAGTTAAAGGTAGTACATGATTTTATGATGCAAAGAGTCCCAATCATTTTCTGTCACTGAGTTCTCTGAGTTATGGCCCTTTGAACATAAGCATAAATCACAAAAAAAACCCTACCGATTCACTAAATATGCTCATGTCATTTGGTTCCTTTATTAGTTTATTAGTTCTCTGATGTAGAAAAAAAACTACAACTTATTGTTATTGACAAAGGTACTTGTTTGTAGTTGCACATAGCTTGAATATTATCTGTCAGTGAGATGTAAGCAATTTATTACTAAGAGTGAAGTGAAATAATGGAGTTTTATACCCAAGACAAGATTATTTCTTATATTGAAGTGATCATTTTGGAATGGTGGAGAAAACTGGAGTGCCCAAAGAAAACATCCAGCATTTTGCAAGCAAACTGACAAACTTTCTCACACTATAATCTGTCTTGAGTCTAGGCTGCGAGAGGCACTGATGCATAAGTCCATGCTTTTTGACCACTCGCCCACCAATACCCCCATTACTAGGAAATTTATGTAATGTCAATATAAAATTGTCAATATGACTTAAACCTTGCTGAGAATTCATCAAATTCTATAGACATAATGGAACATAATCCTGTATGAACTGATTGACCACCTGATCAATGACACTACTCAGACATATTAGTCTATTAGATATAAAAATTTATATTTTTTTTTACCATTGTAGATGTAATAATAGAAAACACTGAAGCTGTCCGTACTCTACAAGACCAGCTACAGGATGCTCTCATAGAATATGTACGACACCACCATGCTGGAAATCTACGTCGTCTTGGCCATTTATACCTGCTTCTTCCAACACTCAATCAAATGAAGCTTCTTGCCAAACAATATTGGTTTGATGTGAAAAAAGATGGACGTGTTTTAATGCACAAGCTATTTCTAGAAATGTTGGAGGCCGATTCTTGATAATGGCTTCACGTGGACGTAGAAACATATAAATCTTGTTTGAATGTGTGATAATAATGTTAATAAGTGCTTGTGTGACAGTAGTGAATAATCAGTAATTATTATATATACCAAGTAAAGAGCTTTCACAGAAATAGATTTCATAGACTATATATACAAATATATATGTATATACATATGTGCATGTGTATGTATATATATATTTGTGTGTGTATGTATATATATAGAGACTTTGGTTTGTGTTGAAATTTAATATGCAATTGTAGATATACAAAAAAATGTACTGATTTTGGGAAGTTTGTTTTAATCATCTAGAAAATAGAGACGGTTCTCGTTTGTAGAACAGTTATCATGTATGTGTATATATTTGAACTGAAAATTGTTTATGCATATAGGTAGTAGATTGATTTGACAGTACGATGTGTTAGACTGTGTGTCTCAATTTAAAACAGTAATAATAGACCAAGTGTGAAATAATTTACTCCCCATATTTATTCCACACAAAATCAGTTAGCTGAATTGGTGGGCATTAATGGGAAGAAACTACAGAAAGATACAGCAGAAATTTTGCAGACATGTTTTTGAATGTGTTATTAATACAAAATGGTGGTCTGACAAGTAAAAAAGAATCTTGATCTTGTAAGAATGATGGAGAATATATGAAGCTATCTGTATCACAATGCAAATCTTAACAAATTCTGTTCCAGTTTTGAGCAAAATAGTTCATTTACAATGATTTTAATCAGACAAAAGGCAGCATTTAAGTATTCTTAATACCGTTAACATTACCGTACTCAGTAAATTTTGTGACAATTGATATACATTGTAAACTTTGGACTAAAGAAGAAATAATGCATTACATAGCTCCATCTAATAGGATGATGAATTATGTATATGCAAAATTGTTTCTAAAAAATCGCTTCAGCATACGATGAGCCATTGAGGACAAAAATTCTGTTTGTTAATACATGTATTGAGGATTCTGGTATTATAACAACGCTTTCAGTACAATAATGTTGTGTTATCACTTTTGTACATCAGATATTGTTGTCTGAAAGAGCTTAACAATTTAAAATCATTTCTATGACCGATATTTCAGACAGACTGATTGTTTATGTAAAGGCAAATAAAAAGATTTTTGGATATTTTTTTTCCTCGCCACTCAATACATCGATCTCAGTGCTTTTATTGAGAAATTTTGTTTATACACTATTCCATTAAATTGATACTGTTAATATACAATGTTTTTAGGTATAAAATTTACTTTTAATGAAAACAAAATAAAATGAAATAAATTTTGTATTAAAGTAATAAATTTGGTTTAAATTCTTAAATGCTAATGGTTAAGTTTTATATTAAAATTTAAATAATTTATTGTAATGATAAGAAAAACTTAGGATTGAATAAAAATTGAGTTATCAATGTCGTTTAGGAGTTGCGTCAGTATACGAATAGAGTTGTAAGGTTTGCATTTTAGAAGAGATGAAAATTGGATTAGTAGTTCCTTTAGTTTTAATTTGTCAGTTTATTGCTGCAACAAACGCCATACATTCCCATCATATATATTATTTTCATCAGAATGGAAAAACCTAAATTCTATTTTTAGTTTCTTTCAAGTACTTTGTATTAGCCATATATATAATAACATATTTTTTTATATGCTGGCTTAAATATGACATATTTAGGAACTTAAAATTGAATTTGTTCACTCCCTTTTTTTGTTCTGCATGAGATTATTTTTAATATACAAATATATATGTTTATTGAGCTATTATCTTCTAGTCAGTTTTTTGAATTAAGAGCCAGATTTAATTCCATATAAAGAGGATTTAATAATGTTAGGAAATAGAAATGTTTATTTAATATTACAAAAGATGTATATAAGTTTGACAATTTGTTTAAAAATATCATTTAAATTATTTATTATAGAAGGAAAAAATGCATTTATATTGGATATTTATCAAGATTTAGTCATTGTTATCCTCAAATTGCTCACCAAAATAGCATATTGATAAATTGTGTGAATCTATTCTGCAAACTAGATAATTTTCTTTGATATGCATACAATGTACTAGTATTTTCAATCCAAATATCATCATTAACATACTGTCTTTTCAAACTTAAAATCAATTTAATTGTGTTTTCCTTTCTTACACAGGGAGTTCTAAATCATTTTAGAAAATGTTTTAAACTCATGCATTATGTACATGTTGATTATGATAATGGCCAGTTTTACACTTTCTGTTGTGTTGACATATATTTTGTCATCACTTGATAGAAAGTCTGATAGCATGTCCACTTGAAGCTGGAAAAAAGTCATGATATTCTATATTAATGTTTTACTAAACTATCAACTAGGATATTAATTGTGGCCAATTTATAATATTCTGCTTATATGAAGTGGACTAATGATGTTGTTTTAACACCCAGGTCTAGATTCTTTCACTTATATCGAGGTTATTCATTCTGGGGTGGCATGGGAAACTTTTGAAAATAAAAGAATAACCACAAACTCACTCATGAGTTTTGAGCCAACAGGTTATTCAAAACAATATATATATATATATATATATATATATATATATATATATATATATGAAATAAACTGATCTCAAAAAACAAAAAATGGTCTGTGCCATTTCCGTCATTCTCATATAAAAATGATCAGTAGAAAATGTTCTAGTTTGCAGTATTAATTTCCCTGACCTGATCATTCCTACTAGAAACCCTGTATGTTTGGTGTTACTAGTTATATATATATATACTATCAGACTGAGGAGTAGTTAGATATATCTGTCTTTCAGTGTTCATTTATATTTACCAAGTTATCATCCATCACCATGCATGAAAGGGATTTCATTTTCCATTCAAACATGATAATCATGATTTAATGTTTATTTTTAATTTGGTTTAGAATGGTTTCACAATAAATTATTATCCAGCGATTAAATTGTCAATAAATAAAAACAGGCTGGAATTTAAAAAAAAAAAATTTCATGGGTTCAGATTTTTCTTTTTTAGGGACGGGTTATTGTTGTATCAGACCATATGTTACTGTTAAGAGTGAAAATCCACTAGATAGTACTGGTAGATGTTGTATCTCTCGATTAATTAGATGAGTCTATTAAGAATTGATATAGTATCCCCAAACTGAGCCATTTTTAGCTGCATCTTATAGTAATCCAGTAAAATGGCAAATATTAGGAACAGGAAAGGGAGACAACTGCAAGCAAATTATGTAATGTTGCTACATTTTATTATAGATGTTTATTTCTAGAAAATTAAAATTACAAGATAATGCAAAAATTGTACCTTTTATTTCACAAATTCGGCTAAATGATTTGAATTACTGAAGAAATTTTAACCTGTAATTGATCTTATTATTGTCCAATTAAAATTCAGATGTACTTTTGCTCCATTTACACTGGTTTCCATGGAAACCAGAATGTGAACAAATAAGTAGATCTGGCTTTCAAAATGAATCGGATGTTACCGGTAATGAATCTTGGGTTAGAGCTTGTGCTTTTTGGTGCAGAAAAAAATCGGGTATAATTAAAAATTAAAATATGGTAGATGTAGATGTTTCAAGAAAAATTACCGATATGTCATTCAATGATATGTGATTAGGTGCGTTAAATTTATATATATATAGATATATAGATAGATAGATAGATATATCAGTAACATATCACTATACACATTAAAAGTCATGTAAATAAGTTGTTTTCATTGTATGTACGGATGTATACATGTATGTATGGATGTAATAATTATAATCATGACACGATTCATTATGCAGAAATTATTAAACAGAACAGTTTGTTATTATATAACTGTGGTTTTACGATTTTTGATTTTTGAATTAATTTTTTTTTTTTTTTGAGTGTGATTACTACATGTAGAATCTGCATGCGTTTGGAACTTAGAAAGTTTTCATCAAATCTATAATGATCATTAATTAATTATTGATAAAAGCTTTATTTTTCTGTTATTTTCAAAATTCCTTCATGTTTTAACTGCTTTAGATACATGCTATAAAGAAATACTTTAGTTTTGGGTCCACAGATCAGCCATGTTTTGTTTGAATCTGCAGTATGTTTATGATTTCAAAAAAATATTGTGTGGTTTTTAGTTTTGTTCATGTATAAAAACAAATGCATATTTACGGACTTGTACAGAAACTTGTATATCAAAAGGACCCTGTTTATAAAGAAAGAATGGAAAAAAGAAAATATTTCTGTGGAAAACAATGAAATATAGCAGGTACTTGTCACTGATTTCTTTTAAGTCATATAAATGGTTTTGGTATAATTTATTTTTATTTGGAAGTACAAGGATGTGTTTGGTGGTATTGCTGTTATCTGTTTGTTATCAAATAAACTTGTTGATTTTGTAGTTATAGATATGTTAATAAAGTTTTCTAAAACCCCGTTGTTAGATGATAATCGGACATATTGATGATGATGATGATGATGGAATGTTGAAGACAACCACTATCAATCAACAAATTTGTTATTTCTTTGTTATGACTTTTTTTAACTTTTGGAAAAAAAATTCAACTTTAGGGGGAAAAAATCAATTTTGTCAACTTTAGGAATTTTTTTCCCCAACTATAAGGAATTTTTATTCACAAAATTTTCAATGCCTATGAAAATAAAAACAACACCCTGGTAATGCTGCGGATAAAAATATCAATATTACTGTATCAAATTAGAGATGTACATGCATTTTCAGTTTTATAAATCAGGAACATTCCCATGTCCATTTCGTTTTTCAGGTTGTTGTGTAGTGATCTCCTTCAACATTCATGATCATAGAAGTGTTTGTACTCAGGCCACCTCCCCATTTGTTCTTTTATATCATGTTAGAATTTAAAAGTGTTTTGTACATAGAATTGTTACAGATTTTGTTATTCTGGTCAAAATATGTCAATAAAACTTAAAATATTGAAACTTATGATATGTGGTCTATGCTAACAGTACAGGTATTATTATCACTTCTAAAAAGTCATTTTTGGGGGAAAATAGTTTATTTCAAACAATATACCATATAAATGGATGACGATGTTACTGACATGTTTTTTAAAAAATTATCTGAAATTATTTCGAGTTTTTTACCGAAGAAATTGAATTCACCTTTGCCATAATGATACTCAAGATCATACAAAACTTCTTCTACTGAGGTTTTACTGCATTTCTGTACAAATGTAAAGTATTTTCATGTCATTTATTGAATTTTTAAAATAAAATCTTTGTTTTGTTCACCATTAATTTTTTTCAATGACGCATATATTTGTTTCAATGACGTCGCCTTCAATATTGTTCATATAGAAAGTGTTTGGTTGATACCAGAATGTTTCAATATTTTTTGTTTTGTTTGCTATCAGACCAACCCTATCTATATAACACAAACTGGTGAATAATCCGTGTATAATTTATAAAGACAGCAGAAATAAAAGAAATAATAATATACTTAATACATAAGCTTTGTCATTATCATAATCTAGAATGGTCTTGTGTCGTGATCAAAGTATAAATCGGTAAAAGATTTCCCACACTAGTAGTAAAGACGTCGGTTTTTGATTGGTGATGTGTACATACGATATATAAATATATATATATATGTGTATATCTAAAGGTTTACCCTTTATCCTTTAGTCAGGTACTTTCCAGTTTTATTTTTCAAATAAATTATAGATTTGTGATATCTGAATTTTTATATTTTTGTGTGTTTACTTATTATTTTAAGTATCGAAGGAAAATTTATATTTGTATTATTATTGTGTTGCTATAGACACAAAATATTCAAGATACTATACTGGTGTTTTATTAACATACTTTTTTCCTTGTATGTATTATCGATTGCCACTGCTTTTTTTAAGAATTCAAACACTGCCGATTTCTTACATAAATTATGTATAATAATCATCTTGTGTTTGAATTCGGACTCATTAGTTTTTTCCTATTGTTTGTTTTTGTTTGTTTTAAAGTGTGCCATTTTAGTTTCAATTTCTTTAAAAAAATCAACACTGAAAAGATAACAAAATACTGTCATTTTTACGTTAACAGATATTGTAAGATGAATTTTCATATTGACCAATATCTGATAATAATCAGGACTTTTTTTAGATTTTACATGGTAACCTATCAGGGTGTTTTTAATGTAAACTAGATTAGTTGGACGTGAGTGAATGTTTGCTTCATATGACCCCAGATGTGATGCAGGGAGGAGATAATTTGAAAGTATTATTGTTTGCATTTTCTGAACAA
Source organism: Anadara kagoshimensis (assembly GCA_021292105.1). Classification (NCBI taxonomy): domain Eukaryota; kingdom Metazoa; phylum Mollusca; class Bivalvia; order Arcoida; family Arcidae; genus Anadara; species Anadara kagoshimensis. Next base: position 7,591,225 of record CM037858.1, on the reverse strand, counting down.
ATAGCAGATATTGGAATATATCCTCCCAATATGTTAAATAATTAACAATAGCAGTATCACATACATTGACTATATGGGGATATGACAAGATGCTGAAATTATGTTTAGATTGTCTTTAGAATTTATCAAAAAAAAAACCTCTGCAGAATAATATATTAGAAAAGGTTGAAAAAAATATTAAATACTTTGAAAAAGTAAAAAATATATACTATGTATATATGAAATGTAAAAATACATAAGATATAAAAAAAATGTAAAAAAAAAAAAAAAAAAAAAAAAAAATTTTAAAAAAAGTTTAAAAAAAATATTAAAAGAAAGAAAACAAAAAGTTAAAAAAAAGAAAAGTAAACGAAGCGGAGGATTTAAGATTAATTGAATAATTTATAAATTGATTGATTGATACGAAAGTTACTTTGTAACTGAAATTAGAATGTACGATTAATGAAAATTAACATTAAAATCACCCTGATTGATGTCCTGTTACACTCATTGTGTGGAGTTTTAACCACCATATTTCTGTTTATTTACAGAACCATTGTATATCTGTTTATTTACAAAAATGCAAATTTTGGTATTTCTCAACAAAGTACAATTTGTCACTTTCCTTCATTTCTTTCTAGTATACTTGTAAATTATATTGTGTGATTATTTGTATTACCGATAATAAAATCATAGATTGACCAATTTTATTATTAGTTTGAGTGTTAGGATTTCAAAGCCTTTTGACAGTAAATGATTATTAATCTTAAAAATTAATAGTATTTTGTTTTATGTTGACAATATTAAAGCACCCATTAATAGTGGTTTCAATTCTATTAGAAATCACTTTCTTGATAAAAACCAATAAGAAATTACTTTGGCACTTAAATTAAATAAGTAAAACCCAATTTTAAAATTAAGTAAAACCCAATTTTAAAATGCTGGTCAGTATTCATTCATTTATATCTTGGTTTATCTCCCTTTGTGTTGAACTCTCCAGATCAGATCTGCTGTGTGTTAGCTCTTTTTTGTGTTGTCTGTGTATTACAATATTTTTGGAGGATATTTAGTTTTCCATGAACAAGATGCCATTAGTATATACAGTATATATATGTTTAAATTCAAAGTTTTATCATTGCATTTAACTGAGGATGTTTTTTAATATTCCGGTTTTCATTCATAAAATGCATAATGTATGATACTGCATTTGTGAGGTGAGGAAAATATGGGCATTTTTCAAGAATTTCTTGCGCACAGTTCATGTTTCGAATCGCCTCTAAAAAAATTTGAGAAACTTTCTTCCTATACAGATATGCTTCAAGTTACAGAAAGCTTGATCTGTGTGGCTGACCTTTGTTTTCTTATTGAAATGATACAAAATATTATACAACTTTCATTTTAACTTATTTAAATTTTTTTTTAAAATCATGAACAGGTTATTGTGGTTTCAGACTTTTTCCAAAAAAAAAATTTATCTTTAAACCATTTAACTAAAACAGATAATTCCAGATACTTTGTAGACTCAAAATTGTTAAAACTTTTTTTTCTTTAAATTTTATTTCCCCTCTGTGTTGCATTCCATTTTCTTTATTCTCTATTTAACACATAATTTATTTTATAAACCATATTTTAAATACCTGGCATTTATTTTTTGATTAACTTAAAAGTTAATGCTTTACTGTTCTTTGTTCATGGAAATCTTTTATGTTCACTCAACTGTATGACTCACCGGTAAATCAAAGCTGTCTTCTCCACAATGATATCCTCAGGTTCATGTCTTCTGCTATGTGAGGTCAAGCCATTTGTAACAATGTTCAAGACTGCTGCTGAAAAGTCTGTGCATACTTTAGAACTTCAGAATCAATTTTTACAGAAATCAAGTTTTTTTTAAAACAGGTTTCTTACTTTACGGTAATTAAGATGTCATTTTAAACTTTTTAATTATTTTTTTTTCTTGTTGCCATGGTGACATGGATGGAGGTGAAATATAATCAGTCTCCTGTTAACACTTGTTATGTTCTAACTTACCGGTACAATATCTATGCTCCATGTTCAATTGTTAAACACAACTTTTCTTCAAAATCAAAAGACTCTGTGACCTGTATATAAGTCAGCTTGGGTTATGTTGTATTTGAATGAAACAAGAAGTGGGATAGATGGAGCGAAAATCAATTTTAATATACCCCTTTCTTTCGAAAGGTGGGGTGAAAAATGAAAGGAAATTTTATATGGAGAAAAAAAATGATTTGAATCTTCTTGTGCTAGCGTTAGGGGTGGGGGTATTATTTCTGTTTGTCATATAACGACCCCACTCCACCCATGTTCTGTGATGATATCTGAAGTATATATGGTCTTTTTCAACAACAGTACATCTTACCATTGTATCAAATTTAAATGTTCATATCATGAATCAATGTAGGCAGCATTTTAAAATCTTTATGTCTGTATGTTGATGACGATAGAACTTCTTCTGTAAATAGAATGATGTTTCCATAGAAACCGAGTTAGATTTATGTTTTACAAGACTGCATGGGTTTTATTTTGATAAATATACAAATATTTGTGTCAGATTGTATTGTGCTGTTAAAGTACTTATTTGGTTTGATACATGCTTTGTATTGAGCATATTACATACACATTTAAAACACACAAAAAAAAAAATGAAATAAAAAAGACCTTTTTTCAGACATGGAAGAAATCATAATAAATTTGAGCTTGTCATAATGTTATGTTTTTTGTTCTCCATTTTCTGTGGTTTTCAATTAAAATCTTGACTTTTGTATGGTTTTTATCAATTTTGTTGACCATTTGTATTATGTACTTCTTGAAGTACATGCTAGGATGGAACTCTGATAACCTATGATTTTGTAATAGTAATAATTCCAGCTGAATAATATATACTTGACATAACAGCGATAGGAACCAAGAACATGCCACAATTGATGTATCGCCGGCAATGCCTTTAATATTTCCACACTGGCTGCCATCGCGATACCAAAGCAGTGTCATGGCAACTAATGACGTACTAGTGTCATTGACGTCATTAAATGGAACATTCTTTTTGGGTGTAAATCAAGCATGACGGCCCTTTGTCGGAACATTGTGGGCGTAGCCAACGATCCATCAATTAAGTAAACAAAAAAGATCTAATCAAAAACAAACATACTTATCCATGTCCGAATCACAATCCAGAAGCAAAGTAAAAACTTTGGCACTAACAAGTCAGGTTAGACACATGAACTTCTGCTAAGAAGTGAGACTGGGTGGTCTGGAAGGATAAGCACAGGTATTTGAGGCTGGCTTAATATTCTATGGAGGCTATATGACTCTATATAAACACAAGGAGGAGAGACAACCAATGCAAGAAAAAACTTTGAATGGATAACAACACAATGAGGAACCTTTGGTTACCAGTACTTATTGGTGTAGCACATCACCCTTATGGATCACATCACCTCTCAAATCCCATTCAGCTAAATAGTAGTTTAAGAAAGTTTGTCAGTTAGATTGCTCAATGTTGGTGGTTTTCTCAGGACACTTTCAATTCTTCTTCCATCCCTATACTGATACCATAATATAAGTGAAAGAATCTTGACTAGGGCATAAAACACACTGATTTTACTCCACTCCACATAATGATACACTGGTAATGTGAAAGTGCCAGCTATTCGGTACTTTTACACACTGGGTCATAAGGAAAATTCCCTTTAGTTTGGTAGATAGAGCCCTAGGCTGGCATGCCAGTGATACCTGGTACATATCTCCTGAAGACAAGGAGGGGTGATAAATGTATCTGCTTTTAATCAACATTTTAAAGCCTGGTTTACTGCAAGCAAGACAAGTTTTTATCTTGTGATAGGCCTCTACTGGTTGGCTCAGCATCAGTACAATGACTTCAGGATGTACAACATAACAGTCAAGTGTACTAGAAAGAGACAGAGGTCTTCCTAAAAACACCTGGAGTGGAAATGAAATGGGTACACAACTAGTCAGACATAGGTAAACTTGCGCAATGGAGACAGAAGTTAAAGGCCAAAATAAGCAAGTACAAAAATTTTAAGTACAAACAAGTATAAAACATGCTGGCACTATATGAATTTGTATTAACTACGGTTCTTTCACCACATCTAAGTGGTCAGTTCTCGGACAGAGAAGGAAACTGGAGTACCCAGAGAAAACCACCAATCTCCATCTAGCAAATTGACATACATTCTCACACATGGGTATATTCTGTGTGGAACTCAAATCTGGGCAGCTTATGGTCTGTTCTGTACCGTGAACTACTTGGCCACTAAGGTTAAAGGGAGTTAACTTTTACAAGTAATAAATGTAGTTTCAGATTATGAAATGACAGCTGTATCTTTGCATCCATATATTTGATTGAATTTTACATCAACCCTGTTTTAAACGCCATCACAGTTTAGCAATAAAATACATTTGTACAAAATAAAAACATGGTTTGGTTATGAATGCATCATTAGTGGTATGTCAAATGTTGAAGGAGTTGGAAGAATTCAAAAAATATTCAAATTATTACCATTGATCCATGCTTCCTTCTCTTGTAACTACCGGTATAAACAGTATGTGATTAGAAATGAACGAAAAATATAATAAACAAATTTGCTTTCAAAAATAATTTAAAATTTTATTTTCATGTAAATCCAGCTGCTTATTTTTAATATAACTTTCAGAATAAAACAAAATTGTTTTAAAAGCAAAATAAATTTTACAAAACTAGTCATGGAAAGTGAAACACAATTTGTAATAATTTGTGTACAACATTTTTAGAAATAAATACATTGTAATGCATTGTAATAGGGTTTGCCACTTTAACACATGATCAATACCGCTTAACGCTTGTACAGAACGTTTTGGACAACGTCAACTACACAAATTACCAAAATGATGTTGTTTTCACAGGAAAACATCTTACGCGATTCCATATCCATTGGAAATAAGTGTTCCGAACAAATATTAGAGGGTTTTGCGTGCTACAGAGGCGATCCCCATTCTCAATAGCAAATAAATTTAATAAATAATGAACGAGGAATGACAAATATGTATAATCTTGATTTACAATTAACAGAAACTGTCAATTCAGATTTTGCTCTAGGGATACAAAATTTCAATCATACATGAACAATTTTCAAATTCAATATTCAAAATATTACCAAATATGAAGTAAATTAAGAAATGCACATAAACATGCATTCTCTGTCAAGAGGTAAGGGCTGATAATTCAGATCATAAATATATTTTCCTGAGAATAAAATCAAACAACCTGTTAAATTAATAAAGAGGCAGATTATTCTGATATGAATATATTTTCCTGAGGATAATCAAACAACCTGTTAAATTAATAAAGGTAAAAACTACCTGATTAAGCCTATTACTATTGACACAATCCATGGGGAGATTTGTAACAGGAAAATGATGTCTATTAGATATATCAGAGACTAGATCTATAGACCAACCATCAACTGTAATATAGCTCCGATATGGACACTTATCACTTGGAGACAAAATCTGACTATTAACTGTAATACAGCTCCGTTATGGGTCCCACAAGGACTGAAGAAATGTAGATGATGAAGACAAAAGCCTCATACTGCTGAGACTGACCGATAAAACAAGTCATGCAGATCCCGGATAAAAGCCAGATAATAGCAGCTAATAGACAAAGACAAAAGAGATTCAATCTCTCCTGATAATTAAAGTTCTGTGGAGATATGTTCTGTGTGACGTCAACAGCAAGGAGGACAGGTAACAATTCACAGTGTCTGCTTACAGAAACAATCAAGTCAGATATATTCAAAAGGGGATTTCTTCATTCTCATCTGGTCCATGAATACCTTGTACCAGGTTTCACCATGCACCGTCATACAGAAGCTACACCTTCTGAATTCATCCAAATCAATTAACTGTAAATAAAAATAATTCAGTGAATTAAGATCCCCTGTCAGGTACCAGGTACTTTTTGTGATTTGAATTATTGTTCAAAGGGCCATAACTCCTAGGAAATTAAGCAAAACAACTCATTGTAAATGGTAAATGATATGTGTACCAGTATCTCCTATCAATGTATATGCTTTGCGCCAATGATTGTGTTTTCTAATTTTGGAGAATTACTCCAGACCATAATTGCCTGGATGGAAGGACAGAAGTTTAATGGCCCCTGTTTCTTTGTTAAGCCGGAGATTATAAGAATCCATCATGAGTATCCATGTAAGACAGGCAAATCTCACCTTTCAGTCAAGGACGAGGCTTGACGAGTCTCTGACCAGAAATGTTCAGCCCCGAGGGTGAGATTTCCCTATCTTACATGGATAAACTCATAATGGATTCTTTTTCTCCCACCCATTTTAATGCTAATATTTGGCCTCAAATTTGATTTACATAGACAACGACGCCATGATTGTAAAATCTTAACTTTGTTATTCAACATTCTACTTTAAAATAAATATCACCAACATAAGAATGTACCTGATTTTGGTTTAAACAATATGTATAAACTGCAAAACAAAGTAATTCATTCTAAACTCCCAGGATTTACATTTGAAATGGACTAAAAATTTCTATATTTTGATCACTTGGGTGTCCTTTTCCCTCAAAATGATGTCATGTCCCCCAAATGACGACATCACACGATTGTCTTTTGATTATGATGCCACCAAAGGTAGTTCCAGCGCTTAATTTGCACATGCTACCCATACAGGATAGAAATATCCCGGTATCCCCCAAGAGTATCTTCAATGGAATATTCTATATTACATGACTTGTCATGGGAGAAAAATACTGATGTGTTGATATTTACACCTTATTCCGAGTGATTATAGGAAATAATTGACCTGTCAGCTTGACCTTTCATTTAAATATTTATTATAGATAATACAATTTACACCTTATTCCGAGTGATTATAGGAAATAATTGACCTGTCAGCTTGACCTTTAATTTAAACATTTTTTATAGATAATACAATTTATGTATGGGGAACACAAGTGTTTATTTTACATCATGGGGATAAATGCATTGTTTGTGTATTAACTGCAAATCCTAACAATACCTATGTATTGGGTGGATCATCGTATATGAATATTTATAAGGAAAGGTCAAGCGGACAGGTCAATGTTGTTTGCCTAGACTACATACATTAAACAATTAACAATGTGTGTAGTAACATATGTTCACATGTGGATGTCTTAAATCACACAGAGCATGAAAATGATAAGTGGTAGGGTGAACATGTGTATGATATCTATGTAGGTGTCATTCAAAACATGTGTTACACAAAATATCAGCAACAATAATCAGTACTTTATAAGGCTAAGAATAAAATTGTGTTTCTGCTTTTGAACCTATCCAAAGTTCTAATAACTTCCATTCCATTGTTTGCCAATGAAAAAAATGTAATTTAAAGAAAATCCAACATAGTCAACCCTGTCTATAAAGGCTACCTAAGGGAACTAGTAAAAGTGGCCTTCATGGACAGGTGGTCCTTATATACAGGTTCAAATAACATGAATAAAAAGTAATAGGGATGACATTTTACTGGCCTGATTTCACAGTAAAATAAATCTAGTGACACTGCAATAGAATCGAAGTACTGAAAGTGCTGAAACCCTAACAATACTTACTATCTGTATACTACTTTCATACAATCAAACATGGATCAGAGAGCTGCTTTTATTGCATTTACTACTTTGTCCATCTTTGTTGATGAATCAAGATATCCATCTCCATTCTGAAAAAAAAACAACAAACTATTTTGTAAATTATGAAGGCTTCAGTGCCAAAATCTCTCTCTCTTAATAAACTTCTCTCTTTCTATGGCAGAAGGACAAACACTGAGAGTGACAGAAGTGACATGTCTACCTTACTACTTTGAATCAGAGTTCATCTTAATGGTTGAATGAAATTATAAGTTAATGTTTTTTTATAAAAACAAATGTCATGTCCCTGTGACCTTGAATGTAGGTTTAAAGGTTGGCTAACAGCTGTGATCCACACAGTGTGGTTTTGAACATTTTGATAACACAGAAAGGGCCAATTCATTTCAATACGCCGTTTCTTAGATGTAATCATTCCTTGCCCATTTGGATTTTAGTATTGACCTAAATCATGTGACTGGCCTGTTATTTAGGGCATAACAGAAATGTCAACATTGAATGGCTAAAGGATGGTAGCGGTGGGCTGTATCTAAACACTTATTAAACATATTTTCAAACTTATATATGCATCAAATAATTAAAATACTTTATTGAATAGATTTACTGATATTTCAACATCTAACTATACTTCATAAAAATTTATCAGACGTTTTAGTCTGAAGCCCTTTGTCAGGCTAGGAGAAGTTAGATGGGGGTACACTGCTATTCTTAATTTAGACTGCTCGATTTTACACTTAATTTGAATTTATTTATTTATTATTAGACAAAATATACAAACATACATCTGGAAGTGACACAAAATCTGAATTTCAGTCACTTGAATTCTCGTATGCAAGAACCATCTGGTCACAACATGCAGCGCCGTGTCCACCGAATTCAGTGAATAAAATGAGTCAAATAATCTTTTTGAATTGCCTACATCATTTTTACAAAAGTTAAAAAGATTCCCTATTTCCCAAATGACATTTTTGATGAGAAATTATCATTTTCAATTTATCACTGAAAATGATGCCATAGCAATTCTCCATGTACATATCGGCATCAATGTTTACAATCGAAGCAGTAAAAAAGTGCCTTAAATTAAGTCACATGGTGATGAAAGTCACATGACATTTCGTCCGGAACTTTGTATCTCGGAAACAGAGTATTTGTTTTTTGTTTTATTTTAATTTACCATTAAATTATGAACGGGAGATGGCTTTGGGTTTTTGTATGTTAGATTTCTGTGTATTCTTACACATGTGATATCTCTCATTTAGCAAATTTTCCCAGTTTCAACAATAGCATAGATTTCCTTCATATATACCGGTAGTCTGCAATGCTCATGACAATATTTAGAGAGATGTCTCTCTTTTTGTAAAAATAACTAACCTTCTTTGAGTGGATAAGATTTCCATTGACTTGGACCTCAAACCAACCTGTAGAGGTAGGAGTTCCTTCTCCCGTCTGTAAAAATACCAAAAATAATATATTGTCACAAACATTAAATTACCATGGAAACATGAAACCTGCAGGTTTATCTGTTGTTTTAAATTGCCTGGTGCTGGTTTCACAATCATTTCTTAACTAAGATTTTCCTTAACTAAAATTAAGCAAATTTTGGTAATCCTTTCTGGAACTACTGTTCAATATTTTTTGACAAAACTAAACACAAATGCTTTAAGCTTGATGTGATCTTAAAAATGACAAATTAAATTCCTAAATATATTTAAAATTCACGAAATTATAAAGATTTGAAATTTTGCCTGATTTAATAAGATTAAAATTAAGGAAAATCTTAACTAAGGAATGATTGTTAAACTGAGCCTGGTCTTAAAAGTTAGGATTTGATATTCAAAGGGCTTGTAAATGAAGTGCTAATATAGAGGTAAATGCCATCATATAGAGGTTTAAATAACATAAATAAGGGACAACCGAGATAGAAATTGATTGGTCTTTAAAAGTATGTGGCCCTTATATGGAGGTGACCTTTAAGGCAGGTTCCACTGTATCTAATTCAAATGTTATACATGTACAAGAATCATTTCTTGCCATACAAACACAAGCCACATCAATTATTTTTCCTAATTTTTTCTTATCAGCTTCATTCATTTAAAACTTCGGACCATACACTTTTTCCAAATGCTATCCTCTAGTCTTGTCCAGTTTTCTCCTTTTCCAGAACAAATTTTCCCAAAATTTAGATTAGGTCATCCTTGAGTTTTCAAATTCTGAGTTATCAGAAGATTTTATGTACCAGTGTAACCAAATTTCTGAAATTTGTGAAAATATAGTTCTTTTAAAAGGGTTTTTTTTTTTTTTTTTTTTTTTAAATTTGCTAAATAAGGTTACTTTTAAAACAAATTCTCGGACATTAGTAGCCAATACTGATTTTGGTAACAAGGAATGGAAACATAGCAAATTACAAATTTTCATACTTACAATGTCAAGCTGGTCCGTGAAGATTTTCTCCAGGTCCCTCTTCAATCTTTTATACTTTATTGAAATAAAAAAACAAAAAAATTATAAAAGTTTAAGGCAATTCTGTTTTCCAAGCACTAGGCATTAAAAACATTTAAATATGAGTCACATGGTTCCTTCAGTAGAGAACGTAAAACTAATGCCCCATGTCATGTAGTTGTGGCATGTTGAAAAACACTCCCATTGCCCAGAGTGTGCTGCAAAGGTAAAAATTTCTGTCACATCACCTTTAGCTGGCGATGTCTAGATGTATAACGGAAATGCTAAATATTCTTGACTAGGATGTAAACCCCATTCAATTAATCAATCAAAATAGCACTCACATATCAGGTTTTTGGGGGGTTTTTTTTTACTACTTTTTGAGAATTAGTTTTTGCAATGAATTTTTAAAGAGCATATCAAGGACTCAAATAGACCTGTACTAAACAGGCATTTATGGTACCAGGGGAATTATTTAATGATCTAACTTCACTAGTCTCATGAACCTTCAGATATGGGACTAAACTATTGGTAATATAAACCAAAATATGTTTCCATATATAGTTACCAGGTAAAACATGATACTTTTATTATATAATCTTACCTTGGGTTCATACCCTCATGCACCACTAAAAATAAACAAAAAGAGAACATTGATGATCAATATAAATTCAAACCCTATGTCTAGGGTTTAGTCAGGGCTTCCTGCCAAGGTCAAAGGTCAGAATTATGACATTAATATTAATAATAAGCTTGAAATTGCTATACCTTGACAGTATATAAAGAATTTGTCAAGGGATTTTCTCGCCTCCAAATTACCGTAGTCAATGTCAAAGGTCATGGTCGTGATCTAGTGTTTTATCTTTGTACTTCTGCTACTACATCATCTATTTTTGGAAATATTCAATGCAGGCATTTATTTTATGTTTTGAAGCATTGCTTTTCTACATGATGCCAAGGTCAAAGGTCAATGTCATGACTATACTTTAAATTTCTGTTTATTGACTACATGTATATGTAAAGATTTTTACATAGGGTTTTAATGTATTCTTAAAGCTTTCAACCAGCCATTATTTATCAAGTGAGCATATCAGGATCAGGCCCATTGGACTTCTTGTTTTCTCTTTCATTTCATATTATATAATTTGTCAAATGTCTATCAAATACATGTATGAGAAAACACATCATCAGTTGCCTAAATCTGCTGTGTCACCAGACATTAATAATGACTATATAAAGCAATGAATAGAAACCAATCATATAAAATTAAATAAAAATTTTACTTTAAAAAATTTGCATGGTAACAGATATTCAAGCTTTGTGTTTAAACATGTGTTACAACCTGCCTTTTATATCAACATTTCAAAATAAATATTCAGAAATAATTTATTCATAAAATATACAAGTATCGTACATAAGTTAAAATGAAGTGTACATTAAAACCTTGATTTACTGCCAATATTTGAATAGTCAAATTTTATTTGGCATTATAAAGGGGTTTGAAGATAAATTTGGGAGAGACATTTATATATCGTTAACATAAAGAGAAAACATAAATGAAATAGAGTTTGGGACTTCAAAATACAGTGGCAACAAGAGCTGATAAATTGCAGGGAATATTAAAATGAAGTTTTTTTTGTATATACATGTACCGAGTACAATCACCACCAAAATCCATACAATAATAAAATAAAACCATGCAATAAATATCACCATACACACATGTTTCCTTGGTTAATGGCATCATTCAATGGTACAATGGTTGTCCCATATTAGGACATCAAATGATAGACAGGATGACTTGTAATTTTACAGCCATTTATAACTGAGAAAACACTTTACAGATCTTTACAAAATTTTATTTTTCTTATATTATAATACAAAAAAAACAGAATCTAACATTCGTCACTGATTCATGTTTATGCAATAATGAATCAAACTCATTGAATAACTGTTTATGCAACTTGTGCAAGGCTTATGCATAAATTTTTATTCATTTCAAGCAGTTTGAACACTTGAGCAGATCTTTCGCATGGTGGTGGGTTTTTTTTTAGGCACTTGTGGTTTTCTCCACCATTTCTGATCTGACCATCTTGATAAAAGGTGAAATAATCTTGACCGAGGTGTAAAACATCATTTTACCTGCAGAAATTTATAAATACAATTACAGAAAAAGTGATGTCCAAAGACATATTTTTTCAATATAAATGGGAATGTTCTAAATAATGAACTCTCTTAAATTAGGGAATATAAATGCTCAAATTGAAATTAATGTGTAGTTAATTAATTTTATCAAAACTAGAGAACAAGACTGATACAGATAAAAAGGTACATGTATACATTTTTCCAGTGATTTCTGGTTGTTGTTTTTTTTTTTAATCTTAAATACAGAAAAGTGCAAAAAGTATTCTGTCACTTTGTAAAATCTTTCTTTATTTCATATATAACCATATGTATGTAAAAATTCTCAAAAATTTATTTCTTTGACAATTTTTATAAAATTTTCACTGATAAATCAAAAATTAGTTGCAGTGAATCTTTCAATAATTTTCAAATTATTGTCTGTCATAACATTCAAGAACACATAAGGTGAACAGCATGGTGAATTTTTAACTGAGATATGAAGCATGATTTCATTTTTTTTAAATCTGTTGAATTTTAAATGTTTAAGTATTAAAAACAACCAAATTCCCTTTCTAATTAATTTTAGAACAAACTTCAACTAATTTTACATTTAATACACTGTAGTGAAAAAAATCATGGAAATTGACAAAGAAATAATTTTTTGAGAATTTTTTAAAACTGAACATATTGAAATATATTTTTTAAACTTTTTTAAAATTTTCATAACATAAATCTAAAAGAATAAAATTATATTCGAAATTCCAAATAGGTTTATTGCTTGTATGATTTGTGAAAACAGCTATAACATGGAGACATTATGTAACATTAATGACCATCATTTTTTACAAATTTCCAGTCTCCACAGAGATGTTGGACTCGATATTCAGACTGAAAAATATAACAAATATCTCATGAATATACTTACCAATATACAACGTGTATCTTTACTTTCCCCATCCTTATTGTGTTGTAGAACACACCAGCACACAAAATCGAGTCTACCCTGTCAACCTGATGATGATCCTATAAATAATGAATTGAGGAAACGGACTATAAATATCTCAGATTGTTTACTTCCGGTTGATCTGCACATAAACTCGCGCCAAGATTGGATGTAAACCACTGACGCGCCATTTTCGATTTGTTGCACTTGTACAACAATGTCGATCATGAATGATCTACAGGTCTGCAGTATTGTAGATCTTAATGGCTGTCCTAATAAGTTACTTCGGTAAGTAAAAAAGATGGACTGTGTTTTACCATGATTTCTCAGACACAAATCAGAGTACAGCTGAATATTTTTGTTTTTTTTTGTCACAAGTTTGTGATCCGCCTATTTTTCCCCAGACCAGATAAACATTTTCTGGACTATTATCCACATCGTTGTACAACATAGAAGATAGGGTTTCTATTAGGAGATTAAAATTACATGCATAATTTTGACCAAAGGTGTCACGACCATAGTCTGATAGTGCCACTGCCAAGTCTTTTGTTTAAATAAATATCCATGACAATTTTCACATTTCTTGGTATTTCTCCTCTTTTTCTTTATATTAAATGATATGAAGAAAATTATGTTTTGTTTCTAGGGAATTGTGTATTCCCAATTTACCCATCAATTGTTACTTTTATCCTTTATATCTTATTTATTATGTAACATTTTAATCCTGGTAATGGTAACCAAAATCCCTATTGATTGCTAATTTTCTGAGAATTTCTATTAAAATGGATATGTAGCGGTCTGGGTAGCTCAGTGGTGTGTTTTATCCTCCGCCCAATCCTGTTTTGACAAATTTGCTAAAAATAACGTTATAAGTCTTATAATCACTGAATGCTGATTTTGCAAATTTGTCTATGAATAATTAAAAAAAAATTTGTAAACCTAAAACAGAGCCTCAGATAAGAGGTGTATCTGCGTAAATATGCTATCACTTTTTAAAAATATGCTTTAAAATTTAATTAAAACCGTACCAAAATGCATTGAAATTGCTCACTACGTTTTATATTTCCAGTACAACGTGTAACCATGATTTTGTAAACAAGTATCAATCGCCCGCATGCTTTCATACTAACTAACATTTGTTAAATGTTATAATGATCAAGATTGATCAACAAATTGAAAATGTAATGGAGACAATTCTGGTCCGAAATGATGGTCCAGATCAACAGTTCCGGTCTCCAATCTTACCCCATATCATTTTCTTTTCACTTTTTATGTTGATTGTCATCACAAAACATTGTCTGCTGTGAAAAAAAAGGCTATTATGTGCGCAAACAGTCGGACATCGGTAGCAACAGTATCAATACGCTTTATATTTTACAGCATACGCTTTAGAGAAAAAAGTAGGGGGTAATGACCCTTTATGTTCAATTCTTATCTGTAGCTCTGCTAAAATTAACCTATTACTGAATACACAGTCAGAGCTGATATTTTCATTATTTTAAATTGTGGTATATATTATATGAGACTATTGAGAAAGTAACAAAAGTTACCGGTCCAACACTCGAGTTATTGATTTATTTTTCCAGGCGAGAAGATGGACAGAGTTTTTACCAGTATATACCAGTACCAATACCGGACCAGCTTGTTTTGTTTACTTGTGGAAACTGGCCTACAAATGATGCTGACACCAAAATTGATGCAGCCATTGTTTATAAAGATGAAAGCTTACATATTGGTACTTTGAGTCCATCAAACAGGTTTGTTCATTTGATTTTCTAATATTTCGTAAAAGTTATACATTTTGTGACACACCATTTAAAAATTTACACAAAATAACTTCATTCTGAGAGATATATTTGACTACTAAAAATTTTATAATTGTGGAAAGCTAAAGATGGTTTTGTTTTGGTTTTTTCGTATTTTAGGTCACTTTCCTGGGAGAAAAAGTTAGAAGGTATTCCTCCCTGCATGATTGAGCCTAGTGAGAACGGCATGGCCAAGTTGTTACTGGAAGTTGTAGGTTGTAAGACAGTGAGTAGCCCTGATAAGACTATTGTTACCACAGCAACTATAGAAACACCACCATCTACAAAGAGGAAGAAAAAGAAGATGGATAAAAAACAGGAAAATGAAAACACTCCACAAGTAAGGATAAAAATTATAAAGATGTTTGATAGCTTTTCAAGTTGTTTTAACGCTGACAATCGTCTAAACAGATTTTTCTTTTTTTATAACACTAAAACAGACCTTATTGCTACTGAGTTTGAAGTCCTTAGAAATGGGAAAATAAGAATGAATGGGGGGGGGGTGATCTAATTGAGGAATGCATACCGCGGTAGAAAGTATAAGTTACAATTTGCTTATTTATGAAAATTGGGAAAATTCACGGGGGAAAAAATGGGATAAACCTTTGACATGTGGCATGGTTGGCAAAACAGATTTCCAAGGTGGGGTTTGTTTGGGGACACTTGAAACGTTCCATTTCAGTTATAACTTATCTATAATAATTAACAGATAGAAAAGATGGACAATTCTGGTAACACACTAAAAGATAAAGAACCAAGCAAACCAGTTAAAAACAAGAGAAGAACCTCTAAAGAATCCTTAGACAGTACACCAACAGGACCATCGGCAAAGAAACAAAAAACCAACAACACAAGAACCAGGAAGCTATCATCAAAACTGGAAGGCAGTAATCAGAAAGAAACTGAGGCGGATAAAGAAAATACAGAACTTTTGTCAACAAGTGTTTCTGAAGAAAGTAACAAAGAGGAATTCAAATCTAAATCAGTGTTTTCACCAAAAATTACAGGGAAACCTAAACTTGCTGTATGTAAAGATGTTACAAGCAGAGGTAAGACACTTTAACTTGTTGGTAATGGTATGTGTCATTTCTAAATGACAAAGAAGGGGTAAACACTGGTCAGTGTACATCTTTCAGGCAAAAGACTCTATGTGTAATTGAAATAGCAAAAAGTCAAATTCTTTCACTTTTCTGTAACAAAAAATTAATTTCATTTCTTAACACAGAATTTATAAAACTAAGGAAAACAACCATTGATAGCTTTGACATCCCTATGATGTAGAAATATACTTGTTTGAATGGCATCAAAGCTAATTCATGCATGCAAAATAATAAAAAGGTCTAGCCAGTCCCAGAATTGTGTTTGTTGGAGAAGTGTTGTTGCAGCCCTTTGTTGCTAAGGGAATTCAAAGGCAAAAGTGATGACAGACCAATCAAAATGCCTGAAACCAAGGAGAATTAAATTATTTCAATATCAGCTGTAATTTAGCTTATGGACCATAAAATGTCTATAGTATAAATGGGAAATCAATATACATTGTCATGTATTGAGTTTGATGGGTGGACACGGCCGAGTAGTACTGTCACTGGCTTATAAAACCAAAGGTTGTTGGTTCATAACTCACTCACAGTGCTCCAAGTAGCCTAGTAAATACTCGAAATTTGCGACCAAAAATCTTATTTTGCGACTACAAATTGTCAGATGATCGCCATTATGTCAAATAATTTTTTTTAGTTTGGCCACTAAAAATCGGGAAATCCATGAACCGTCACCCAACCTGACAATTAGTCTCACCATCAATAATGTCTTAAAAGCGGGTGACTTTATGGTTTAAAGGGCATAACTGACCATGATCTAATTTTGCATAATGGCAGCCAAACGGCAAAAATCACTTTTTGATTTGGGTTTTCCCGGTGATCAGCCTAAAGATCAACCGCCGGCTGAAGAAAAGAAGCAGAAATTAAGTGAAAATAGAAGTTTCATACATGAATGGCTTAGTGAGTTTACATGGCTAGATTACGTATCTAAAGATTGGGCCAGCAAGAATTTTACCTGGCGACAAAAATCTTGAAATGGCTACTGAAATTTTTGAATTATTAGCCATGTGGCTACCAGTTTTCAAAACCTGCTTGGAGCACTGACTCAGGACTTGGAAATTTTCTGAGATTATTTTCATCTCCTGCATATACTAGAACTGACAAAAACCAGTCTTTCAGATGAGACTCAAAACTAAGGTCCTGTGGCTCAGTGCATGCTAAAGACACCTGTAGAGTTAAAAAAAAAAGTAGGTCACCCGTGGCCGCTATAGAGGGTGCTTACAATAAGAAGCGATTGAAACAGACTAAGCAACATAAATTAAACTTGATATCATATAATGTGGAAGTTTTACAGGGAACTTTCTTTGTTCAAGATAAAATTGGATTTAATATATCAAGAGTTGGATATAACCGAATTAGACTGTAAACACATGTATTATTTGTTTTAGTTGTTCCTATGCCAAGTAGTAGATGGGGACATACACTATGTATGGTTCACAATGATGTAGCTACACTGGTCGGTGGTCAAGGAGAAAGACAACAGCTATGTAGAGACTCTGTATGGTCACTTGATCCAGGTAAGAATATTAGATGATTCTAGTACAAGATTAAGATATAAATTGGAAGAGGCCAAGATGTTCATTCCTGGTAGCCAAAATCAATATTGGCTGCCGATTTCTGAGACATTTTTTTTAAAACCTTTTTTCAGCAAAATTGTGAGAAAATCTTAAAAATGTATCATATTTTTTATTATGGCCATTACAGGCAGATGGCATCTGTATACAAGTGGCCACTAGCACAAGTTGGACTGTTTGCCAATTAAATGAAGAAATTTTGTTCAATAATGGTCTAGAATTACATACTAGGGTTAGATAAGTTCTTGAATAGACAAGTTAAATATGAAGTGGAAAGTGCAAAGTATCTGAATACATGTACATAACAAATTATTTGTTTCACTGTCTGTTTTCCTATTCAGTAACAAGAAAATGGAAGTGTCCGGAGATGAGATCGGAAAGTCAAAAACCAGAATACAGAATGGGTCACACAGCAACATATGACCCAATGGTTAGATGTGTTTACGTGTATGGTGGATCTAAAAACCTTAAGTGGTTCCATGATGTCCATGTTCTGGATGTGGATGAATGGAAATGGCAACTTGTAAAGGTAAAACTATTAATACAGAAAAACCTGGTATAATGCACCTTGATGCCACCTCTCTCTCTCTCTCTCTCTCTCTCTTCTCTCTCTCTCCTCTCTCTCTCTCTCTCTCTCTTCTCTCCTCTCTCTCTCTCTCTCTCTCTCTCTCTCTCTCTCTCTCTCTCTCCTCTCTCTCTCTTCTCCTCTCTCTCTCTCTCTCCTCTCTCTTCTCTCTCTCTCTCTCTCTCTCTCTCTCCTCTCTCTCTCTCTCTCTCTCCTCTCTCTCTCTCTCTCTCTCTCTCTCTCTCTCTCTCTCTCTCTCTCTCTCTCCTCTCTCTCTCTCCTCTCTTCTCTCTCTCTCTCTCTCTCTCTCTCTCTCTCTCTCTCTCTCTCTTCTTTTTTCTTTTTTGTAGGTGATATTACGGATGCGTTTGTCAGTTCAACAGGTAAATTTCTCCCTCCCTGTATGTATGTTACCTGTATCACACATAATGTCAAACTGTATTATCATTTCACTTATAGGTGGCAGGTAAAGCACCAACCAGGGCTTATCATAGTGCCACATTATACCGACATGAACTGTGGATATTCGGTGGTGTATACCCCCGTCCTGACCCTCAACCTGATGGCTGTAGTAACGATATACATATATTTAGCCCAGTAATGGAAAATTGGTATGCACCCATAGTAAAAGGAGAAAAACCACTACCAAGATCAGGGTAAGTATTGACATTTTCTATGGTCTAATAATAGACTTTTATTATGCAAATTGTACGTGAAATTCTATATTATTTTATATTTAATGAAAAAACTGTCTATGCTTGTGTATATCTGATAGAAAGAAAAAACATATTCATAAACTTATAATAAATTCACAAAATTGCCAATGGCTACTAATTTCTAAGAAATTCTTTCAAAACTTAAAATATTTTAGCATGTTTAGGGGAAATTATTTAAAAAGACTATATTTTTACAAATTTTGGTAAATTTGGCTACATGTACTAATGGTTTTTAATTTGTGGAAACTTTTGTATACAAACTTATAATATTATTTAAATCTTTTATTTTAGACATTCAGCGACATTGATTAAGGATCAGTTAGTTATATTTGGAGGTTGGGATGCCCCTATATGTTACAGTGATCTACACATACTTGATATGAGTAAGTATGAGTTACTGTAAATCAGGAAATTTTTACTTAATAGGGTCCGTACAGGCCTGGAAAAGTCCTTAAATTTTGAGGTTTGCCCTAAAAAGACCCTTAAAACAAGTCTAGACCTAAAGAGCCCTTGGATTTATCCTGAAGGCCCTAAAAAGCCCTTGAATTTGGCCAGTTGGGTGTCTGTTTCCATATAAAGTGGTTGTTAATAGACTGATCAAAATAAATTAGTCAATTAATAAGTTATCCAATTATGCTATTTATATAATATTTTTGCAGAAATTTTATGATTTTTTTTTTTTTTTTTTGATTTTTTATTTCTTTGCTAAATTTTTCCCTCTGATTAGGCCTTAAATTTGCAAATAAAACCCTAAAAAGACCCCAAAAAAAGTCCTTAAATTTGGAGTCCAAATGTCTGTATGAGCCCTGTTTTAGCTTGTTTTGCTGCCAGACTGTTCCACTAAAATAAAACTGGGGTTAAAGGCATGCATACAAGCTGTATGTATATGAAAGAATCTGTATGCACAGGAAAAGGGGGAAAAATGGTGTGCTAAAATTAAACTGAGCTTATTCCTTATATTTAAAAAAATCACTAAAATAAGTATGTGTCACTGTAAAGTGGTTCACAGTATTCTGTTAAAATGAAGATCAACTTGTTAAAACAAATTTCAGGAAAGTTTCTCAAGTCTGCTAAAATGTCAAAGTGGCATATCAGTTGGAGGTCAAAATTAAGGCCAAACTGCCACCAAGTTCAGAGATGAAGCTTAACTATTTTGAGTTAGGGGCCCAGCTGTAATACTAATATATAGCTAAAATGTGTAAACATTAAGGGGCCCAGACTGATTTTTAGTAGCCATGGGCTACTGGGCTTCTGCCAGTCTTCATCCCTGAAGTTGGCAACATTTTGTAAATTTCTCATATTTCCATATAATAAACTGTAAAACGACCAAAAATTAATATCAAACTGGTCACGG
The DNA here is from genome assembly GCA_021292105.1 of Anadara kagoshimensis. Lineage (NCBI taxonomy): Eukaryota > Metazoa > Mollusca > Bivalvia > Arcoida > Arcidae > Anadara > Anadara kagoshimensis. Next base: position 7,570,961 of record CM037858.1, on the reverse strand, counting down.
TTTTTGGCTTTATTTTTAACAATGGATATCAAATTCAAAGGGTTTTTGCACTCCACTTGCAATTCACTAAAATGGGTTTAGTTTTTTTTATGTTTTCTTCCAATATGTTGATACTCTAGATAAAGCTTTATTTAAATACATATATATATATTACTATTTTGCAGGTATTGTAGAATGGACTGAACCTAAAGTAAACGGAACACCACCTACACCACGAAGGTAATACAATAAGCTTTAATAAGTGAGCGAGTAAGTAATGGTGTTTAATAGTCAAAAATATTTCATTTATATCGAGATGTTGCCAGGCAAAGGTGCAGAAATTTTGCCTTTGTGTTGTGCTGATGGCATAATACAGCAGGGTTCTTTAGCGTGCCAAGCAAGCCCACCGTGACACAGGACCTCGTTATATTAGTTCCCATTCGAAAGAACCATGACTTTCATTTTGTTATCCAGAGTTGGCGAAAGAACAGTCACTACCCACTTTCAGGTCTTGGGTCAGACCCAGCCAGGGATTGAACCCACGACCTCCCACTTACGCATCAAGCACTCTACCAACTGAGCTACCGCAGTGGTTAATACGCTTTAATAAGGTGTTTGTAAAATATTAATCAAAAACAAATATACTAATCCATGTTGGAATCACAATCCAGAAGCAAAGTAAAAACTTTAAAACTGACAAGTTAGGTTAGACATGTAAACTTCCACCAGGGAAGTAAGGCTGGGTGCTTCGCAAGGATAAGCAATGTCAAATGGGTTCTAATTGTACACTGGATTAAGATATGAGCAGAAATAGTGGAATTAGGTAATGCACTAAAATTGAAAAACGTGCTTGTAAGAAATAAACCCTGTCAAATGGGTCATTTATTGATTGTACACTAAATAAAGTATGAGCAGGCACAGTGGAGTTGAACTCGAGATCCAAGACAAATTAAGTGATCAGTATCTGTCTGAGTGTTTTTGTAACAGTTTTCGTAAAAGTGTCTTCATGACTTAATAAGTATTTAAAAGTGTTAATATGGAAATTTTTGCGACATAACTGCTTGAAGTACATCTATCTTCATCTTGTTTAGAATTAAAACGTGTAAATACACAATACTGCAAGATTGCCATTAAATGATGTCAAAATGAATATCTTTTTCCCCATAATATGGATTTTGTTGATTGATTTCATTCCATGGTATCTATCCCAATATGGCAAGAATTTTAGGAAAGTGAACCTGAAAATTTTATAGTTTGACAAAATGAATTTGTTTTGCAAGATTGACATTCATTCCAAAACCAACTGAACATTTACTATAATATTTATTTATCTGTTTATTACAGTTGGCATGCTTCTTGTGCTTTGAGTGGTAACAGAATACTCATACACGGTGGATATAATGGAGATTTTGCTCTGGATGACACACATATATTTAGTCTAGGTATGTCATAAGTTTAGAAGACTGGTGTGGAAAGAGATAATTTTATTATTTTTTATCCCCTGCCTTTTGAAAAGGGGAAAAAATTAAAATTGAGTTTCAATCATTCCATCTAACCACTTCTTTTCAGAAATAATTCTCTAAAATTATGAATCCCAACTTTAGGAAGCTTGGTGCAAAGCATCAATATTCTTAGATGTGCATTTTATTAGCCTTTGTTGGTTTGCTAATTGTCCCTGGAGTAATGTCTCTTTGAAATTTGCCACTGGAGAAATTCTTGCTCTGAGTAAGTGGATTCACAGCAAAAGTTTACAAAATTTAGTGGACAGTATCAGGAGTGAATAGAAAAGTGCATAAAATGAAAGTGATTTGAGTTAAGTTTGATATAAAGTTATCTTGAATTTGAGGCCAAGAATTATAATAGAAACATGCAGTATTATTTGTCCTTTATCAAATTTTTCTTTTAGCATGCCCAGTTCCTTATCGAGTAATATAATTTATTTCAGATACATTATCATGGATGAAAATAAAAGTTAGCCCAGTACCAACAGCTCGTTGTGGTCACCAAGCATTATGTCTGCCATATTACCATGAAAGTCAAGATGAGGATGAAGTGTTTATATTTGGCGGAGGAGATAACGATGGTGCCTTTTTCAGCGATTTATTCAGCATCGGGATTCCATTCAACCCCGAGATTGATCATAGTGTAAAGACATACAAGGAAGCGCCACCTATACTCACAGACGTAGATGGCAATATCGCGAAATAAATATCACAGCTCTTAACAAAATGTAATTTGTACGATATTCATGAAACCTTTGAGGAATTTTAATGCACTTTAAAAAAAGCATACCTCGTAATTTTTATAATGAATATTATGGTGTAGTATGTCTTAACTAAGCCATGTCTAAATTGGCCTGTTATACAGGCACATATCCTGTATTACTAGGGAAAAAACAAAAAAATAAAAGAATTTTTAGCTCACCTGAGCCAAAGGCTCAGATGAGCTATTGCAATCTATCACCGTCCGTCGTGCGTCGTGTGTAAACTTTACATTTTAATCTTCTCCTCTAAAACTACTGGGCCATATTTGATGAAACTTGCTGATTATCATGCCTGGGTAACAGCCTTTCAAAATTGTGTTCGGGGTTTGGCCACGCCCAACAAGATGGCCGCTGTTACTAAAAATAGCAAAAAGACAAAAAAATCTTCTTCTCTGAAACCAAAAGGTGCAGGCAAATTTTGATTGGATATTTGGATTCAGCATACCTGGGGACATTAAAATTGTGTTTTTCATGAAAATTGAACGAAAAATAGGTTACGCGTTTTTTGCGTAAAATTATGTAATTTTGAAAATGAGACATTTATTGTTATAACTTCATAACGCTGAAGATAATTGTATGGAGTTTTCACTGTTGATCTTGTCTTGCAATTTTCTTCCAATTGATGTCAAGGTCGAAGGTCAAGGTCATGTCCCAGTTTTTGACCTTTGATAAAAAATGGTATTTTTTTAACATTTCTTGTGATAATGGCGCAGGATTCTCAGTTATTTGTAGGTATTGGCATGAAGATCATTTTGATACATAGATCAGGGTCATGGGTTCAAAGGTCAAGGTCACAGATGTCCAAGAATACCAAAATAGTTAATTATCTGCAAAACTATGAATTTTTTGTATAGGCATGTATATCAGAATATTGTAGGTAATGGAACAATGGTCATTTTGAGATATAAATAAAGGTCATGGGTTCAAAGGTCAAGGTCACAGATGTAAACAAGTACTGAAATGGTTAATTATCTCAAAAACTATAAACTTTTTGTATAGTGATGTATATTGGAATATTGTAGGTATTAGCCTAACGATCATTTAGATATATGAATGAAGGTCATAGGTTCAAAGGTCAAGGTCATAGACCCGAACAAATACTTAAATGGTTAATTATCTCAAAAACTATAAACTTTTTGTATAGGCATGTATATTGGAATATTGTAGGTATTGGCCTAATGATCATTTTGATATATGAATTAAGGTCATAGGTTCAAAGGTCAAGGTCATAGCTGTGAACGAATATTTAAATGGTTAATTTTCTCAAAAACTATAAACTTTTTGTATAGGCATGTATATTAGAATATTGTAGGTATTGGCCTATTGATCATTTTGATATTTGAATGAAGGTCATAGGTTCAAAGGTCAAGGTCATAGATGCAAATGAATACTTAAATGGTTAATTATCTCAAAAACTATAAACTTTTTGTATAGTCATGTATATTGGAATATTGTAGGTATTGGCCTAACGATCATTTTGATATATGAATGAAGGTTATAGGTTCAAGGGTCAAGGTCATAGACCCGAACAAATACTTAAATGGTTAATTATCTCAAAAACTATAAACTTTTTGTATAGGCATGTATATTGGAATATAGGTATTGGCCTAATGATCATGTTGGTATATGAATGAAGGTCATAGGTTCAAAGGTCAAGGTCATAGAATTGAACAAATACTTAAATGGTTAATTATCTCAAAAACTATAAACTTTTTGTATAGGCATGTATATTGGAATAAGGTACGTATTGGCCTAACGATCATTTTGATATATGAATGAAGGTCATAGGTTCAAAGGTCAAGGTCATAGACACGAACAAATACTTAAATTGTTAATTATCTCAAAAACAATAAACTTTTTGTATAGGCATGTATATTGGAATATTGTAGGCATTTGCACAACAATCATTTTGATATATGAATGAAGGTCATAGGTTCAAAGGTAAAGGTCATAGATGCAAACGAATACTTAACTGGTTAATTATCTAAAAAACTATAAACTCTTTGTATAGCTATGTATATTGGAATATTGTAGGTATTGGCCTAATGCACATTTTAATATACAGATGTTGCAGCTATTTATAATTAATATATTGTACATAGACTTTAAGTATGTTATATATAGCATACTTATATAATAATTATTATAATTAATTTGCAAAAATACTTGCATATTATTGGCCCTTACTGCTGAAAATTTTGATATTCTCTTTTATTAATGTCATTGACCATTGAACCTCTGCATAAGATATGTACTCTTCCTCAGGTGAGCGTCAAGGCCCATGGGCCTCTTGTTTAGTCTTGAAGGGGTTTGGTCTAGACAGGTATAGATGTAGGTTCAGTAGCATTATAGAAATTAATATTGTATATTATAAATGTTATTTATTATGAAATTGAAAAACTTGATCTCTTTGTTGCTCAAAGCAGTTGGTAGAAGTCAAAATTATATCCAACCAAATTCAAATGTATAAAATGCAGAACCGATTGTGAAAAAATGAAGTTTGTAAAAAAATTCAATACTGGTATTTTAATCACAATACTTTGGAGAGGAAAAAAATCAAAATTAAACACAAGCTATTTTCGTAGAAGTGTTTGGCAAGATTATGTAAATAAATTATTTTAATTTTATTTGTAGCAGTTTAACAATTTCTTGTTAGGGAATCATTATACATGCTCACTATAGGGAAGATTAATGGTGTGATTATATAAAGTATCTAGGGCTTTTGCTGGGTTATATTTGGGACCAATATTGGGTACCAGTCACAGATATTCATAGTGATTGTTATGAAAACACAATGGTTACCAGGGAAATTGTTTGATCAATTTTTGCACGGAAATATTTATCAGTCGCAATTATCTTCAAACAAAATTTTTCAAATGCTAAATATTAACATCTTGTTATTTACTAAATTTTTAAATATTTAGCACCAATTAAAATTCTAATACAGTTTGAAAAATTATCAGGGTACATGTGTTTCTGCAAGTCTTGTCTAAAATCTAATTTTTCTAACCAGATATTTAAAATGATTGTTACAATTGGCAATAATCATTGGCTACCAGTTTCCTTAATCTCAATTAATACATGACAATATTCAATAAGAACAGGAACATATGCAATTGGCTATTCATGTTTTGATCATGCACATCGTCAGGAAAACTTTGATATCCTAGTTTGGGCTTGTTGGGTGACACTTTCGAAAAAGCATCCCATTTTAGTTATAACTTGTGTACATTTACATGTATATATATATTACACTAGAATTTTGTGTTGATATGGAATAGTGACCATATGTATAGAATATTTTATGTTAAATTAATTTTATAATCAAGCCTGATAAATGGCCGTAATTTTATACAATGCATGTAAATATTTTTGAATGAAAATAAATATATTTTATACACACTATTTTTTATTTTAATTATCTTGGCTACATTTCTGTAATTTATATTTCACAAAATGATCAGCATTTCAGTATCAGTTTGTATGTAATAGTTTCACGAAATGGATAGCAAATTTGCTCCTTTATCAAACTGATCAAAGTGCCTCTCAACCCACTTGGGGCAGATCCTAGTGTGAGAGAGTTTGCTTGCTGAAAGTGGTTTTATCTAGACTCCAGTTTTCTCCACCGATCCAGAACAGACTGCCTTCAATAACATTTGACATACTTAACTTATGTGCCACATGCCACATAGTGTCATTTTGGTATACATATATGCCAAGTTTGACGAAAATCCATCCATAGATATGAAAGTTATGGAGCAGACACAATTTTAGATGGATATGTTGATTCCTAAATAATGACTTTAAATTAGACATGTTTGCAACTTAACAGAGGTATAAAAATCCCAGCATGTAAAAAAAAAATTGTGATTCAAGTAAAATGTTTTCATTAGAGCAAAAATAAATGATACTTTTATTGAAAAATTAATTTATTAGAAAATATATCAAATAAACAATTCATAATATACTTGTATACAACACTTATAAAAATTATGTATAATAAAAATATATATTGCCATAGATTATATATGCACCACCATGATGACTTCTCTGCCGTAAAATGCATAACAATGAGACACTGTGAAATCGTTTATTTCATGGTGTTCAATTTCCGTGGATCTAGAAAAAGTATCCTTTCATTGGGCAATAGATTTGTGGTTAATGTTTATAGTAAATTTGTATGCTATTTTGCAGCCATGTTATTCATGGGCCATTGTGTCCAGGAAAATATCGCAATTTGTGACACCATAAAAACAAATGATTCCATAGTATTTTATTTCCAGAAAAAATGGATGCTATTTAATATGTTTCATTGCCTCTCTGACACTCAGTGGTGCCATTTTGTCTCTATTTTTGGTAACAAATGATTTCACATTCTGTTTGTCAGTTTTTGCATATTCTCGTAATGACCACCCTATGCAGGGGCGTAGCCAGGCGTACGTTTGTACGCAAAAACGTCCACATTGTTTTCGCAAAAAAAAAAAAAAAAAAAAAAAACGAGAGAGAGAGAATATAATATATTTCTTATACCAAACCGTTGGTCTTCACCGGAAATGTTATATACGAATTCGGTTTACACCTGACTTCGATAGCCTCTGAGGTGCGGTTCCGGTGTTGTCTTGACTTTGCCGGCATGGCAAAACAATTGAAACTATCTGATTTGTTCTCGGCTTCAAAAGCCGATAACTCGAGCGCAGTTAGTCCAGCAGCTCAACAGCAGAATCCAGATACTAGGGGCATAGCCCCAAACCCACTGCCCTCTTTAGGCGTCCACGTCATAAACACCCCAGCTACGCCCCTGCTATGGCTTTCTGGATGAAAAACTCTTCCTCATGGGATCTCTTCAAGCAATACCTGAAAATTAAGAAAGTAACAATGTTGCTAATTTAATGAATTTGGAGAAAAATGTTGATTTATCTAAGCATAGTGTTTAAATCACTCTTCCAGTACCATAGGGACCTTGGTGGCCAAGTGGTCAGAAGCCAGTGCTCAGATCATAGTGCCACTCGCTAGCAGGTTTGAATCCCACTCGGGTACCAGTAGATTCCAGTGTGAGAATGAATTTGAGTTTGTTTGTCAAAGGTCGGTGGTTTTCTATGACACTCTGGTTTCCTCATCCACTCCTGAACTCAATCTTGACTAGGGAGTAAAACACCATTATTCCACTGCACTCTTCAGTACCAGTACATTTGAAACGTGCCATAACATTACACTGATATGGCATCATTGCTAAAGAATCTGTCTCAACATTCTAGTATTTGCTTCTGGTGAGTTCTGATAGGAGAAAACTAACAATGGCTGGTAAAGATGTTGATGATGAAACCAACTGCAACTGCCTGAAAACTTTATGGCACATCATAAAGATGCAAATCCGAGAGAGAAGATGGAGGTGGATTGGTCATGTTTTAAGGATGGGAACATCAGATATACCAAGAGTTGCAATTAGATGGACACCACCTGGTAAAAGAAGCAGAGGACGACAGAAGGAGAAGATCAGTCGAAAAGGAGATGAAAGAACAAGGATGGACATAGGGCATGATAAAGAAAATGTCAGCAGACAGGCAGAGATGGAAGTCCTCGGTCAAGGCCTTATGTGCTCCCAGTATGAAGAGGATTAAGTAAGTATATAGATGTATATTGTAAAAAACACACCTTTCTTAAATATATATCTCTGAACTCCAAAATTGACAAACCAAAGTGTCGGGTACTTCTAAAAATCTTTAAAATGTTTTATACTTTTCAGACTGTCCTATTTATAATATTTTGCTAACCTATTGCACATTTGTCTATATTTCCCTCACCCAATGGCAATTAAGGTATTCATAATTACCTAAATAAAGCCTGGCATAATTACCTGAATAAAGCCTGGCTATCAGTTTGTGATTTATACGATAACTGATGTAAAATAGCTGTTCTTCTAATCCACATATTATCGTCATCAATCCACTGATCCATCAGAGGCTGGAGGTCAGATCTATACTTCAAAACCATCCCATCGATCACTGAAAAATTATTTTTAATTGAGCTGCAGGAGAAGTTATTTATTGATTATAAATCCATTTGCCGGTACTCCATGTAGCTTTTAATTACAGATTGTAAAAATTCAAAATATAGTATTGTACAATTTTCATATACCATGTGAGCAAAGCTTAGTGGTAAATAAGAATCCCCTGTCTGTCTGGCAGTTCGTCCTATGTCTATAGATGGATTTTGATCTAACTTAGTACAAATGGAAACAAGCATGAGGCGATGTGCTACATACCAGATTTAGGTGCATAAATCAAAGGTCATGACCTGTGTGAGGAGTTTAAGTCAGCTTTACTGACAGTTCTTGCAAGTTTTGTCATGAGAAATGTATACGTCTTGCAGGAAGAATACAAAAAGACTATCGGGGCTATGTTGATACCCACAAACCGAGTTTAAGGGGTATATCACAGCAATCCACAAATTAATACATGTATTTAGGGTCATATTATAGCAAAAACTATGGATGTCCATTTTTGTAAAATTGTGTCTAGTCAAAACAAAGTGAAAACAGGCAATATTTAGTTAAACACTTGAACTTCTACCGGGGAAGTGAACCCAGGTGCTCTGTAATGGTAAGCACCTCTGTTTAGCTACTACCAAGAAGAGTTCAGTTGAGTAATGGTGTTTAACGTCCCAGTCAAGAATATTTCATTTATATCGAGACGTCGTCAGCTATAGGTGAAGGTGCAGAAATTTTGCCAGCGCATTTCACTTATGGCATTATACAGCAGTGTTCTTTATCGTGCCAAGCCTACCGTGACACAGGACCTCATTTATTTTAAGTTCCAATCCGAAAGAAACGTGACTTTCATTTCATAATGCCAAGTGTTTGGCGAAAGAACAGTCACTACCAACTTTCAAGTCTTGGGTCAGACCCAGTCGGGGTTCGAACCTAATGACTTCCACTTACGCAGCGAGCACTCTACCAACTGAGCTACCGCAGTGGTTTTACTACCAAGAAGAGACCAAATACTGGTACAAACCCTTAGAAGCAAGCATATCCACTGTATCCCACCATGAATTTGTCGTCAGCAGGTCTTTGATAACATACACAGATTTCATACACGTGTCTAAGTCATCTCCTTGAAGTATCTTTATGTGTTTGGCAGCAAAGTCTACACCAAACATTTGGAATTCCCTCTCTGATTTCATCCACAGAAGCCTTAATAATTGATGAAGTTGATCCTGACTCAAGTTGTAATCACCAAATACCTTTCAAACGTAATTCATAATAGTTAAAATCATTACATTTACTGGATATGGAATCAAGTCTGTACCTTTGAAAAAAAACAATTTTGTCTTAGTTCACTTTTTGAATCTTATTTTGTTATTATGGTGGCCCAGTTTTTTTTTAAAAAACCTGGCCCTTGGTTTTTTATCCAACGACTAGTATGACCCCACAATTCACATTTCTGAATTGAATAATTAATTATTTAAATTTTTTTTTAAATACGTCCTAGGTTTCCATAAGTTTAAAATAATTAGTAGCCATATTTCCAAAATTTGTAAAAATATAGTCCTTTTTAAAGTATTTTTCCACAAATTTGCTAAAATAGGTTACTTTTTGAAAGAATTCCTCAGAAATTAGTAGCCAATGGCGATTTTGGCTACCAGGAATGTAAATTAACATAGACGTCATTTCTTGGGTGCATTCATTCCTTTCCGAAGATGTTTTATTTGGTTGACAATTTTGTTTTTGTAAGAGCATGGTTTAACGTGTACAAGTTAAATAGAGTACCTCTTTGTCTAGCGATCTTCTCAGTGGTGCTTTTATTCCATAGAACTCAAACTGGCCTTTCATGTATTTCTTTATTTGTTCTGCATAATCTTTATTTTTGTTTTCTATATATGCTTCTTCTAACTTGGTTAAGAACTCATTTTCACATCTAAAAAAATGACACAAAAAATCATCATTTTCACAAATATCTGTCCACAATGTCCACCAAATATATACAGTGAACCCAGGCTTTATAAAAGGACCACCTGCTTTTTAAAGACCAATAAAACTTTATCCTAACTGCTCTTTATTCATGTTATGGTATCTAAACTGACCGTCAAGATGTAAGTGAAAGTATCTTGACTGAGGGGTAAAACCCAATTACTCCACTAAACAACTAACCCACCCATGTTATTTGAACCTGTATATAATGGTCACCTGCCCATAAAGACCACTTTAAATGATCCCTTGTGTGCCCTTTATAGACAGGTTTGACTGTACATGTTTTTGGGAAAAAGCCAAAAGTTTCTTGATCCAAGAACTGCCGAGCTTGGCATACACAAAGGCATCTTGCTTGGGGCATAAATCATTAATCCACTCTACTCTTAATCCTTGAACATCTAAGTACCCGAAGGTCAGTGATTACCAATTATGGCCCCACGGTTTCCTCCACCATCTCTATACTGACCGTCAAGATGTAAGTGAAAGAATCTTGACTGAGGGGTAAAACCCAATTATTCCACTCAACAACTACCACCCACCCACCCCAAAAAGACGAAAATTATGAACAATTATTGTCAGCAAAACCTTGTGGAATTTTAAAAACATTTATACATATAATTGTAATCTCTTAATCCTTGAACATCTAACTACCCAAAGGTCAGTGGTTTCCCATGACACCATGGTTTCTTCCATTATCTCTAAACTGACCATCTGGATGCAAGTGAAAGAATCTTGACTGAGAACTCCACTCCACTCTCCAACTACTACCCCCCCCCCCCCAAAAAAAAAAAAAAAAAAAAACCAAGAAAATTATGAACACTTGTCAGCAAAACCTTGTGGAATTGTAAAAATTGGATGGTATTTTTAAATACTAGTACATATTCAAAATTTCGCTTATCTTGTGCTAAAGGATTCATTTCGAACTTTTTACCCACGCGATAATGACAATTATACAGATTTATATATCATAATATACAGAATATACACCCACTTATATTGGTAAAGCGAAAATTACACCAACCCAAAAAGTCAGATTTCAGAAATCGCAAAATCCCCCCCCCCCCCCCCCTGAAAATAATCCCTCATCGAATCCTCATAATACAGTATCTGTGCATGATAAGTGTCAATATTCAAGACACAATGACAGCAAACAAATAAAATGTATAGGCAAACAACCTTAACCTGTCCATTTGACCTTTAATTTAAATATTAATCATGGACAAGTTTATGTATAGGGAACACATACACACACATGTATATTCCGTCCACATAATGAGTAACACTAAACACGAACACTGCTCATGTATGGACTGTGAATCCTACCACTACCAATGTATTGGATGGATCTTCCTATATGGATATTCCTAATGAGTGGATTTTCCTATATGAATATTCCTAATGAGAGGTAAAACAGACAGGTCAATGTTGTTTGACTATACTTCAATACAAAATGAATTGACTACATATCATACCCTTGTTCTTTCTTCCTTACTCTCGTAGATTTGACAGATTTGGGTTTATGTGTGGTTGGATTCATCCTCTGATTCCCACTTGTTGATATTTTAACTTTTGGCATTATGATGATTCTCTTCAACAGCATGCAACCACGGGTCCTTTCAAAATTGATAGCATTCGTTTTTAACATTTCAACAAGCAAATTCAGTGAATTAGGATCCCCCACTAGCAAGGTTTTATTTGTTTTGATTTGTTCAAAAGGACCATAACTCCAAGGAAAATGAGCAAATCAACTAAAATTAATGATATGTGCATCTCCTATCTATGTTGATACTTTGTACCAAGTTTCGTGAAATAGTGCTTCATAGTTTTGGTGAATTAGGGCAGACAAGAATTTTGGATGGACGGAAGGACGGAAACTTGAATTTACTATCCACTCTTTCTTTGAAGGTCAGGGAATAAAAACAGGTCAAGTAATCAAAAAAATTATTTGATATAAAAGAAGTCAGGACATAAACCATATAATGCCATTTTTTGAAGAAATATGGTACACCTTTGTAGCCATATGGATATCTTTACGGTTCTGGAGCCAGATGAACAGCAGCAATTATATGTTTTTGATTCTGAGAAAAGGTCTAAAATGTACCCTATTATTTGTCTAAAAAGATGAACAGTAAACATTGTTGTGGTTCAGCACTGCTACAAACACATCCATGATATTTTAACTTTCACTATTTCATCCCAAAAAAAAATTGGTCCGAGAACTTCCAGAATCGTTACCTCACCAGAGCGTGCCATGCACCAACGTATGATTGTTAACACTTTAGAAGTTTCAAACTTATAGGCCTTACGTTTCAGGTCACTGTGACCTAGAATGTAAGTCAAAGTCAAAAAGCTTTCTAAGGTTTGTTCAGCTTCATGCTAAATGTGAAACTTCCAGCTTCTGGACCCAGGGCTTTGATTCTTTGCAGATGTTTTAAGGTTTTTACTACTTAAGACCACTTATTTTGAATGTAGGTCAAGGTTAACCAGCCTTGCGAAGCTAGGTAGAGCTTAATGCTTTGATTACAGTTCTGGGATGGTAGAGGAAACCAGAGTACCATGAAAAAACTACCATCCTATGGCAAGTGAACTGACAAACTTTTTTCACACTAGGGCGTGCCTGAGGTGGATTTGAATCCAAGCAGTGCTGTGATTTGTAAGCAGGTGCCTTCAAGGCCTTTTGGTTCATGACAAGATGTTTTACAGTTTCACCAGTTCAGATGATCACTGTGACCAAGAATTTAAGTAAATGGCAACAAGCTTTGCTAAGTTCAGTCAGCATCATGTTCAAATTTTGAAACTGCAATTTTCTGGAACTTTTGGTTCTCAAGAAGCCTTTAAACAAGACATTTTTCCTTGGTTTTATATATATGTTAAGCTTCAAACTTATAGGACTTATTTAATGGCAGTTTCACTGTTTTAGGTCACTGTGACGTTGAATGCATGCCAAAAAGTCTACAAGTTTCACAAAGTTGGCTTCATGTTCTTATGTTATATATATGGGGTTTCCAGCTTCTATTCATATTTATTCAAATCCAGAAAAAAGATGTTCTAAGACCTTACTGCATTAGGTCACTGATTTCAAATGTAGGTCAAGGTCAACCATGAACAAAATTGGTAGAGCGTCACATGCTGATGCTTTATACAGGAAGTTTCAAGCTCCTAGGTTTATTGGTTCTGAGCAAGATGTTTAATGTTTTTACTACTGAAGGTCTATCTAGGTCAACCAATTTCACGAACTTTAAAGGCCTTTGTCCAAAGAAAATTTCACTATCATTGGTTGAGAGAAGTTCAAAATGTGAAGCGAAATGTTCTTGAAAATGACTTGGCTAATCTTCAAATGGCCTAGAATTAGAATTATCTTCTTGGCACAATGCATGAGTTGTGTTGGCGCAATAAGTATTGGTAGGGCACAATTTTAAACTACAGTATTGAAGTACATTCTAAAGGTCAAAATATTTCCAAGAGACCTTAAATGCAAACTATATCCAGGTGAGCACCCAGGACCTTTATGACTCTGTTTTTATAATTATTATTTTTTGTTTTATATAAAAACGCATTTCACATAGAAATATAAGTCACGTCAAATGACAGAGCCAAAATTTTAAGGTACGTGTCAATGTGCTTGAATTAGGCCTACGGCACATTTTTGGAAAACTCTGCAACTTAATTATTTAGTGTCGACAGAGTTGTTTCCCTTGCACTGAAAAATGGATGAACTTTTATTTACAGTATTCTTTAAAACGCCTCTTACTCTCAAGCAGAGTTCAAAATAATGACTAGTCTGCCAAACTTCAAGGCAGGATTGGGTAATTTGGGACAGGATTGACTAATTATGAAATGTGCACGATTTCCACCTGCGCCGCGGTGAAGGGCTTGGGATGTCGCATGCAAGTTATTCGCGGATGTGGTTTTACTTGTGGATTTTAGCGCTTGGAACCGAAAGAGCATTTATGAATTATTAAAGCAACGATATTCTTTACTGTCAACATTATTTGTTATTGTATAAAGCAAAGTTATACCACATACGATGTTACAGCTAATGATAGGTAATATCAAAAAAGGAAACGAACGGACTTGATTTCCGATTGGTCCAATTGTACTTAAAATAAATAAAAGGTACACACACGCCTGTGATAAAGTGCCGAAATAAAATCCATCTTCGTTAATTAAAAAATCAGCAAGCAGACACCACAAAATAACACTTCTAAGCTAAGCTCGTTTATTCCGCGTTAGTTTTCGACACGCCCTCTATTATATCTACACAGTGTGGGAACGGAAGTTGAGTCAAACTGTACAGTTTTCGGTAGCTCTGTTCATCGAAGCGAGAGACGAAATAAAAACAATATGTCTGAAACGGTTGGTGGGTACTTTTTAACTTGTATTAAGCATATAATGCAAGATCTGGATAGAAATTTAAATGGAGAAATTTGACGATGAAAATTATTTACCATTTTAAGAATTCGTTGTCATTTATATCTTTATACACTCGACAATAATAACACTTGAACACAAGACAGTGAGATAAAATACATCGACTTGTAGCGAAAAATGCGTAAATTCTCTAGCGTGATGGATTTTCTAGTGTAACAAACAATACTTAAGACAACTTTTAATATAAAGTTACACATATATTAAGATGACATCACCCTCCTTTAAATGGTTATTGTTATAAATAAGATTTTTCTTCGCAACTTGGAGATTGTTTACTGTACAGGTAGCTCGAAAAATACTGTACAGGTAGCTCTAAATATCTGTAATTTTTCTGTACAGGTAGCTCAAAATTAAAACAAAATAATTCAAGGTTTAATGCATTATTATACCCCCGCAAACGAAGTTCAGGGGGTATATATATATCACCCTGTCTGTCCGTCAGTCTATACGTCCGTTCGTGCATCCGTCTGGTTGTCTGTCTCAATATCATGTCCTCTCCATATCTTCCATGTCTATCGATGGATTTTCTTAATTTCAAATGTTAAAAGAACACCGAAACGATTCCATTGTTTATACTGCAAAAGTAAAGCAAAAATAATTTTTTCTGAGGTTGTCGACCATTGTATAATATTTCACAAGGATTTGGAACTGAAATTTAATAAAACAGACCTCAATCAAGGAGATATTCGAATTAAAAAAATTTCCACATCATCCCAAGGGAATACGAGAAAGACAACACAATTCTTATACCAAAAGAATCAACTGAGGTATATGTTCTGGACTCGATCATTAAGGGATTAACAGGTTTCAGCAGAGAAAAAAATTCCTTAATATTTTCATATATAAAACTATTTTGGAACTAGACATTGCGTTTGAGCAGGGCTCAATCGCTGGGTTAGTCACCACCCCCAATGGTGGCAAACGTTTATATTAGAAAATAATTGATAGTGTTAATAGTTATAATAATAATAATACTTTATTGCAAAAAGCAAACAATACATTGCTATAGCATTACAAACAAATTTAATTATGTAACAACATGACAAAAAACAAATAAATAGCAGAGAACAGTTGCAATGATGGATGTATTTGAATGAAGATGAAAGTGTAACAACTTCCGGAAATTGTTATTTTTTCTGCACAGATGCTATATAATTATGACATTTTTCATTTGCACATTAATAACCAGACGTGTTAAATGTTTTACTATTTACTACAACCTTCAGGAAAATGCAAAAGGCAACATAAATAACTTTAATTGATAACATTATTGTTACATGTAGAAGACTTTGACATTCATCCTCTGCAACTTTATAAATTTCTTTGACTTGATATGCGATCAATGTTGATCAAAATCATCAAACTACTATAAAAGTTATCTAACAAAATCACATGACCATGAAAAACTAGGTCACAAAGACCAACTTTGTGTTGTCATATGTAAAGCATCCCAAATTGTACCTAAAATCAGGTTTCATAAGAATTGTTTTATTACTTTAAAAATCATCTAAAAGTCACTGGGTCATAAAAATTTGTCACAATGAATTGCTTTGTGTTGAAATACATAAAGCATCTAAAAGTTGTACTTGCAAATTTTCAGCAAAATTGTCCTGTTAAACTTTATATTATCAAAGAAAATCACTGGACCATGAGAATTAAGTTACAATGGCCTTTTCTGTGTTGCATCATTACGAAAGATGTAAAATACCATGAGTTCCATCGCGGAAAAAACAGGTTTAGGTATGAAAGCTGAACGATATTTACCAATCAATGGCCAAATAAACAGTCTAGAACGTAAACGTTGTTTATTTTGTTTTAAACAAATTTGAGGCTTTATGATATTTAGACAATTTATGCCATAGAGCCTTCTAAAACTGCGTTACCCAGGCGTGATTCTTCACATTCTATGATTATATCTATATCCTTTTACTATTTTAGAGACATAATAGTATTCAGTTGTATATTGTTCATAATAAACAATATTAGCCTTAATTTACATAGAACAGTATTGTCTGACCATGTCCTTTTTATGACTTGATGTATTTTAGATCGTTGATGACCTTAGAATATGAATGTCACGCCTGATACACGCATTTTAGATAGCAACCCTACGTTTATACCCCTGAAAACCAAATATAAAAAATCAAACCTTGTTTTTTTTTAAAAAATTAATCGTGATACATGCATTTCTATTAAATGAAAGCGTTCCTTATACTTTCTATACTTTGAATTTGAATGCCAGTTGCGAGCTACCTGTACAGTACAATTTCATAAAATGTGAGCTACCTGTACAGTAAACAGAAAACCACACAGTCCAATAAAATCGTGTTTTGAAGTTTTCTCCAAACTTCTAAGTACTGTAATAAGCCACAAGTTGTTTTTAACATTCATAGCTTACAAACTGTCTTCAGAATGGTATTAAATAGAATAGTAATATAGAGAAAATTGAGAATGAATCGTGAATTCATGAAAATTCCGCTGTGATCTATCATGTTCAACAAACGAATAAAAGTTTTAGGCTTGATTTTTCACAAAATGTGTTGGATAATTAAAAATTGCATTAACATAGTGATATCCATGTGCCTATGAAAAATCTCACAACACTTCATAACAACAATAATTTTACATGTTTTTACTTACGTTTGACTCCACTGTTTTCATTCCTCGCTTCGATAAACAGAGCTACCGACAACTGTACAGTTTGACTCAACTTCCGTTCCCACACTGTGATCTATAGAGCACTTGACCACAATTTGGTCAAGTAGGTTTATTTGTACTTAAATCACGGACACGGAACAGTCACAGTCGGCGTCGGCGGTCAGAGGGGTCAAATGAAGGAAATGATGATTGTCGGAGTTTAACTTCACACGTGGCATGTCGATCAAGGGAATCCTAGCACTTCCTTTTTAGAGTAGGCGGCTTAGTCTAAATGTATAAGATCTCATAGTGACTTGTTTTTATTTTACCAGAGCCCTTTGAACATTTCTGTGGAATAAACTAATCTTTCAAAAAAATTTAAAGGAATTTAACACAAAAGTCCTATCCGGCCACATTCTTTGTGAATCCTTTTAACAAACATACTAACCCACATCGAAATCAAAATCCTGAAGCAAAGCAAAAACTTTGAACTTGAATTGACAAATCAGGTTATTTAAACACGCGTGAACTTCCATCAGGGGAGTGAGACCGGGTGCTCCGGAAGGGTAAACACATTTGAATCTGATCTCTACATTGTACGCTTCATTGTATATTCATATATCTGGCTACTTGTGGGAGCACAGAGAGCTGACTAAAAGTCAGTTGTGTGAGGTAGAAACGTTAGCTTCTAGTAGCCAGTTGCTTGTGGTATAATAGTTAGCTACTAGTAGCCAATTATTTGTGGTAGAAATGTTAGCTACTAGTGGCCAGTTGTTTGTTGGAGAAAAACTAGCTTCTAGTAGCCAGTTGCTTGCGTATGAAAAATAAGCTACTAGTGGACAGTTGCTTGTGGAAGAAAGGTTAGCTACTAGTAGCCAGTTACTTCTTGGGGACTGAAATGGTAGCTACTACAAAGTACTTGTGGGGAAAAGGTTAACCACTAGTAGCCAGTTGCTTAACAAGAAAAAGAAACGGTATAGTTTCACGATTAAAACAAAATTAAAAATATTAACACCAATGCTTCTCCGCGCCATGGTCAACGTCGCTGGACGATAAAGGTCAAACAAAAAATCAAAGAAAGTAGGGGATAAATAATTTCGCAATTACGTGCGGTAAACATGTATCGATGATGGTGGTTTGACGCAAAAATCTTTCAAGTCAGACGCAGTTTTAACAACATTTTAAACTTCCGTTTCCGTATGAAAACACGCAGGAAAAACAAAGATGCTCATGATTTTAATACCGGTAACGAAAAGTTTTTAAACTAAACAATTGGGAAAAAGAGGAAAGGACACTGCTCCAGCTACGTAGGCCGAATTATCTGCCCTAATGCTGGCAAGTTATTTTTGATATTGCTAGCCTACGATGCTAGCCTTCGATGGTAGCAACATAAAAAATAACTAGCCATAATTAAGAAAGATAATTCGGCCTTCCAGTCACCATTTGAAACCATGTGGCCTTTGCTACGCGTTTTTTAAATCGTGACGCGCCAAACAATAAGTATTGGCGGTTTCTTCGTTTTATTGATTTAACTGACGAATCTAGAAGTTGGTGCCATGTTTTTGTGTGGTTTTGTCTTTAAATTATGCCAAGTTTCATTGATTGACAATTTATGGATATATGTTAGCACAGTGTGTTTCTGAATGAAATACAAGTAATTACATGCAACACATTTTAGACCACTATCTGATGGGTTGTGTTTCATGGTCAACGGCGAGCAATGGTGCCCAGAGAGCAATAAAAATAATTTTTAAAAATGTCAATTAAGTGGGGTGGTTTGGGCCATTTAATAGTAATTGTCTTTTGCTATGTACAGGGTCTGTTCCAAATAGAAAATTTTATAATCAGTGTAATTTTTGCCGCGTCTTGTTTATGATATATATACTCTTTTAATATGCCATGGGTGTTTTTTTTCAACTACATTGTATAATAATGAATCCGGTCTCTGTGGTTTATGCTGCCTTTGTTAACGATGTTAGATCCAATGTAAAAAAAAAATCCAGACACAAATGGTTTTATTCAAATATGTATGCCAATCTCAGGGGCGGATACAGGATTTTTTGAAAGGGGGGGGAGGGGTGAGAACTATCCAGGATTTTTTGAAAGGGGGGGGTTGAGATCTATACATGATTTTTTAAAGGGAGGGGCGAAAATTATATCAATGCTAGATGCGAGCGCCGAAGGCGCGAGCTTCCAGAGACGATGGGTCTAGGGCAGAGCCCCGATGGAGGCCAAGAAAATAATTTTAATCAGTCAATATCTCACTCTCTCTCTTTTTAAATTTTTTAAAGGGGGGGGTTGCAACCCCCGCAACCCCTCCCCTAAATATGCCACTGAATCTATATCCAAACCAAAATCATAAACAAAGTAAAAACTTTAGAAGTGAGACTGAGTGCTCCGGAATGGTAAGCACCTGCTGTTTAACAAGCTATACCAGCCATGTGTGTAAAATAAAATCCCATTAGCAGAATTATTAGTGGTTTTATTCTGTTTTAATGAAAAGTGTACTTTGGAACAATTTCACTGGCGGAACAAATACACTGATCTTCAACTGAAACGTTTGAATTGGGCTTGAAATCAACCATGTAAATGTGTCTTCTGGCGTGATTATCTGTGACCTTTTCACGAAGGGTAATCAATAATTGGTTTCGTAAAAATGAATGGATTTTTAATCTATCAAATCTTTATAATAATATGTAAAACGAAAACTACATTTGCTCAGCCTACTTAGCAGGGACAATATTGTGTTATAAACTGATTTGAAAACAAAGTTTATACTGTATAGCAGACGATCAGTTGTCACATGACCGGCATCCGCTGGTGATGTCACTTACCCCAAGAGAGAGGTGTTGATGAACAAGACAAGATTTTTCAGTGATGTAGATGTAGAGAATAAGCATATATATATATAGTATTGATAGCGATAACCTTACACTTTGGATTTTAAACACAGCACAGTAAGTATACAATTATAAATATTACTCTAAGAATAGATTTTTTTCAGTGAAGAGCCGTGCAATGCATGCGTTTTTCATTTTTTTTCAATCATGTGCCTGTCAAACCGGATAAGCAGTGTGTGTGCGTGTGTGTTTTCATGCTAGTATTTATCAGAGGGGTCATTTTCTAAAAACCCTATTACATCAACATTGTTGCATGCACCAGGCCTTTAACAATGGGATCATTTTGCAAAATTATGAACAAGGGACCAGTGGTCCCTTCTGGAATGAACACTGGTACAAAATATCAAATTTTATTCAGGGGGTCGGGGTGAGGGGGGAGGGAGATGAGCTAGAGAAATTTATCAAAATGGTAATGCTTTATTTCCTCTACAATGCAAATTCAACTAATATGCATTTTAGATACAAACTACAAAATTTTAATAAAAAAATAAAAAAAGAAACTATACATTGTGGTATTATTCATTTTTTTTAATTGTATGTACATCACATACTAAGTTCATATTTAGATAATAGATTTATATAAAGATAATATTTTATAATCTGTGAATCTATTATGCCATTAATTATAAGTGCATCAATTATATGATAAGACCATCCTAAAATTATTCACAGGATCCCTGCGGTTATGTTGCAAAATCTGACTGTGTTTTGTCTTCAAAATAAGCAATTAAATACCCCCATACTGTTTTCATCACCAACTGATCCCCTGCTAGATGTAATCAAGGATTTCCATATGATTTTAATTATAAAGTAATTAACCCTGCTATATGAGGCTGTCTCACATTTTAGTAGTAGTAATTTTTACTTCCCTATTTCATGAGATTTGTTGTCAAGTTAACACATTTATATATTTATTATATTTAGATATGTACATTACAGACCTGTCAAAAGTTTAACACTGAGCTTACAAACAGGAACCAAAGCTGTCAGCTTGTGACCAGTATTTGTCAGACAGCAGCTGCTGGAAAGCTGTCAGCCAGTGACCAATATTTGTCATACAGCAGCTACCAAAAAGCTGTCAGCTAGTGACCAGTATTTGTCAGACAACAGCTGCTGAAAAGCTGTCAACTAGTGACCAATATTTGTCAGACAGCAGCTACCGAAAAGCTGTCAGCTAGTGACCATTATTTGTCAGACAGCAGCTGCCAAAAAGCTGTCAGCTTGTGACCAGTATTTGTCAGACAGCAGCTGCTGGAAAGCTGTCAGCCAGTGACCAATATTTGTCATACAGCAGCTACCAAAAAGCTGTCAGCTAGTGACCAATATTTGTTGGACAACAGCTGCTGGAAAGCTGTCAGCTAGTGACCAATATTTGTCAGACAGCAGCTGTTGGAAAGCTGTCAGCTAGTGACCAATATTTGTCAGACAGCAGCTGCTGAAAAGCTTTCAGCTAGTGGCCAATATTTGTCAGACAGCAGCTGCCAAAAAGCTGTCAGCTAGTGACAAATATTTGTCGGACCGTAGCTGCTGAAAAGCTGTCAGCTAGTGACCAATATTTGTCAGACAGAAGCTGCCAAAAAGCTGTCAGCTAGTGACAAATATTTGTCGGACAGTAGCTGCTGAAAAGCTGTCAGCTAGTGACCAGACCAATATTTGTCAGACAACAGCTGCCGAAAAGCTGTCAGTTAGTGACCAATATTTGTTGGACAAAAGCTGCCGAAAAGCTGTCGGCTAGTGACTAATATTTGTCAGACAACAGCTGCTGAAAAGCTGTCAGCTAGTGACCAATATTTGTCAGACAGCAGATGCCGAAAAGCTGTCAGCTAGTGATTAATATTTGTCAGACAGCAGCTGAAGAAAAGCTGTTAGCTTGTGACCAATATTTGTCAGACAGCAACTGCCGAAAAGCTGTCAAGATATAGAAAATGAGCTGTCAATTTAGCACAGTTTGTTAGCTTAGTGTTAAACTTTGGACAGGTCTGTACTGTATATAGATTTGGGGGACCTTTAAACCAGATAATCACTGAAGAAAGTGATTAATATTATTTAGTTTCCCATTTCCTTTACTTATACACTGATGGAGAGAATTAATTGATAGCCAGAATGAATCACCAACAAAAATTGTTCACAAAAGGCTTGCAGAACTCTATCAAAATACTGTATGTACAAAGACCTGCAGAAGCTATAAATTTGTGGTTTGATAGTAAAAAGTCAGTTAAAAACTACAATTCTTGCTTGTTTCTTATGTAGCGGCTTGGGTAGCTCAGTGGTAGAGCACTCGCCTATAGTGTGAGATGTCCTGGGTTCGATTCCCCGTCCGACCCTCGTTTTTTCGCTTTCCTGTTACATTTGGGACTCGCCCGACCCTGGGAAGTGGCCGAACAACATGTTGGTCCCAGGGTGGAACCTGGTGGTTTCAATTCAAGAGAGTTGAATAAAAAGGAAGGGAGGAATGTAGCAGTCTGGGTAGCTCAGTGGTAGAGCACTCGCCTATAGTGCAGGAGGTCCTGGGTTGGATCCCCAGTCCGACCCTGCATTTTTTCTCTTTCCTGTTACAGCTCTATCAAAATACTGTATGTACAAAGACCTGCGGAAGCTGTAAATTTGTGGTTTGATAGTAAAAAGTAAGTTAAAAACTAATTTTTGCTTGTTTCTTATAATGACCTTTGGTGGCCAATTGGTCTAAATTGCAAGCTTTCAAATCACGACACTTCTCATTGCATAGGTTTGAATCTAATCTTTGAGGTTCCTAGGTTTGAGAAGGTTTGTTAGTTTGCTTCCTAAAGGTGGGTGTGTTCTCTTTAGGCACTCCTGTTTCTTCCACCATCCAAGAAGTGACTGCCTCAATATGATAAAGTTATTGGGATCAACCTTGGAAAAAATGGGGACCATACTTAAAACAACTGGAAAAAAATAATGTTTTATTTGAAATAATGAGTGTTTGTGTAGAATGATATCTCTCTTGCACACACACACACACACACACACACACACACACACACACACACACACTTTGTTTATTTTTGGGTATTTATAATATATGATTAAATATTTAAAGATAATCAAAAAGGTAAACATATATCTATGTGTGATAATATAACTAATTCAGAATATTTACGAACTTCCTAGAGTACATATACAATTAGCCAGATTTTAAAAGATTGTTAAGAGATTAAGAACGGAAATATTTGTATGAATATCATTTAAATGTAGTATTTGATATTAAAGGTCATGGTTGCTTCAGGAAATCTAGATAAATTCCCCAATTTAATTAGTCTCTTAGTATATAAGTACTAAAATTATAGTACATGTATTATATATACTACAATGACTGCAAGGACCTGTCAAAAGTTTACCACTAAGTGTAAGCTCATCCCAACCCCTGATTAGCCGTATCTTATCATCTTTTCACAGCCGCTATCAATATCTTGGCAGCTTTTTGGTCACTGGCTGTCTATCTCTTGGCCACTCGACAGTTAAACTTTGACTTTTTTTTTCGTTAGCTCAGTGTTAACATTTCGACGGGCCTGTTACTGTACATGTTGGGTCAGTCTTTCAATAGTAACATATTTAAATAGTTGGAATATTGGTACTTTAATTCTTTCCTGTTAGAATCACGTACATGTATATTAAAAAAAACCCATGAATTTTGGAAATCATTCCATTCTGACTTAAGTATGACTTTTAAGATGTGTTCTAGTTGTTTTTCTTGGAAAGAGGTCATTTTGCACCCATCCTATTACAGTATATGTGAAATAATTGGAAAATTTTAAAAATATATAAAACAACTTATTACATCATTTAAAGCTTTCTTGGTCTTTTTTTTGTGGAGAGTAAAAAATGGATTTTTTTCTACTGATTCTTTTAAGCCTTTGTAACTAAGTATAGCTCAGATGTATATTGTAGCCCAAATTTATTTAGATGTGGGTAGTTCCTAGTAAGAGATAGTTGGTCAGTTTCATATTCAGCGGTGTTCTCTTGGCACTCCAGTTTTCTCCACTATCCCACAACTGCCAGCTTCAATATAATTCTAAATATCCTTACTGGGGTGTAAAATGCCGTTGCTCCATTCCACTCAATTACTGCTTCCAAAGATCAAGCAGTGTTCTTTCTGGAAAGGGTCATGGAGCCATTGGTCCCATTTTTTGCCAAATGGCCCCATGGTTAAGGCCTTAGTGAGCCATATTTAGCATTACATTGATGCATAATATTGATGTGATGGTGGTATAGAGGAAAGGTTTTGAAAATAGCACTTCATTAAAAAAATGCTATATTGGAAAGCTGATCAAGAATTGTATGCACTCTTTTTACCTTTTTTAAAAAAAAAAGAGTTAAATACTAAATTCTGAATATCTTGTTTTCACTCCACTTGAAACTTACCAAGTTCTTTAAGAGAAGACAAGTTTGCAATATTAGTTTCCATGTGAAATTTTGACTGAAGAAGGCAATGACCAAAGTGAAGCACAAAAGTAGCAGTCTAGCAAACAATTTTCACCTTGATTCATCACAACCATTTGTACAGTCAAAATTTGGTGTTATAAAGGGATTTGCAAGGGAGCTCCTAATAAAAACACTGGAGGGGGGACACATTTTGGGATTTAATAATAGTGTAGCAATAAGCAAGATGCCAAAGTTAACAAATTGTGTGATACTGAGGTTTTACTGTAAATTAATTTTCATCATATTTTATGACATGTAAATGCATATTATCTTAGGTTTTTTTTAAGGAATTGCTTTATTATGTAGATATTCATTATAGCCAATGGTAATGATCCACCATTATAAATACTTTATTTAATTCCTAGAAGGGGATATATTTTGTCAATTTAAACTTCATAAGGTACACAATTTTAGGAATTGCATACATTTATGATGCATTTAATTCATTCATATATACATACTTTCACAGTTTTCATACATGTTCAGTGAGTTACATTCTGTGTCGTGTTTTTTAGATTTTACAATTTTCGTCCAAGCTGTTACTTTATAACAATCAGTAAGTTTATGTTATATTGATTGAACTCTTATCTTTCATCACCGTTGATTTCAATGTGCTATTTGCTCACCTGAGTGCATAATAAGGCTATCTATTTCACTTTTGCAACAAGAGCTGAAGCTAGTCAAAGCTATTTTACACATCTATTATATAGGAAAACTATGAATTGTATGCTGACACATCATTCACATAATTTAGGTTTTCAAAATTACCATTACAAACCATTCAGACCAGTAACAGAGCTTGGTTTACGAGCCTAGATCTGACTCAGATTTCAAGGCCACCTAGCAATTTCTATTCAAATGATAGTCTGTGTTGGGATTCTGTTACAAGCCAGTTAGGCTTGCTGGTGTTCAGATTTCACTGGCTAAGTCAAAATTAACATCGCTAATTTCAAAGACTGACACATCAGAAGTACATGACTTATGTAGACTCACCTGTTGGGCTTTCATGTAGGCAGCATAGGAGCTGAAATATGTTTTTTGCTATTAAAATAGAAAAAAGAAATTTGCAGTTAAAAATATGTACTGGTATTTGGCAACAGCTTATTTAACCAAGAGCTCAAAACAATACAATTTAAGTTAATCATAAACAACCAAGCAAGACAAGACAAGAAATAACAAGCACACATAAAGATCACTGGTTATAAGATTCCTGACTTTGTACAGGCATTGGAGTAAATGTCCAGTGTTGTTGGTAGTTTTTCCCCAGACTTTGGGCGGGCATTGGAGTTAATGTCATGTGATATGGTTACTGTACTATTGGAGAGCCCTCAACTACTTATTTTACAACTAGCGGTCAATAATGACCACATTTAAAAATCATAAAAACTTAAAATAAAGCCTTATTTGACTAAACAATGAATCTACAACCCTTGCATGTTTACATGTCATTCATTAAAAAATAAGAAAATCTTATAATTTTATTTTTATTTCATTACTGCAGGGGTGCAAAATGATGTTTTGTAATGGAAGGTCCAGGACATTTTGGTTTTATTTTTGGCAGGTCCCACATAAAGTTTTGAAAGTTCAATATCAACATTGAAATGTCCATTTGCAATTACATGTATTTATCAAAAAGAAAGAGCTGTTTTATTCTGATAAAAAGCAGTAGGGCCATTGGACTTTTACAGTTTAAATATCAAGGGTCCAGATATAAAATCAATAGGTCCTGGAACTGGGGACCCAGGGAATTTTTAACCCTTGTATTGAACGCTACAAAGTTACAAAATCACTGCGGTAGCTCAGTTGGTAAAGATGCTTGCCTCATAAGTGGTAGGTCGTGGGTTTGATCCCGGCCAGGTCTGAACCAAGACTAGAAAGTGGGTAGTGACTGTTCTTTTACCAAGCACTCGGCATTACAAAATAAAAGTCGCAGTTCTTTCAGATGGGAACTTAAAATAACTGAAGTACCGTGTCGGTGGACTTGGCACGCTAAAGAACCCTGCTGTATAATGCCATCAGTGCAAAACACAGGCAAAATTTCTGCATTTCAACTCAACTCGCAAGTTACAAATTTTGGTGATATTTAGTTTAGTAGATACCTTATGCTATTAAACATAGTTCCATTATAGTAAATTAGAAATAATGATTCTCAACACCAGAATATACAGTTGTAATAAGACTTTTATTCAGTCTTCATGTTTTGACAGCTACGCTGCCGTCATCAGGACTGTTCATTATTACCGTAGGATTTTTTTAATTTCTAAATTTTTATTGCATAATATATAATGATGATTTAATCTAAATTCTAATATGTTGAAATACCATTATATAAGACAAAAATCTGTATCAGAAAGCTGTCCTGAAACTGAAACACTCAGAATAATAAAATGTGACAATATTTAAATTCCTTGACAGCCAACTCAATATTGATTCTGTTTTATGAAGCTATCATATTTCAAATTGATCATTTCAGCTGTATAAAATATATTTTTTACAAATAATTTGAGCTGAGTGTTAATATAAGGTATACAATATTTGATAACACATTATAGATTTGGATTCACTGATTTTGAATATTGAATCATAAGCCGTCTCAAAAAGTTCTTGATTTTTCATAAAAGAGAAAGAGAGATTGGATTTGAGTGAAGTAATTGTTTTTTTATGCCCAGTCAAGATTCTTTCACTTATATCTAGATGGTCAGTTCTGGAATGGTTGAAGAAACTGGAGTACATGGTGAAAATCACAGTTCCTTTTGCAAGCAAATTGACGCATCGGCGGCTACACCTTTCATGTTCCAACACTGGCCGCCATCAGGGTACCAAAGCAGCATCATGACAACTAATGATGTACTAATGTAAATGAAGTCATTAATGCCACAGTTCAGGCAGAGGTTTCATTCTTTTTGTGTGTAATTCAAACTTGTCTGACCTTTGTTGGAACATTGTGGGCTTGGCCGGCGATCCATCAATTGGCACAAACATTCTCACACTAGTCTAAAATCCACTCTTAATTGAGATTCAAACCTAGGTGGAGAGAGAGAGAGAGAGGTTGAAATAAAGTATGAAAGTAATTTAGATCACTTCACTCTTTCAACCATTGGTTGTGAAAAAATGTTTTATTGGCACTCACCACTAAGTGCTTCTGCTGGCCATAAGGAAGTTATTAGAAGGAAGTGATAAGTTTTCAAAATGGGAGTGCAATGGAGTGGGAAAATGATGTTTTTCCCCCAGTAAAGAATTTTTCATTTATATACAGGCAGCAGTCATTTCTGGAATGGTTGAGGAAACCTGAGAATCTGGAAAAAAACCACAGCTCTTTGCACAATTGCACAATCAAATATTTTATAATCCCAAAAATAAGATTCTCTATTATTCAGCCCTTTGGACTGTTCCGGTTAACTTTGGAAAATAGTTGCATCTATCGGCCGTGGGAAGGAAGTGAACCCTCCAGCCCTTCGGGCTTCATATCAGAGAATCCCACTTATTTATGTTATATAACTGCTACCAATGTTAAACATGCTTCTTTTGTCCAAAAATTGGATTTTAAACTTTTGTCTTCATATATTTTGATTTCTGAAAATAAGTATTTTGAATTTTTATAAAATATGATGTTCTGAAGACTACTTTTTTATCGGGAGGGATTTATAAATGCATAATTCTGCGAGGAATCTCGGACGCCAATTCATATTTCATGCAGATATTCGCAGAATCGCGAAAAGTAAAAAAGCCAAACTGCAAAACATGCTGTCAATCTTTTATGATAGTGAAAGTTAAAAATAACATGACAAAACATGCTAAGAAAGGGAGATAATTGCCTATCGATCACATATTTTAATATTTACATGGATTGTGGTCGTGAATTCACATATTTGCGAAATGAGGCTCAGAGATCAGCATGTGAAATGTGATACTCGCGAATTCAAAGTACCGTAATGTACAGTACTTCATTCTACAGCACCATTGGAAAATCATGGTTTAGATTGGTTCTGTGACATCAAAGTAGTTCCACAATCCACATAGTTGATTCTTTGTATTGTTTGGTCTTTTTTACACATAAAGGACATGTAAAACATGACATTATAATATTTTCATTTCTATAACATCATGTGACCCTTTACACGTCTACAGATTTTGTAAATGTTTTACTAGCCAAATACAAACTGTAAATGCCTTAATACTATTCTTTCATGCAATCCTTATGGGACATCACATGGTATGCATTTAGACCCCATTGATTAGAACTAATGAAATGAGGTAATTATAATGTCCCCCACATACATTATTTATTTCATTTCTTCCACCAGAATTGTCTGCCACTTTCCTTGAATTTTAACAGATATAAAACTGCACAGAACTTTGGGATGGAGTAGATGTGTCATTGGCTATTTGTATTTTGAACATGTGCATGTTTGGGGATTTCCCACTTGGGGTTCATTTGTGCATGGCATTTCATTTCATAGACTAAATTATTTCTGTCATCAATGGCCCTTTTTATAGATGATAGGGTCCCACAATTCTGTATCATCTATGAAATGGGTTGTTGACACAGAAATAATCGGTCTACAGAAATAATTGGGTCTACCATTTCATTTATATAACTTGTTGCAATTGGAAAAATGCCAAGTCCTACACATTTAATTTTGTCATATTTTTTTTTCTCTGTATGCTGTCACTGTGTGATATCTAAATTATGATTTAGATTAAAATAAACCC
This sequence comes from Anadara kagoshimensis, assembly GCA_021292105.1. Taxonomy (NCBI): domain Eukaryota; kingdom Metazoa; phylum Mollusca; class Bivalvia; order Arcoida; family Arcidae; genus Anadara; species Anadara kagoshimensis. Next base: position 7,541,632 of record CM037858.1, on the reverse strand, counting down.
GAGGAGGAAGTAATGCTTAAGGTACTTGACATTGAATCACCTTAACCTCTTCCATAGTACTCCATACATGCTTTATACATACAAAACACTTCCTGATCCTGTTGATCTAATTGAGTTAGAAGATTCAAATCAAAAGACTGTACATTCAGTTAAGAATTACAAATGTTAGTTTATGGAGTGAAATATAAATACATGTATAAAACTTTTGTAATGTAACATAAATTTATACTACCGTAGTTGCATTGAAAATATTCCCTTTATCTGATGTGGAGAATCAAACTCAGGTCACACATTTGTAAAGTAAAAGCTATACCATTTTGCCAGTTAATCTCCCACGCTATAGAATAGTGTTCTACCACTTAGCTACCTAGACCACTATATTCCTCCCCTGTTATTTTGTAGTTTCCCATGGTCCCAAGTGGGAGTTCTTACACAAATTCGCTTGGATAGACAATATATGGCCCATAATTGCCAGTCCACCACTTCCGAGAGTCGCACTGGCCACCAAACTAACAGAAAGGCGAAAAAAAGGGTCAGACCAGGTATCAAACCTCGGACCTCCCACACTATAGGAGAGTGCTCTACCACTGAGCTACCCAGACTGCTACAGAATGAAGCGATTTAGTATATCTGTGAAATATAAGATTTCAAAAATTTTACCTAGAACATAAATGTGTGGGGGTACAAACGGAAATTGTACCTGCTGAGCTGTTAATTTTTCATGTTCATAACTTGAATGTCAATGTTTGAGTATGATGTCTTTTGTTGGACTGGAAGTACATGTGACATTAATGCTGTTATTTTGATTGTTTAGGTAATTAGGAGTTGTTTTTATAAACTATTTGGCATTTTATATTGTCCTTGTCCATTAATTATGTATTAAATATAGACAATGATAACCTATATAAAATCCAGTGCCTGATGTTTATCAACACCATTAAGGATTAAAAACATGGTCATCATAGATCTATTATCCTCATTAGGCCATCTTGTGTTAATTTTATCAAAAATCATAAATGTTCAAAATTGCTTGCAGTGTTCAGTCTCGGGATTCTTAAGAGGGGACTTGTAGTGTTCAATCTCAGGATTTTTAAGAGGGGTCTTGCAGTGTTCAAGCTAGGGTTTTCAGAGGGGTCTTGCAGTGTTCAGTCTAAGATATTCAGAGGGTCATTTTCAAAAACTTTCCTCTAAAATACCTTAACATCAATATTTTTGTGTTTATGTTGTTAAATATCACTCCCTACTAAGGCACTAACACTGGGGCACTGGGGTCATTTGACAGCAAAATATTAAGGGGTGAATGGTCCCCATGACCCCTTCTAGAATGAACACTGTCAGCTTGGTTAAATTAGTGCAAATGTTTTGGTCTGCCAGATTATAGATACTACTAATGGTAATCTGGGTACAAGACGAGACTACAGACCTTGCTGTTAATAAAGACATGAATTAATCTTTAATTATACAGCTGTAGTGGTCTGGGTAGCTCAGTGGTAGAGCGCTCGCCTATAGTGCTAGAGGTCCCGGGTTCGATCCCCTGTCCGACCCTGCATTATTTCTCTTTCCTGTTACATTTGGGGCTCGTCCGACCCTAGGAAATGGCCGACCAATAGGTTGGTCCAAGGGTGGAACCTGGTGATTTCGATTCAAGGGAGTTGAATCAAAAAAAAAGGAAGGGAGGAATGTAGCGGTCTGGGTAGCTCAGTGGTAGAGCACTTCCCTATAGTGCGGGAGGTCCCGGATTCGATCCCAGGTCCGACCCTGCATTTTTTCTCTTTCCTGTTACACAGCATCGGTTTGTGGAACTCATCCCAACCCATGTACATTTATAGTGACTCTTAGGGCTTATACACTGCCAATCAGTAATTGAGTCTCATCATGACAAGGAAAATAAAACCTTATAATGATGCAATATGCAGTTTAAAAATGTTTTAAAGTTTTAAAAAGTACAACTGATTTAACAAAATCGTGACGCAACATATACACATCTTACTTGTTTATTAGACAAAACTTGAATGAATATTCACACTCAGGAATTTTTCTATGCACATTAACATTACTTAAAATAAGGCCAATGTAATTTAGTGATGCTAAATATTGCAACAGGCTGACAGTGTCCGACTAGGGATTTGACCCAGGACCACCCACTTGAGTGTTTTACTGAGCTATCCACTATAATTTTCTTTTTATTCCTTAACTGGGTATTAATTATTGTAGAGGTTAAAATCCTAATTCTCTAAGTTTTTTCACACTAATGATGGACCTCTTTACATACTAAATACTGGAACAGTTTCTTTTTTCATTTAACTGTGACAAATATAAGACACCTGGGAAAAACCATGCTGAGAACGAAAAACTTAAATGGTATACTCAGCTTCTTTGTGATAATGACAGCAAAAAATATGTTTTAAAACATATTTTTAAAAGTAGTGTTGTGACAGTTACAAATTGTCCTTGGAATGATTTACCAGGTATTATATAAAACCTGGACTGGGCTCTGGACTTGGACTTACTATAACATTTATAACTTTGACAATGGATACCTCCATATCACCATTGGATTTAATTCAGTTGCAATCACCACTAGAGTAAATGACCAGTGTATGCTATATATACTTTCCAGGGACCAAGTCCAGGTTTTACATTATACCGATTAACCACATGACTTAATAGAACTAAGAAAGTCTACGATATTATGAGTCCATTATCATTAGCTGATATATATGTTGTGTCACGGACAATATATAGAAGTTCAGAAGCAAGTAGACATTACATATGACCTTTTATCAGCTAACCTGACAGAGTAAATGATAACTGTCTCAAGGCCATACATATAGTATATATGTTGAAAAATGTGGGAGGGAACACTTCACCTGTAACATTTGTCAAAAGGCCTACATCACCTTTATTTATTAACCTCATGTGTTCATTAGAAACAAACAAAAGTAGTAGCATATTGTCCTTGTACAGTAAAACCTTGTCATAATGCTCAATTATTTACTTTGTCACATTGACATTTGAGAACGAGTTTTAGAATTTGAGTAACACAAATCTTTTTATAACACTGGGGTCTTGATGGCCAAGAGGTCTAAAGCATAGGCATAAAAGCTCCTCTCACTGTCTAGGTTCCAATCCTGCTCTGGTAGATGTAAATGTGAGAAGACAAGCTTGTAAACAAGTAGACATTACAAGTGACCTTTTATCAGCTTAGAGTCAAGAGTAAATGATAACTGCCTCAAGGCCATACATATAGTGTATATGTTGAAAAATGTGGGAGGGAACGCTTCACTTGTAACACCTACATCACCTTTATTTATTAACCTCATGTGTAATTGTTCATTACAAACAAACACAAGTAGTAGCAAATTGTCCTTATAGAGTAAAACATTGTTATAATGTTCTTCTATTACTTTGTCGTTTAATTTAAGAAGTTTAATAATCAGTACCATGACACAAATGTTGTATCTCTTTATAACACTAGGGGTCTCTGTGGCAATATGGTCTAAAGCACACGAATAAGATCACAGCATCTCTCATTGCCTAGGTTTGAATCCCACTCCCTTATATGAGAGTGTTGACTGTCTTCTCTGGACACTGGTTTCCTCCACTACCAGCCCAGAACTGACAAACTCAATATAGATTGGGCGTAAAACACCATTATTCACACTAATTGACCTTTAATTCAACAAATCTCACCTGTACAATTTTATACAAAATATGTTTTAACCGTCACCTTCATGTCATTACCCAGGTATAATTAACAGTTATTTCTCAGACATGTGGACACCGTTATTTTCCCTAATAAACCGTATTCATTTTTACTCCCGATTATTAACCCTAATTGGTCCTTACAATAATTATAATGGTCTCAGGTGTAACAGAATATAAAGTGCATGTGCCATGCAATATTCAAAGAAATCCAACAAAGAGAAGTTTGTTGACTGGTTGCCATATCATAATTAAAATTTTTCATTCGATTTATTGAGAATTGACAAGAATGGAAATAGTGCACAGGTGTAATTCACACATTTTTATGCTTATCACTAAATTTTGTTGAGTTTAAATTAAATACAGTCAAACCTATCTATAAAGGCCACCCAAGGGAACCAGTAAAAGTGGCCTTTATTGGCAGGTGACACTGTACTTTATATACATGAATAAAGAACAAGTGGGATATAATTCTACTGGCCTTTATAAGTACCGTAGTTGGGTCCTTATATAGAGGTAGCCTTTAAGGCAGGTTGGACTGTAACCGACAATCTGAAGCACTGACACTGATGATATTTTAATGTCTGTATTATGCTATTATACATCATTACACAAGCAAAATGACAAGCTTTCTTGCATTAGGATCCTTCCAAAGTGGGATTCGAACCAAGGTGGTGATCGAGAGGCTTTGTCATGCACCATCTTGTTATATAAGAGAAAATAATGAATGTTTTTTTTGAGTGAGTGAGCGAGTAATGGTGTTTAACGTCCCAGTCAAGAATATTTCACTTATATCAAGACGTCGCCAGCTATAGGCGAAAGTGCAGAACTCCTGTTTAGCTAGCTACAATTGCCATGTGTGAGATAAAATTTGAATGAGTAATGGTGTTTAACATCCCAGTCAAGAGTGTTTCACTTATATCAAGACGTCGCCAGCTATAAGCGAAGGTGCAAACATTTTGCCTATGCGTTGCGCTGATGGCATTATACAGCAGGGTTCTTTAGCGTGCCAAGCCCACCGTGACACGGGACCTCGTTTATTTTAAGTTCCCATCCGAAAGAGCCGTGACTTTCATTTGGTAATGCCGAGTGCTTGGCAAAAGTCACTACCCACTTTCAAGTCTTGGGAATGTTTTTTTGAGGCAGATGTAGCAGTAATTGACTTATAGGCCGTTGGTTCAATTGAAATATTGAAATAAAACTTATTTTAGAAATCAGTCACTGTCTGTCCATTTCATCAGTATTTGATGATATTGGACAGACTTATTTTCTTGTCAACATCATTAGTGTGATTTTTGATTTGAATCATACTTGGGGAGAACTTGATGAATGACCTGAACATCACTTGACTTGTTTGACCTCCTACACATTAGAGAGATATCGGCATCTAAAGTAAATAAAATGTAGGTTTATTTTGACTGACCAGTAGTCCCTAAGTACTGATAAAGGCATTAGACATCATTACTGTTTTAGTTGCTGTCTAAAAGCTTCCTCATTTATCTTCATATCCAAATGTGTTATTTTATCTGTGTGTGGTCATTAGTGTCACTTCTATAATAGCCCATCATAAGACTCGGACCACTCACAGTAATATCAATATAGTCCTTCATCATAGAATTGACCACTGGAGTAATTCAATAGCCCATCATAGTCCTGAGTGACCGACCCCTACATGAATTTGTAATCTAAATTTCAATTAATTTCCTTCTCCTGTGTTAATGCAGTGAGTTCTGGACTAAATTCTGAGCATTATAGCTTCATTGTGTAGATAACACACAGCTACCCACATAAGGTGTAATTAATCACTAAAATTCTAAAAAAATTTAATTAATCACCAAAAATTTAATTTGATCGCCAATGCCAATTTTGGCAACCTAGATTATGAACCCTAACCATATGGTTTAAATCCTGTATGGGTCTTGTTTGTAGATGTTTGTTTTTTTTTTTTTTTTTTTTTTTTTTTTTTTTTTTTTTTTTTTTTTTTTTTTTCAATGTTTGTCTTTTGTCTTCAAATAAATTTGATCAATAGCTAAAATTCATATTATATGCCCATTTAGCGGTCATGTACATGTTATTTAAATTTCTAGATATTTGTTAAATATTGTTTTGTGGAAAGGTCATGATTGACATCATATTTTCTATTTTTCTTTCTTCAAGAGAAAAAAATATCTGCTGCTATTTTTGTTTAAATAATCAATAAAATAGAGAAAAAGCAAAGGCAACTGGGAAAGCAATAAATTTATTGGCGGAGATAATTGTAGCTCAACTTACAAGACCAGCAGAGACTTCAGATGAATATATAATAAATTTATGGATTAACCTCGTCTTCTATCAGTATCTAAACAATATATCTTGTTCAGGTTTAATGACATTCATTGCTTTATTTTTTTTCTTTTTTGAGAAAAACAGAAAGAGACCTGGAAAATTGCATGTTTCTTATTACAAGATTCATGAACCTTATTAAGATGTTTAGATTCTTAAGTGTAACACAGACCACTGACTTAAGTTTGGGCGATTAATCCTGGGTGATGTTGTGGAACCATTCCATTTCTGACATGGTATAGTATCTAAGCTCGTCTGATGTCACAGTCTCCCAGTGTTTTCTCCATTTGTATGAGGTCATGGGGCTGATCTAGGATGGTCTGTGATCCAAATATATGTGTTAATGCTTTGACAAATCATGATATCAATGCCTAGCTTTCCTTCATGTAATAACTTGTTGTGGCATTGTGAAAAGTCTGAGAAAAATGCAGATTAAAAATTGTGTTTAGCATGAATGTCCAAAATCCAAGATGGCCACCATTCATATATGTCATAAAACGGTTACATACAGATGTATAGCAAATACAGACATACTTCTGGACTGATTATAACTTCTAACTCCATTTGTAGAGAGTAAATGTAAAATTCTAACATGACCTGCGTTTTCCTTCATATGAAACATAAAGAGAGCCAGACGTGGTGTGGTATAACAAACAATATACCAGTACCCATCCATGTTCCATTTTAATGATGTACTCCCTTGCTTATCTTATGACGTCATGCTTTGTGGCACGAACAATGGTTGTGATGTAATTTTCATTCATAAAGTCATTTATTTCAATGGAGGTCATTTCAACAGCCGAACTGTTTTGATGGACCTTTTTGCAAAAAGATAGTAAAATGTACTTCCGAAGAAAGAGTTTGCAATGTTTATTTCATTCCTTTTTATCTAAGTCATGTTAGAATTGAAATGCTCAACATTTACCCATGGCAAATTTAAAGCCACGCCCACCTCGTGATATATTCTTCTGCATGTGAACTCTGGTCCGTGTATTATTCGACAATATGCCACGAGTAAATGTTGATTATTTCTTAAATAACCATTTAACATTAGTAACAAGTTTTTCAGAGAATTTTTTCATTTACCCAGTTTTCACCGAGTACTCATCTTTCAAAATTTTCAAAGCTAGATCAACTGGGACAAATTGGAACTATTTGGTGTGAAAGATCCTTCCTTGCTTTTTGAAATTGTTTTTGGTATATTTTGGATGTCTGAAATTAAAATGCAAATAAATTGCAATTGAAGTAATGTAAGTCTGCTATTTGGCCTTTTGTTCAACTTATGATACATCTTTTGAAATCCAAAATAATAGATCTTACCAATCTGATAATTTGTATTTCTTAAGGTAAAATCAGTTCATCGTTAAGTAGACCAAAATATTTCAGTTGTCAGAGGCCCTCTTTATTGTCTAAAAAGGGCGATTGACGTAAATGATTCATTTATTATATAACTGTTGATGTGCTGGTAATGATTGCAGTGTTTGTTTTATACTTATTAATCAATTCGGGGACAAATTTTCACTTTAACAAATTAGAATTCTCAAATCAATAATAAAAAGAAAATTTATTAGAGTTATAACTCGTATGTATACCAGTATTTTAGTTTCAAAATATATAACAATCTACCTACCATCTAATAACAAAAAAAAAATGAATTAAAAATTGAAACATACATAAGTTTATTGCTTGGGTCTTTTTTTTTGCTTTTTTCTTTTTTTTTTACTCAAATTGTAAAAATTAATCTGTTAGTGATTAGATATTGTTTATTAAAATACCAAAAGGGTATATTTGAATTAATTTTTATTTCTTATGTGTGGCAAACAGCAATGAAATAGTCCTCCCTAGGCAGTGACTGTTTTTTTGGCCATTTAGCACTCGGCATTTAGAAATGAAAGTCATATGTCCTTCAAAAGAGACCTCAAAAACCAATGCCCGTGTCACTGCAGGCATGGCACATTGAGGAACCCTCCTTGCACATTGTCCAAAGTGCACTGCGCTACAAAAAATTTCTGCAACTTCACCTATAGCTGATGACATCTCAATATAACTGAAATATTCTTGACTGGGATGTAAAACTCCATTTAATCCAGCAATGGAGAAATTAATATGAAAACATTAATTTTCATTTAGTGATATCTGGAAAATATCGGGATTGAATTAGTAGTTTAGATGACACAGGAAATGCTGAGTAGCAGTGTAATATAATTATGATATTTCATGAAGATTAATGTTGCTATTGGTTAATGCATACCGTATTATATGGGAACAACTATAAATATTTGACAATCAAGTATCTGTTTTAATAAAGTTGATGTATGTAGATGAGTTTGTTTATGGTTCATTCTAGTAAAGTTATTATTAAACAACAAAAACATCAGTGTTTTTCCTGTTCTGGCTGTTAAAATTTAAACCTTGTAGCTTCCTGGGAATTTAATTTATTAATTTAAATAAGCTGTGCATTGTTTGTTTATAGATAGAAGTTTTATTTTCACAAATTTTAAATCATTTTATCTGTTCATCTATCAATTATATCTCAGTAAATATGGGGGCTGGCCCAATTCTCCACAAGGAGAGATGGACATAAGTCAAGTAAGTCAATTATGGGGGCAGGGGTGGGGCATGGTGACTGAGTTGTTAAGGCATTATAGCCTTCAAAACACTAAGAATCTCACTGCTATGGGTACAACCCCACATGTGTTTATCCCCCACTTTTGGAAGATATTAAATATTAAATTGGAGTTTCTGTTCTTCCTTCTGTCCTTCCATCCATCTATCCGAAATTCTTGTTTGTGCTAATTCTCCAAAGCTATGAAGCACTATTTCATGAAATTTGGTGCAAAGTATCAACATAGATAGGAGATGCACATCTCGATAACCGAGTTGGTTTGCTCATTTTCTTTGTAGCTATAGCCCTTTGAACATAAGTGCAAATCACAAAAAAAAAAAAAAAAAAAAAAAAAAAAAAAAACCTGCTGGCGGGGATCCTAATTCACTGAATTTGCTTGTTGTTTCCTGTTTTAACAGCATTTTCAGTTTCAGACTTCTGTATCTTATCATTAAATCTTGTAGTAGCAATATGTTTGTGATAAATAGAAAAATGCAAATTCAAAAGTAGACCAGCTAGGGCTTCCACATCTCATTCCCATGGCTGAGTGGTCTAAAACATGTGCATGGGATCACATCACCTTTCCCCACCTAGGTTTCATTATAACTCTGGAAGATCATTGTATGAGAGTTTGTGAGTCATTTTCTGTTTAAAGTTGGTGGTACCAGTGATTTTGTTTGCTTAAAATTATTACCGAATAAAGGTAGCTTCCCCTGGGGAAAAATGACTAAAACTTCCCAATTTGTTCACTAAAATTCCCCAAAACAACAGTAATGCACTGAAATATAATGCAGCTTGCTATATCTTAGAACTTCAATTTTCCTAATCTTAAACGGCAGAAGGTAGTTTTCAAATAATATAACAAAATCACTGGGTACTCCAGTTTTCTCCACCATCCCAGAACTAATCATCTCAACACAAGTGAAATAACCTTGACTTGGGCAAAAAAAAAAACCACCATTACTCCACTCTACTCTCACAACTTGGTCCCACAACTCAGTCCCACAATAAACATAATATAAATAATTTGTGTCGTATTCAGTTTATACCAGTATTTGTTATGCTAATATAATAGAAACTTAATAGATTTGTTGAATGTATTGTGTTACAACATATTCTGATACATTTTCCTTGCAACATTTGTTCTCTGTTAGTCTAAGAAAGGGATTACTGGGATACAAAAAAAACCATATTGTATTGACCATATTATAATGGTATTCAGCAACATCTGTATAATTCTTACTTTCTCACTACACAACTAAATTCTTTGTATATGCAAACAACATTGACTTGTGTGCTTGACCTTTTATTAGAAATATTCATATATGATGATCCATCCATCCAATACATGGCAGTGCTATGATTGCAGTTAATACATTAATGCATGTTTCCCATGAAGTAGACAAAATAAACACCTGTGTTCCCTATACATAAATGTACTGGTCCATAATGAATAATCAAATAAAAGATCAAGCAGACAGGTCAGTGTTGTTTGCTTTTATTATATACAAAAATGTATGTAAATTATTTCTTATAAACAAGTTGATGAATATCAATATAAAATCTAGGAATTTTGGGGTTTATTACAGTGGTTTTGTCACATAAGCAGGATAATTCCTTCCTGGTATAGCACAAGAGAATAAGTGTGCATTTCCTGTCATGTAGAGGATCGGGATATCAAATTTTTGCTATTCTTGTGGCAGTTGTATTGCAGTAATCAATAAATAAATTGTATCTGCAGAATGCTGTTTACCCATGAGCTTGCACATAAAAACTATAAATTTCTTGTCTTAATGCAATATCTAACCAATCAAGATGATTTAAAAATAGTGTATACTGCTAAAGGGACCTTCTATTTATAGTAACTTTCTTTCTTAAAGATGCCTCTAAATCCATTTTACTATGTTTAGCTAAAAACTATTACCAGTAAGTTAAACCCATTACCCCCTTCATACCCTACTCTCACATCCCACCCCAACCTATATACCAATCTGTCAGCAAGCAAAATGTCCAAAGGATGGTACCAAATAATGGCCAAAGCAGGGCTGTCTCGCACCCTTATGTGAAGGAGGCCATGTACCTTGCAACTTTGAAAATAAGCATAATAATGGTCAAAATTGTGAAAAAGAAGATCCAAATAAACTGGTTTTAAAACAAAAAATTCTAAAATTGTGAAAATTGGCAAAGTGATTTTGTAAAAAAAAAAAAAAAAAAAAAAAAAAAAAAAACTTGGATTTTGAATGGTGAATGGAACTGAACATTGACCCCAAAAACAACCCAGTGAGAGCCCTAGCAAGGTTACAAAATCTAACTGCAGCTAGATTCTAGAGAAAATAAAGATGTACATGTGATGTTGACCGACATGATAATGTTTCAAAATTTGCAGTTATCCATAATGACCATGGTATTTCAGAATACATGTATTAAATTCATGGTTTATAAATAACAAAATTTACTGCAAGTTTGCAAAATTAACGCCTACTAGATTTTAAAGAAAATTAGAATAGATGTTTGATATTGACTTAAATCATTACATTTTGTATCTTCAGTCTGCAGTCTACATCTTGTGTGATAGATCAAAATAAAATATGTTTTAAACGTTTTAGTGCATTTGCAAAAATCCTATGAGACAAGTAAAGAAATGCACCCACTTAGTAAATGGCAACTTAACAAGCAAAGAAAAAACTTATAAATTGTAAATTGTTGTTCGTAACTCAGCAGGAAAAGGAAAATCCTATAAATCGTTGTTGTGTCTACTCCATCTTTATAAACGATATCTTGTTGATATAATTGATGCTCGAGACTTTTAATATGTGAAGATAAAGATTAGATAAAAAACACACACTTCAAAGTTGTAGAATATATGTATATTTATCTGTAAGAGATAAAATACATTTAGGTAGTAGTAGTTTATTCTAGTTAATATTGATTGGTTAGTTAATTACTATTGCTTTAGTTTAAAATTAAATTAAAACTGTTAAGTCTCTAAAATATGCATGGTAAAACCAATTACTATATTCTTTCAAGGAATGTGTAAAATATTTACAGGATTGGTGGCGGTTAAATTGGATTGGACTAAACTCTTTGGGATGGCTGGGGTGGGAGTCTTGGTTGGGAGATCGGACTAGACTTAGGGGGGGGTGTACATGGGGGGGGGGGGGGGGGGGTTGTTGTTGACTGTTCTAAAAGTTGTGTTATAGCTCACATTGCCCCCTGACAGCCTCCTTTTAAATCTCACCCGGGCAGACAGACCCTATGAGAAAGTTTCACTTACCAAAGGTCTTTGATTTTCTCAAGGTATTCCTGGAGTTTACTTTGCCATCCTGAATTGACTAGCAGTTATAACCTTGATATAAGTGATATTGTCCAACCTGCCTTAAAGGCCAGTATAATTGTATCCCAATTGTTCTTTATTCATATTATTTGAACATGTATATAAAGGCCACCTGTCCATAAAGGCCACTTTCCCTTAGGAGGCCTTTATAGACAGGTTTGACCGTACTTTTGAGTGTGCTGGCCAGGACATTCTCTCATGATACTTTTGTAGGCATTTAATGAAATTCAATCCCATCCAATTTTAAGTATCAAAAGTATACCCCCCAATTTAGTTTAGAGGGTACATTTATGGGTCATTCTCAAAAAATGTAGAAATTCCACAAACCAAAATAACGATAAAAAAATAATTGAATCCCGTCATTTCATTGGTTGAAAATCAATATTTGAAACATAAAATTTCATTCCGAGAAATATGCACACAAGACATTGGTTCTTTTTGACAGAATATCAAATTCATAATGTCCTCTGGAGTAACCATCATTTATGTTTTTGAAAATATCTATATTTAAGTAGATTTTAAATATAAAACCTATTTCTATACATGAATAACAAACTAGCTGACATATCATTTATAATTTGAGACTGTATTTTTTATTTTAACACTTAAATAACAATCTTAAAATCTCGAAATGATAAACTAAAAAAATGCAAGAACGGAATTTTATAATAAGTTACTGCCTTTTTTGTGGCACGCGTTCTTTACTGGTTCATAGAAAAGTACTTAATACGTAATTTATAATTAATTATAAGTTAACAAAATTTATTTACATTGTGCAAATTAATGAATGAATAGACCATGGCAACACCACAGACATTTAGAAGTTATACCAAAGACAAAAAGAATAACACCAAAGACAGCCATTTAAAATACTGAAATTTCAATGCGTGTTGGGGAACAAAAGTAAGACAATACATCTTACATTATATTCTATCTCTCAAAAATGGAGTTTGAACAGATATTTGAATAGAAAAATTTACATTCCATTCAAGATTATCCAATGTTTACCAATTGTTTTGTTAACACCAGAGACACCTTTGTAACACCAGGGACAATATGGTAGTATTTTGATTTGATGATCTTTTATTTAATCTTAAAACTCGCGATTTACCTAGTAAATTAAAATAAATAAATAAATAAACGATTGAAATATAATATTTCCTTGTAAAATTTGTACCATTTAGTGTCATTTTATATATTGGTAACACCACAGACAACACCAAAGACAGTTGATCTGTCATATACCACTTTTTTAATCATAAAATACATTCAAAAAGTGGTATATGATACCGTCATATACCACTTTTTGAGTGTATTTTATGATTAAATTAAAAAAGTGGTATATGACAGATCTACCAAATAAAAATGCTAAAGTACACTTAAAGTGCACGCTCACAGATCACAGTGCTTCTTATCTCACAGGTTTGAATCCAACTCGGACAGACCCTAGTGTGATCAAATTTGTCAGTTTTCATGCCGGATGTCAATGGTTTTCTCCAGGCACTCTGGTTTCCTCCAGAAACTGACCGCCTCGGTATTATTTGAAAGAATCTTGACTGTGAAATTTCAAAATGTAGCAAACATCAACAATCACAGTAGGATTTTAACGAAAGTATCAGCAGCTATATCAATCATCAAACCTGCTGTTGGGTTATGTCTGCTTCTCGGTAGCTATATCTGTCAATGGGTCTGCTTTAGGGTCATCTATGGTTCTCAGTATCTATATCTGCCAATGAGCCTGCTTTCATCTGTCTGTTTCGCAGTAGCTATATCTGTCAATGAGTCTTATATAGGAAAATCTGTCTATCTTAGCTATATCTGTCACTGAGTCTGCTATAGGGAAAATATATCTGTACCGGTAGCTATATCTGTCACTGAGTTTGTTATAGAGAAATATGTTGTTTATCCGTGACTATATCTGTCGCTCAGTTTTATATGGTCATCTGCCTGTCTATCTGTAGCGATATATGTCACTGACTTTGCTATAGGGTCATCTGTCTGTCTATCTGTAGCTACATCTGACACTGAGTCTGCTATAGGGTCAACTGTCTGTCTATCTGTAACTATATCTGTCACTGGGTCTGCTATAGGGTCATCTGTCTGTCTGTCTGTCTATCTGGAACTATATCTGAGTTGTGCTAAAGGATAATCTATCTGTTTATCTGCAGCTTTATCTGTCACCAAGTCTATTATAGTGTCGCCTGCTATATCTGACATAGAGTCTACTAAAAGGTCAGTCTGTTCAACTATTGTTTGGTCTGTCTAAATATGTCCTTTGGTCTCGTGTAGCCATATATTTCATCGCATCTGTTGTGGAGTCATCGGTCTGTACAAATTCTCCTAATTTTGTATCAAATTCTGTAGTAGGTCTATTTTCAGTGCATCTGTCTTAAATATTGAATGCCCCTTCGCAACGACGTGTCTGTCTGAATATCTACTGTGTGTCCTACTGTCTGCGTACTTACTGTGGTTTTATTTGTTTTCGCTTTTAGGTCCACCCTAAGGATCTGTTTTACTCTGTCGTAAATCTATGACATTCTTTCTCTTTCTTATTATATCTTGTCTGTGAACAACTCGGTGGCTTTACTTGTTTGTCTCTGGTGTTACTTCATTTTCAATATGATATCTCTGATAACATAGCGCAAAATCAATTGTTCATGGTAAGCGAAGACCCATATATGAATCTGGAATATGTGATAGCCACCGTGATATAACTCAGATTGTATGTATTACATAAAACAATTCAAAATATATACCAGTAGTCCATGGTGTTACTAATTGTGTCACTGGTGTAACTAACATTTCAAAATTCAGGAGTATACAATTCATTTATTACTTTTACAGCAAAAGACCAATCCAAGAACCTTATTTACATTCAAAAGATCAGTCGAAATAAAGGAAATTTACGTATTTCTGACAGTGCATATAGTATTAAAAGTATAATTAATATAAAGTCCCTGGCGTTACATTTTTGTCTTTGGTGTATCTAAAAATTCTCATCATACGTAAATAGATAATTATTTCTGTAGTTCGACGAATTATAACTAAAGGATTGGTCAGTTGCTATTGCTAAAAATATACATAGTTACTGTTTGCTAATTTCTACTAGGTATAGGAACAATATACAAAATAAAAGTCCCTGGTATTACCGTATCCAGTCATTGGTGTAACCAGAATAGAGTAACAGTATGATAACCGGTCATCTAATATTTTCTTTCACCATAATTGTACAACTAAAGGTGTGCCAATGTCTTTTAAACATTTGTTTTCAATATTTTTGACAAAATTACAAAAAAAATCCACTTAATTAGTTTTAATGTCTGTGGTAACACTAAATTTGTCTCTGGAATAACCAATTTCTACAGTAATACCAAGGACAGTTACACAATGGACATATTTTCAGATATTAACGCATAGTTTAAAAAATAATGCCTCCTTCAGCATAAACACATGCTACATCTGAACTTTGAACGTTGCCAAAACTTTAGAAAGGTGTATTTTTCTTATTTCTTTCTTGGTATTGTATACACAACGGTAACACTACAGACTTAAAATAAATCTACTGTTAAATGTAAACTAATCTTTATCAATTTTTACTAATTATGTTTTTAATGATGTTTGATTTTTGTCCAGATGCTGAATACATGATGTCTGCAGACTAGGGAGCATATACCATCTTTTATATGCAAAGAGCAGTAACTCGTATATATGCACTTTTAGTGTTTGGTAACACCAAGGACTGTGCAACATTGTACACACTATTTATCCAAGAAAAATATCATTCGTTGACATATTAAACTGAATAATTCGTCATATTTAGTCAGTATACGTGATTATCTAATGGCCAAAACCAAAATTTGATTTATAAATCAACAATTAAATAAAGTATTTTGATGACAAACAAAAAACTTGTGTAGAAAGACAGTAACAAAGTAACAGAATCACACCTCAAATGATTACATAATTTTATAAAGTATAACTATTTATCAAATATTTTAAGAACATTTTACAGTTCCGAACCTGTACAAACTATTTTAGCCTTTAAATTGATAAAATTTAAAACATATCTGCATGTTTATTGCTGGTGACATGAATTTCTACATTTTTTGAGAATGACCCGTATATAGGAATCGCCTTGTTTTTCTTGTCCATCTGATTTCCCATATATGATTCTGTTCAATATCTTCCATGTCTATGGATGGATTTTAATCAACTTGGCACGAATGTAAACCATTATAACAGGATGTAATTTCATACCAAATTTAGGTCAAAGTTCAAGGTCACAATGCCAAATCTTAGAAGTAACAACTTACAAATGTTGGAGACAAGGTATTTGTCACCAAGGAGACTGCTCTAGTTTAAGTTTAGTTCATAAGTCCACTAGTCTACATTTTACACTTTGCCTTTGTACTACATATATTCTGTTACAACAAAAATCAATTCATTATAAGATTCATTAGTTCCTATCATATAGACACAGATTAATGCATGCTGCAAAGGAATTTCTATAGTCACCATGGAAACAATACTTTATCCTACATAGGTAAAAAAAATAGTTAAATGAAAAAAATCATGATTTTAAACTTTTTAATTGAGTCTTTGCTTTTGAACATAATGAGTTTTGATATATTGTCTTATTAAAAACCATGACAACTGAACACATTAATTTTTGCATTGAAGAGCATATTATTACAGTACTGTTACATTTAGTAGATGATAATGAGATTCCAATTGAAAGACTTAAGCATAACAGGGTTTTACATAACTATTAAAAAATTAGGTTTTTTGGATGCCAGTAAGAAATACTGAAACATTTTTATTTCGTGTGTATTTCTTTTTAAGGTATATGAAATTTATACATATCTGATTTTTGCACTTTTTAAATATGCACTATAACACAATAAAGAATATTATAATTTGTGCATGGTATTAATTTTCGCACAAAATAAACGGCTTCGAAATAAGCGAAAATTAGTACACCACGAAAATAAATATGTTTACAGTAAATGGGGTCCAAATCCATAAATGTGGGTCCCAAGGCTAAATTAATCTAAAAATCATAATTATGTTATCTGCTGAAATTAATTACAACAGACTTGATGTGAATACATTACTTTTGCATGCTTAGATACGAGAAACAGGTGCTACATCAGGCTTTTTTCCTTCATTGTATGTCAATCAAATCAACTGCCTTTGATAGATATCTAGATATTCTTTGGTCTTTTAATTTCAAGAACTTGCAGAGATTACACCTTGACACTGCATGCTTCAACAAACTAATGTTACAGTAATATTACAAGCCAATGATACAAAATGTTGCGGAAAGTTTAAAGTTCCATTTATAAATAAACATCAGTGTATTTAAAGCACATGTGGGAATTCCAAATTTTTTTCTTTAAATATTATGTTTTGTTGCATTATCATAGTTTTCACAGATGATTTCATTCAAATTGTTTGACTTGAGTTTTGTGTCCCAATGGACACATCATATACTGTGTATGTACAACTCACTTCTAAGTGATGATCATTTAATAGGTCCATTTTCTAATCAATTAAAGGCAATATGATTTAAATAAAGCAGCTTTTAGTATTGATAAATTATAAAAAATACCATCAATAAGAAGCCAAGATCAAAAGTCAAGGTAATTTTATTATATGACATTTTTATGAGCATTTGGCGATTTTGGCAAGGCAAGACCCAAAACTTCAGCTCGGACATTGTGCCCAAGTGAGCTATACAGGCCCATTAAACCTTTTTTTAATAGAAATTATAGTATTGAATCATTATTATTTAATAAGTAAGCATTTAAGGTCCATTGGGCCTCTTAGCATTTGTCATTAAGATGATTTCCATGGTTACTGAAATTAGGTCATCATGAACAAGAGTGTAAAAAGCTTTTAAAACAATTTTAATGCCAATAAATATATTTTCTATCGTGTTATCACAGTTAATAAACTGGATTGAAGAAGACACAAAAAACTTAAATTTATATTGGTTGGTTGGTTGTAATGTTGTTTAATGTCGCATCAGCAAATTTTCAGGTATATGCTTCAGTAGTAAGGTTTTGTTTTGGACAAAATACTAGAAACTGAAAAGTGTTGTGAATTTGCTATGAAATTTAGCAGTTTCGTCTCAGTTTTAACTATATCCATAGGCTTAAGTATTTATTTTATTATATATAAAATCACAGCATCTCTAAGGATGTTTTGGCAGTGAATTACAATTTTGTAAAAAAAAAAAAAATTAAATTTTCCAATTGTATGTGAAGTTGGAAAATGAAATGATATACATATAAAAGGTCTTGCTTTAGAAAGCATGACTACAAAAGTACTAAAAATGACACATATCTTAAATTAAGTGAGATGGCATGAAACCTCGATCGTCAATTAATATACATGTAATTAAATAAATGAGGAAAAAGAAATAATGGTTACTCTCTCTCTCTCTCTCTCTCTCTCTCTCTCTCTCTCTCTCATGTGTGTGTGTGTGTGGAAAGAGAGAATCCTTAATCTGTTAGTAAATGATTAAATTGGTTACAGTGAACGTAAAATACAATAGCATGCACATTTTCTCCATATCCTCTATAAACCATGATGACCTAATGCCAATAGTTTGTTGATTGACTCATATGGCAGAGCTATTAGTATTGAACTCCCCTGACTAACTGACTAACTGATTGATCAGGGATATTGGAATTGTTTTGTGTTGTTGAATGTTTGTCTTAGTGTGGGTTTCATTCTCTTCTATTACTCATCTAATTAGCCTAAACATACCAATTTGAAAAAATCCAATATTTGATGGTTATATTTGTGGATTTTGCCAATTTGTATCAACGGTTGAAAACACTGGATTTTTAGGTAAGATTAAGAAAAAGATGTGTTAAAGGATTAATTGATTTTTTGAAATAGAAAATTGTAAAGATTTTATTAGATGATCTAATAATGCCTTACCACCTGTTACAGGTTTTTATTTTTATTTTATACAGAAATCGAGAGAAAAAGATATTTTGTCAGATATTTATGCAAAAATTTATTACCAGTATTAGGGAAAAATGCTAATTATTTACATGTTAGGGAAAAGTGTTATTGTTAAAAAAAATTTCATTTATTAATACATTAATCACAGGGTTAAAAAGATGCAGGTTATTGTTTTAATTTTTTAAATGGAAATTAATGTATACTACCTAGTGTTATATAAAAGGTGTGGTCATACCTTTACATTTCTGTTTGTATGTATTGTGTGTGGGTGTACTGATGTAGATTTTGAAAGGTATGGTCGTATGACAATAGATACTAAATTAACTTAGACAGGTAACAAGATTAATTTATTGAATATATGTTACCTAATAGTTTTAATGAAATTTCTTTGTCACCAATATTTAAATCAATTCATTTCTATGCCCCGTCATCATGCAGACTTGTGCATTAGGTATAGATTTAGTCACCTAGTTGCAACCATGACAACCAGATTTAAACACTGGTCAATAACAATTAAATTTTTTCATACTGTTGAATGTTATTGACTGCATCAGCATTGATTCTTTTAAATAACATGCTCAATAGATGGCTGGGTAGCTCAGTCAGTAGAGCATCCTCCTAATGTTGGCAAGGTTTTGAAATGGGGTTTGACCACTGCATTTTCCCTGTCCTGTTATAATACTAAGCTCACTTAATTGAATTCTTAAGGTTAGCAGTATCGTGATGGTATATTGTAATATGTCATTCCATCATCTGTAATCTTTTTACTAAAATGATAACAAAAAAACATGAATGGATTTAAAATATGGAAGTTCATTATAGGGAATTGGTTATGTTTTCCTCACATGACTAACAGTAGCAGACATATTTTGCCCCACTTAGCAATGCTCTTGTTAACATTGGCCTTGGCCATTGTTGAAGGTCACACTAATGGTTAATAAAAAAAACCTTTTTAAAGACCTTGGACATAATTACCAACATTCAACATACCAATGACCTTTTATACATCTGTTTGTCATAAGGTCTGCTTAATACAAACTCTTGGATGGATGACCTTGACCCACATTCAGAGTCATTGTGGCATTAAAATCATAATTTGCCATGAACCAAACAATTTGAAAGATTGAAGCTTTAAATTATCAAAACCATTGGTTCATAAAGAACTACCAAGTTTGCAAAGTTTGTTGACCTTGACCCATTGATTCAAGGTCACAAAGACCTTAATACACTTATGAACAACTGAAAGAGACCTAGAAGCTTATAGCTGTATGGTTATCGTCATTTTCATCATTGTTGGCAATGTTATTTAGTCTTGAAATATGCTGGTAGGTCTTAAAAGGGATACAGACTAGATACCAATTTATATTAAACTCTAATGGACTAAATTACTGCCAGCGCAATAAAACAAAATATTGTCAATACATTAAAACACCTCCAATAGGCAATAATAATCTGCTTTTATTTTTATGATATATATACATATATATACTGTATGGACTAATCTCTATATATGACCATATATTGTATTATTATCATTAATCTTTTATAGATAAAATGCTATCAGGAGGATTTATGTTAAAATTTTATAGATCTGGAAAAATGATGAAATTGATTTTTTCGATGTAAAAGTATTTGTGTCATCTGTCACATTTGATATATAAAAATGATTATGACCTGAAATGTATTAGTAAAAAATTGTTTGAAATGAAATTGATATTACCTGGTCGGTCATTTGTGATATAACTGCAGATATCAGCATAAATAGTTTCACAAACAAACATAATATCAAGATACCTTTTAAGTTCAACAGAAGGCCAAGTGAGTTTAATGGCATATCACAGCAAGTGTGCTTGGGTGTGGATGATGGGCAGGTGGGTGGATAGATGAATGTAGGTGTGTACACACTTGCTTACAGGCATATGTATATGCAGAGTAAGACTTGTTTCTGATTCTATTTCAAAATTGCTGGTCAGATTTTATTGACACATGGTCTGTACCAAATTTGTTCAGAACAAGTTCAATTCAGAGACAACCCTTATTTACAATCCAGAGATGGAGTAATGGTGTTTTCTGACCCAGTCAAGTTTTTTCTTTCACTTACTTATATTGAGACAGTCAGTTCTAGGAATGTGGTGGGAAACCAGAATACATGAAGAAAACCACTGACCTTCGCAAGTAAACTGACAAACTTTCTCACATTAGGATCTGTCCAGTGTGGGGTTTGAACATGGGTGGTGAGAGGTGTTATGATCCCTAAGTGTGCACCTTAGAACACTTGGCCACAGAGGCCACCAAGGTGGGGATTGTCATTTTTTGTAATATGTCTTTCTTATCAGTAATATTAAATACTGGGCTTATCAGTAGTATGAAATACTAACTGCATGGAGAGGCCACGGTGGCCTAATGGATAAGACGTCTGGAGCTTCGGGCTTATATACGATTATATGGCCCACAGTTGTTACAATGGTTGTCAGTAGTAACTAAAGTTTGTGAGGTATGATATTAAAAAATAGTTCTCGTCGCAAATAGCTGAAAAATTGCTGATGCGACATTAAGCAACATTCAACCAACCAACTAACTGCATGGATGTGTCAGTTCACAGGTGAGCAATAAGATCCCTTAGAAGTTTTCTTGTTTTAAGAAATCTAATATTTGTATTTTGCTACTGTTAATACTCATATCAAATTAATTCTGAAGCTAATACCAGATAGCTTCATCAGCCGTAACATAATAGTACAAATCTTTATAACAGGTAATTAGTTACCTGAGAATACCTGTCTGAACCCTACCTTAATTGTAGCATCAATTCATTATTAACATTTAACAGGCTATATATTTTACCTGTATGAATTAGCTAGCATTGTGGTTTTACACACTCACCATATGATGGTTTTTGTGAAGATTTTAATTTTGTTTTAATGAAATTTAATTTAATGTGCAAGTTGGGAAAATAATTCTCTTATTTTGAGACATCACCAAATATAGATCCTGGTTGTTGAATTAAGGTGTCAAAAACTATAGTTCATGTGGTACTGGCGAGTCTATACCAGTAGATAACCACCCAGTCCAAGGACAGATATGATAGGACTTTGAACTTCTTTTGATGTCAATAAAAGTTCATGACTCGGAATTGTTCTCAACTTAGATTGCAGACATACAATTGAATATGATTTCTTATCCATTGAAATGGTGTTTTATTGAAAATTTCATTTGTGCTTTTATGGACACCTGGGATAAAAATTTAAGAATTAATTGGTTATAGCCTTATTTGTCATTTTATAAGAATTTATTGTTTTTACTTGGAATTGAAATCTTATTTATTCCATCATTCAAAATAAATATGATTCTTAAGTATTGAAATGTTTTTATTTGCAGTTTGGGAAATATTTTTTGTGCTTATGTGCATGATACCTGAGATGAAAATCTAGGAACTATTTTATTACGGCCTTATTTGCCTTTTTATACCAGTATTTAATTTTAGTAGTAAATGTTTTTATTTGCAGTTGGGAAATCATTTTTGTGCTTATGTGCTTGACACCTGGGATTAAAAATCTAGGAACTAATTTCATGGCCTTATATGCCTTTTTATAATAGTACATGTATAACTTTTGGGTGGTGTCACAGGAGAGTGGACTTTTATTTGCCACAGAATCTCAAATATATGATATTAAAAATGGGAGGGGGGCAGATTTTATTTTTGGAGGCGCATTGATACTTTCTGTTTATTAAGAAATACTACTGTAAACCAACTTTTATTTGCGGACATTAACTTTCATGATTTTCTTACCAAAACCATTTTACGACTATCAACATTCACGATTTGGTCTTTAGCTGAATATTTGGTATAAATAAAACCATTTTCATAAACAAAATTCGTGACGATTAACTTTCGCGATTATTTTGTCCTCACGAAACATGCGAAAGTTAATTGCACACGAATAAAAATTGGTTTACTGTAATTGGCTACAAAGTTTAAAACCTAACTAGAGTTGCAAAACATTATTTTAATTTCTTGAGCCTGTTGAATAAAGATGCATTGGTATAAAATCTAGAAATAGAATTTTCTGAATTTTTTTCTTTTCATTTTTCAGTTACGATAGTTTGGTAGAATTCTGTGTAAATAGTTATAATCATGGGAAATAAATCTGGAAAGCAAAAAGTGACTAAAAAAAGTAAAAATGATGAACAGCCAAATGAAAATAAACCAGAAGAGAAACCAGAAAATGGACCAACAACTGCAACAGAAAAACCTGAAGACAAAACAGTAGACCAGACTGCTGATGATAGCGGTAAAGACGGCAATGAAGGAGATGGAGGAGGCGGGGCTACAGAAGATGCTGGGGATACAAAACCAGAAACGGTAAATAAAAACATATTAACAATTTTGTGTTACTGGTAATTTGAATTCTTTAATCACAGGTTTCCTCTGCAGACACAAAAATAGTAAATAAAAAAAAGTATTGGCAATTTTTGTGCTAACTTGAATTCTTGAAACAGGGGTTTCCCCAGACACAGAAACAGAAAATAAAAATGCATTGGAAATTTTTGTGGTAACAGGAATTCTTGAATTGCGGGTTTTCTTGGACATAGAAATAATAAATAAAATGTATTGGCAATTTTTGTGTTTTTGTAAATTCTTGAATTGGGTTTCTTCAGACAAAAATTGTAATTAAAAATGTATTGGCAATTTTGTCCTAAATAGGGTTTTCCCCAGACACAAAATTTTTGTCTCTAATCAATGTAGGAATATAAAATTAAAAGAAATGTTTGATGGTCAAAATTGATTAAAAACTTCTTAAAGATTACCATCAATGATTTGTTTAGAGGTGTTCATCTTGTCTGTCACTATTGACATTTTCAATACATATAAGCAACACAGATTTGTAATTGACAAGATGCTTCTTTGGCTTTCATGTTAAGAAAGAGGAAAATAAATTACAATCCAACCTGCCTCAAAGGTCACCTCTACATAAGGGCCACATGCTTATAAAGGTCAGTAGAATTGTATCCCAATTGTTCTTTATTCATATTATTTGAACTTGTATATAAAGGCCACCTGCCCATAAAGGACATTTCACTGGTTCCCTTAGGTGGCCTTTATAGACAGGTTTGACTGTATATTATACTTGTCTTGAAACTTTTCTTAATACCTCTCTATACTTCAGATTGTCTTCCTGGCTCAGTGGTAGGGTATCCACCTCCTGAGAGTGAACTTGTGGGTTTAAAACCCATCAAGGTCATTTATAAGACTTTAAAATTTGAGATACAGTTTCCTTACCGTGTGTTTGTAACTACCATGGTAGCTCAGTAGACAAATAGCTAGCTTCCTATATGGGAGGTCAAGGTTCAAACCCCAGGCAGGGTGTGACCTAGACTTGAAAATGGGTAGTGACTGTTCTTTGAGTGTTTGGACATTTGCTATTTTTGCTATTTTTAAATCTTGGTCAGACCCTAGCCAGGGATGGGGTTCTAGCCTCCCACATGCAAAGCGAGTATTCTACCAACTGAGCAACCATAGTGGTAGTCACGAAAAATAAAGAATTAAAGTGTTTTATAGTAACATTTTTCACCTTAATTACCTGTACTTAAGTAATTTGAGGAATGTTAACATTTCACTATGGTTACAAATTAAAAGTATAGTAAATAAATGACTGACACTGACGACACTCACAAATGATGCATGTAGGTGAATTTTTGTATGTACAATAAAACCTATAAAAATTGAAAGTACACAAATGTGACAAATACCAAATTATGGTCATTTGCTTTCAATTAACAGGTACAAATCAAAAGCACAATACATTGTAGTAGGAATCCTAATTACCAAACTTATCCACCATGTATGTGCTTAAAAGAGTAATAAAACACAAGAGTTCAAACACATGATATACCACTGCGGCCAGTGGGAGGTTGTGGGTTCGAACCCTGACCGCGTCTCGCCCAAGACTTTAAAGTGGGTATTGACTGTTCTTTCCCCCAAGGACTCGGCATAACGAAATGAAAATCACAGTTCTTTCAGATGGGAAAATAAAACAAGGTCTCATGTCATGGTAGGCTCGAGACATAAAAGAACACTGCTGTATAATGCCATCAGTGCAACAAACGGGTAAAGTTTCTGCACCTTTGCCTATAAGTGAAATATTCTTGACTGGGATGTTAAACACCATTACTCAGCTGAACTAAAACACATGATAACTAATCAGTTATTTTGGATGTAGAATCCATATAATAAAAGGGATTTAATTTCAACAATTCTTTGCTGTGGGACTTCAATGGGGAGACTTTAGCATTAGAGATTGTCTATTACAATACAGCTAGAGATATTGACCTTCAGATAAGCCAAAGGCCCATGATACTCTTGTTTTTTTCATTACAATTCTTTTTGTCATTGAAAACTTATTTAATTAAGATTTATTTTGCTGAAATAAATAGACATATTAATCAAGTTTTAAGATGTATATACTGTATAAGAAGAAACATTCGCGAGGAAGATTTTCATGGTGACACTTGTACCGTGAATATATCTTCTCAGCAAAAATTATTTATTTCCATTGGTTCAGTTTTCTGTACAATCAGAACTGTGAAATAGTTTAGAATGTCAAAACTGTGAAAGTTTCCTACCACTAACATTTCTTTTTATACAGTATATAAGTACAATGTATACATAATATTAAGTTTCATAATAAAAAAAATACTCTCTATTTCATACAGAAGAATATTCAGTCTATCATGATAGATAACAAAAAATCTGTAATTAAATCAAAACACATTTAAATGAAAAGTAATGAAATTCATTAAAAGTACAATGACAGGTGTATTAATACACAATATGCCAGTGGCATAAATCCACTATTGTACAGAGGCTATAATCAATGAAATAGACTTGTGAGTGTTTAAGACCAAAACAAAATACTAGTTTTAAATTTTGAGTTATTTATAATTTAAACAATTGTGCAATTAAATAAGCCATTATGATTGTGTTTGACCTATTGAATATTCATATACAGTAAAACCTCGTTATAATGCCCCTCGATAACTTTGCCACCTCGCTTATTGCCACACTATTTTGAAGTCCCAAAATCCATTTTGTTAATGTTTCCCTTTATCTGTCTCCCTCAACTTATCGCCAAACCCCTTTATAATGCCAAAATTTGACTGAACAAATGGTGGCGATGAATCCAGGTTTTTCTGTACAGTAGAACCTGTGAAAACTGAATACCTACAGGACTGACAATTTTGTTTGAATTTGACAGGTGGTCAGTTTACACAGTTTTACTGGTATGTCCTAAAATATTGGTTCACATGTTGTTTATTTCTGTTTAGGAAAAAGCAGATGAAGCAGGCGATGAGGCAGCTAAAGATGTAACAAAGGAAAGTGATAACACAGAACAACAAGGTGATTCTAGTGTGGTTCCTACGGAAACCAAACCTAGTGACAATACTGTTAAAGATAATGTAGAAACAGAAACACCACAGCCATCAGATAGTACTGTGACGGAAAAAGTTGAAAACGAGGCTCCGTCACCTGACGTTAAAAAAGATGAACCAGTGGATGAAGTAGCAGTAGATGATTCTAGTTCTAAAGATAAAGTGGAGGAAACTCCTGTTACAAATGGAGACCAGGAGACAGAGCCACCTAGCACTGATGGAGATAATACGGTGGGCGATAAAGAGGAAGAAGTTACAGTACCAAATGGAGAGCCAACAAAGGAAGTTCAAATTGAAGTAACGCCACCCGTTCCTAATGAAGTAGAAACTAATGGAACTGAAGATGATACAACTGAAACAAAGGATCAAGATCTTGAAAAACAAGATGAGCCTCCAGCTCCAGAAACAACAGTAAGATATTTTATTAGAAATATCCGATGGTGATAAATTTGAGTTCTTTTGGGTCCGACCCTGTTTTGGACATTAATTCCTGCTGACCTGCAAATTATCATAGAGTTTGAGGATTTGCAATGTTCATTCATTACCACTCAAATTCATTTCTCAAAGAAATCACATAAGAATACACCATTTTTTTTTTTTATCTAATTTTCAATTCGTTTGGGAGGAATGCACCCAGACATGGTCGGATTTCGGTCGGACCCACAGTTACTCAAAATGGGGTTGGCAGCTCTGCTATAAAAATCATATTAAAGCATAAATGTAATCTAGTTTCCAGACAGTACACATTTAAGATAAATGTAACATTAAATATAAAAAAAAAATAAAATGCTAGAATATGCAGGGTCTTGATTACTGAAATGATTCAATCATTTGTTATTCAGATTTCAAATTTGCCTGATTTAAGTTACCAGTTAGGAAAATATTAACAAGGAATGATTGTGAAACAGGGGTCATTTTAAACAGGTTTATTGAATAAGAAAGTCACATTTGATACTGTAAATGTATTTAGTTTTGTGTGTATTTATTTTTGTGGTAAAGGAAATTTAGACATATCCACATAGTTAAATTTTCGCGTTTTTGAAATATGCACTTAAACACAATAAGCATAATATAATTTTTGCTAAGTATTAATTTTTGTGTAAAACAAAAGACCGCAAAATAAGCGAAAATATGTACATTGTAAATAAAAGTGCAAGGTTCGTACAGGCCTGGAAAAGTCCTTAAATTTTGAGTTTTGCCCTTAAAAGACCCTAAAAACAAGTCTGACCCTAAAAAGCCCTTGATTTCATCGTGAAGGCCCTAAAAAGTCCTTGAATTTTGCCAATTAGGTGTTGATATTAAGTGGTTGTAAATAGACAGATCAAAATAAATAAATAATTTACATTGAAATGAGCAATTTAAAGGTACCTGGCCCTCCTGAACACCCACAATCAACCCCCACTTCAAGTGTCGTTACTATTGACATTTAAATCATTGTTTTATTGATTTAATTGTCTTCGCACTAATGTTTTTCTTAGAAAATTGTCTCTCTGATTAGGCCTTAAATTTGCAAATGATACCCTGAAAAGACCCCAAAAAAGTCCTTAAATTTGGAGTCCAAATGTCTGTACGAACCCTGAAGTGTATGTGGTCCTTATACTGTTAAAAAACCTACTGCATTGTTTTTGATAATCTTTTGAACAGGAATCTAAATATGAAGTAGAATTTAAATGGGAGGAAGCAGGTGAAAATGTTCTAGTTAGTGGTACCTTTAATGAATGGAAGGAAAAAGTTCCATTAGAAAAAAGGTAAGGCCATGTGGTCATTTTATACCATTGTATAGCACATTGATTCAGGCGCAGATCCAGACCCCCCTAAAATTTTCGCAGCCTCTTCACCACACTATAACATGGGGTAAGAACTGCTCTATATAGCTTTTGTCCCCAAACACAAATTAGAAATTTGTCAGTGTGCCCCCCCAAACATAAAATCCTGGATCTCGCGCCACTGTGATTTCCAGGAGGATGATGGAATACATTCTAACCTGCTTTAAAGACCACCTCTATATAAGGGTCACCTGCTTATAAAGACCAGTAGAATTGTATCTCATCTGTTCTTTATTCATATTATTTGAACTTGTATATAAAGGTCACCTGCCCATAAAGGCCACTTTTACTGGTTCTCTTTGGTGGCCTATATAGACAGGTTTGACTAAATGCATCACAAGGTTCTTGGTAGATAATATTGATTACTATAACAATCATGTGATCATGTGGAAGCCTCTATATAGTCACAAGCTCCTTAGTGGCCAAGTTGGTAGACTGCTCGCTCCGTAAGTGGGAGGTCGTGGGTTCAAACCCCGACCGGGTCTGACCCAAGACTTAAAAGTGGGTAGCAACTGTTCTTTCGCCAAGCACTCGACATTACGAAATGAAAGTCACGGTTCTTTCGGATGGGAACTTAAAATAAACGAGGTCCCGTGTCTTGGTGGGCTTGGCACGATAAAGAACCCTGCTGTATAATGCCATTAGTGCAAGGCACAGGCAAAATTTCTGCACCTTCGCCTATAGCTGGCGACGTCTCGATATAAGTGAAATATTCTTGACTGAGATGTTAAACACCATTTCTCAATTCAACTCAACTCCTTAGTGGCCAAGTAATCTAAAGAGCAAGCACTTGCAAAACGCGGTGCCTCTCACCACCTTGGTTTGAATCCTGCTGTGGCAAATCCTAGTGCAAGAAAGTTTGTCAGGTATTTGCCAAAGGTTGTTGGTTTTCTCTCCGTACTCTAGTTTCTTCAACCCATGCTATTTAACTCTACTCCACTTCATATAAGTATAGTACCAGAGAGTGGGGGTGTAAGTCTGAAAGGCTGACTATAGATTACAGTGCTTCTAATGTTTGAATCCCTTTGGAGCAGATCCTAGTCAGAAAGTTTTTTAATTTTTTAGTTTGCTTAATGAAAGTCAGTTTTTCATGGTTACAGTTCTCTCTCTGATAATGTGTACAAACATCTTGGGATCAGAGAAACCCACGTACATGTGACATTGACTTTTGGCATTTAACATTCATAGTAATGGTCTGTGGGCTGTAGGTCAATAATGTTTTGATAGACACATATGTTATAAGTCACATAATCTATGAAAGTAATGAATTCTATATATACATTGTCATATTTGAATCAAACACATTTATACAGGTCCATGTTAAAAATCTATTTTCCAAAAGCATTAAAAAAGTAAAAGCTTTGAAAACTGAGAAATTTAGTTAAAGCATGAACTTCTACCAGGTGTTTTTGAAAGGTAAGCTCTCCTGTCTAACTGCTGAAGCCATGGTGGTCTAATGGATAAGACGCTAGTTTATAAATCCAGGGTCTCTCACCACTGTGAATTCGAATCCCACTCAGACCATTTGTGGGTACGTCTCGATATAAGTGAAATATTCTTGACTGGGACGTTAAACACCATTACTCAACTCAACCCATATGTGGGAAAGTGAATTTTCCTTGCCATTGGCCTTTACTGGTTCACCTGGTATCAGTATAATGTGACTGGAGGAGTGGTAAGCTTGTCTGCAGCATGCTGACTTGGTAAACTAGAATGTTAAAGTCGCACTAGTACAAAGCAGATCTTAAAACACAATCACACTTCACATGCATACCGGTACACAAACTTGTTCATCCATAGAGATTAATCAAAAAAGTTGTCGTCGCAAATAGCTGAAAAATTGCTGATGCAACACTAAGCAACATTCAACCAACCAACCAATCACCTGTCTAACTAGTACACCTGTCATTATTTCCTGGTTTTAAGAATGTTCAGTAAGGATTATTTCTAAAATACATGTTTAATCTGATGGTTATTTAATGTCTTTTGTAGTGATGATGATGTTTTACAGCTAAAATGGAATTACCAGCAGGAGAATATCTGTATAAATATTTTGTAGATGACCAATGGGTTATAAACAAAAATCAGGTAAGGATTAATCTGTCACCCTGTCTTTGAAATGTGTCTTCTCAACAACTGGGGTGGGGGGGGGGGGGGGGGGGGCTTGGCATCTGAGTTGTCTATAGCATGCCTCTCACCGCCTTAGTTCAAAATCTCACCACCTTAATTGGAATCCCACTCGGGACACACCTTAGTGTGAGAAAATTTCTTCGTTTGCTTGTAGAAGGTTGTTGGTTTCCTCTTCGTTTGCTTGTAGAAGGTTGTTGGTTTCCTCCAGGGTTCTCTGAACTGACCACCTTGATATAAGTGAGAGAATCTTGACTGGGGTATAAAACTCTATTACTCCATTCCATTTCACTCATTTGTAGATTTGCTACACATGATTATATGTGACCTTTGTAAAGAACTATTTAGTCAGACATCTATTTATGTTCATTTCACAAGGGACAGTCCTTCCTTGTAACTTAATTCTTCTATTCTGTCATACATGGTCTAGAGTCTGTTCTTGTAATCATGACAGTCTAATGTAATGGACTGTTATTGGATTTTTGGGAGGAATTTTGATATCCTAGACACTTTTTCGATATGCTACTTGATAAAATATTGAATTATATCCTTTAGATATGTCAGTAATCTGCTATTATTTTGTTACATTGTATAGAGTTATTAAAACAATGATGATGAATAAAATATGATTTTTATTATCAATATCAATATTTCAGTAATAAATAAAATATTGTGTCAAGCTATTAAAATAATGGTTAACACTAATAGGTTTTATTATCAATAATTTAGTAAACAAAGTAGAACTTGCTTTAAAGGCCATCTTTACATAAGGATCACCTGCTTTTATTTAAGGCCAGTGAAATTTTATCCCAATCACTCTTTATTCATGTCATTTGAACCTGTATTTAAGGACCACATGCCATAAATGCCATAATTAAAGATTCCCCTGGGTGGTTTTTATGGACAGGTTTCACTGTAAATGCAGTATTTTGTCTAGCTAAATAATACAGTGGTAGACCCAGAAGGGGGGGAGGAGTTCTGGGGGGTTGGAACCATCCTTTATTTCTGTCCATTATAATATGTATGTGTGTGTCACTTGTTCAGATTGCCGGAAGTTGCAAGATTACTGATACTACTGATACATGCTTTCAATTTTTGAGGAGAATGACCCCAGACCTCCCTAGGATGTTCTTCACATCAACAAAAAAAAAAAAACTGAAATAACCCCCACCCCCTTTCAAAATTCCTGGGTCCTCCACTCTATTGATTAATACTAATACATTTTATTATCAATATTTCAGCCTACCAAGGCCGATGAAGAGGGTACAGATAACAATGTCCTTGTAGTTGCGGGATAAATTAGATTGTGATACCAATACAGAGTCCTCGTTGGCCGGTCAGTCTGATGAACGATCGGTCATTCTATCTATCTGCAGCCAGTCACTCTGTTAACATGACAATCTCATCTTCTCTGTACAAATATTTTGTATCAGATTATTGATTTTGTATCCAAAAGTAGTTATTTTTATTAATTGTTATACAAAGTTTTCTTTTTATGTATAATATTGTATGGAATTATTATGTATTGTATAATTATTGTATACTTTAGTACAATGTATATGATAAGGGGAATTACAGCTGGTCTTTGAGATTGTCCTGTGATTTTCTGATTATATTTTCCTTTAGTAAAAAATATAATATATATCTATATATTTATCATGAAGAAATTCTAGTCAAACATAACTTAGAAGAGAATTAATCACTGCAGAGTTATTACTCATCGTAGTCATGCCGCTAAACAATATTTCTTCAAGTTGAGCTCGGAAGATGTATTGTTGATGCAGTGTTTGGAGACTGAAAAGGATAATACCGTTACACAACATTTTCTGTTACTGATTGTGATCAGAGCAACTTTGAGTTTATACTGTTACGAAAAATCGGAGTCAGTATTGCTGATTATCAAAGCATTACTTGGTGTAGTCCCAAAAAAGCTACAAAACTGGATTGGTATGTGGGTGACTAGAAAGCAAGGTGCTTACCTTCTGAGGTGTGGCCAGGGTTAAAAATTAGACTACCGGTAGACTACAAACCTAAGACCTGTAATGTTTAGTTGGACTTTTCAGTCATGTAATATGTTTAAATTCTCTTCTTCATGTGGCAGCATACAATCACAATATTGACCTTTACATGCCAATCTTTTTTTCTCTTGATAAAATAAAAACACTGAAATTTGAGATTTGGGACAGTTATTATTTTGGCCTAATTTCTGCCACTTTGCTATTCTATCCAAGTAGTTGCAAGACAAATATTAGAGAATTTGGTAGTGTTAAGCAGTTAAGGTTCTTGTTTACTGAATGCAAGAGTTAAGGTTCCTGTTAAATGAATGTTAGAGTAAATGTTCCTGTTAAATGAAAGTTGGACCTCTGAAGTTCATTTTGGCTAACATCATGTAAATACATGCATCTTTAAACATTTATGCCAAAAAATATGGTTTAGATCTAAGTGTTTCTATAAAAATTGGTATAAAATCTGTGATGCATAATAAAAGCTGTTAAAGTATATATGAGATTGTGATCATGATTTGTCAGGTATACATCATGATTGACCTGTCTGCTTGACCTTTAACTTTAAACATTTATAATGGACCAACTCTTTTGTATAGGAAACCTTCCTTAACCTTAATGCTCTTACCGCAAGAAGGCGCATAAGGTCTTAATGCTATCTTTCCATTTTTGCCTGTCCTGTATAGGGAACACACGTGTTTATTTCGGCTACATCATGTATCTTCCTATATTCATCAATAAAAGGTCAAACAGACAGGTCAATGTTGTTTGTCTATATTACATTGTTATAATTTGTTTGTAAACATTGTTTAATTCATGTCAGTCTACGTTATTCATGTTAAGGGTGCTTTGATAATTACAATTCTAATTACATTATTTCCCGAGCACTAAGGTCAGGTGTTTTATGTCCCGTCACACATTCGCTGACGACTTTGCTGGTTCCACGGAGGATTAAATTTTTCAGAAAACCCTGTAGTTTGACATGGATCTGATACAGACATAGTATGTAGTTAACCATAACTTGAGGAGTTTTTGCTCGCGAGTAAGTATGCGTTAATATGATTTTAAAAGGGACTAAAATGGATCAGTACTTTCTGAAACGGCCAAATCTATAGAAATTATGACATAATCAGTCAAAATTTCTGTAGAAACAATTTTTTGCCGCTAAATTGTAATTGATTACCTTGGTATTAAATGATCTGGTTCCGTTATCATTCTCAGCCAAATGCTTCTCATTGCCTATTGATTTGATTCTATCTCATGAATGAACTTAATGAAGGAATGAAATAAATTGAGTGATATTGTTATACTCAGCTTCTATTTAAACTCATTTTTTAATTTCATTTATCAGGGTAATGCATAATGAAATGAAATATTTATACAAAAAACTTGATGAATTGAAAACATAATTCTATTTACGTATAATGTGCATGATAAAATTGTTACCTTTTATTATCATCTATAGTTGGTGACGTCCCAATATAATTGAATTATTCTTGACTGAGATGTCGATCAACAATCATCATTTTCTTTGAGTGGGCAGACCATACCCAGTAACTATATATACAAGTGGCAGCTTTATATAAGTGACTGCTTACTCAAGTTAGACTGTCCAACCAAACCTGTGTAAACTAAAGATTCCATCAGGTGTGTAACCAGAAAATAAACGCCATATCAATATTGTCAAAAAGAAATAAAAAAAATTTGAGTGCACCAAAATAATCTATTAATGACATTGATAACCAGTGCTTACTATTGCCAAAATGTCGCGATGGAAAATTTGCTTCTACTGCCATACAGCACATTAACATGGCATGTTTTAAGTGGCCAAGTAAAGAGGTACTTGGCTCTAGATCTAACTTCTTGGATCCTTATTGCTATATATTTTCTAGAAGGTAAGCCACCTTTAAATGGCAAACAGGCAAATGAGACATCTATCTGAGGATTTACACAGGTTTCTGGTTTACATTGGGTTTAGGTGAAGACTGGCTACCTGCCTAAATAATTGACAGATCATCAGCCACGTCCACAATGTTACGGCCAGCATGCTTGATTTACACGCAAAAAGAATGAAAAATCAGCCTGAATTGTGCAGTTTAATGACGTCACTGACACTAGTACATCATTAGTTGCAATGACACTGCTTTGGTACCGTGATGGCACTCAGTGTCGGAACATAACGGGCATGGTCGGCGATACACCAATTGTTTAGCCTAAGAATGACCTGTAACCTGCCTAATGGTGGATTATGATAACAAGCCACAACGATCTTGCATTTAGCATTGAAACATTCCAGTGAAAATGATATAACCTTCTGGGTTATTATAATGAACTTTTAAATTGGTTTGAGGAACAAGTACATCATGCTACCAACAAGTCATTAATTCATACGTTTTTGAATGTTTCTTGCATTTTTCTTTACTTTATTATTACTTAAACATTATTGACGATGGATATTTCATTTACTGGTATATCATTTGCATTTGTAAAAGTGTGTGACCTTTGTTGTAAAAAAATATTGTAGAAGTATTTGGTCTTTGTGCAACTTTTCATAAGGTATAAATGATGTTGGTTTAATTTATGATTTAGTATAGTACTGGGTAGTTAAAAATCCAAGATATTTTATTGAAAACAATTAAATTGGCAACTTTTCATAAAGTAAAAATGAAATTGGTTTAAACTTTTAAAATTAAAATCTTATTTTAGGAAAAATATTTGATTGGTAGAGTGTTCGGATTTTGCAGAAAAACTGGAAATATCTTTGTCTGGATAAAAATAATAAGGAATTAATATTATGCTCATCTGTTTATCTTGTCCTGTAATTTCTACATTAAAGTACATGCACATGTTTTTTTTTTTTTATAACATCTACTTTCTTCAACTTCATGAATATTTTATTTAATATGGGATTTCTGAGTTCTCTTGTAATTATTTCCCCTTCATGGAAATCATTTGCTGTGGAGGACGTAAACAAGTACAACTTGGTTGTACTGGTTCCCTCCCTTTGACTGTTCCCGATAAATCTCCCACAATTTTGTATTGTGGGAGATTTATCGGGAACAATCAAAGGGAGGGAACCAGTACTATACAACTGTTAATGTTATATTGGTCAACTCTTTAATACCAAGTGGTTTTTAGTGTATTTCAGTTCTTGGTGACCACATATAGTATTGACTTCAATAGATAAGAAATTTAAAATATAGATCCACAGTTTATTCTGACCCAAGACTAAAAATACATTTTAAGTATGAAAAGTATAACAACAATCCAGAACAAAATGAAAACCTCACCCTTAACATCGGTGGGGTTGGTATTTTGTTTTGAATGATTCTATTGAGTTATCTACAGACTCGCAGTACTTTCTGAATTTAATGTGTAGTGTTTTGGGTTTTTTTTTTCAAAATTATTTTTACATAAAAAAATTAAGTTACTTGATGTAGAAGTAGAAATTTCTGCCTGTTTATAAAAGTGTTTTTTTTTTTCAAAATTATTTTTACATAAAAAAATAAGGTTATTTGATGTAGAAATTTCTGCCTGTTGGAAAAATTGGCAGCATATACAGGTTATTTGTTTATGCACCCTTTATATATAATATATGCAAGTTTTGTACATATGTAAGCATGCAGGTTTCTCATTGTTCAGTTTGATTAAGGATAAATGGATAGTGTATTTAATTGACTTTGATTCTGATTTAAGAATAAGGGATTGAAAAAAGTTTATATTTAGGTAATTATGTGTAATTTTAGATTTAGACTGGTGTAAAAATGTTATTGAAATGAAAATATGTCGGGAATAAATACACATAGTTTATATTAGACATATATGTGCATTAATAATCCATGGGGTGTATTGTATTATATGAAAGAAAGGGATGTTTCATCTTTAACTTCTTTCAGCCAGTATTTGTGGATTTAATGAAAATGATTCTTTTGCCCATTTTTTTAATTAAAAAAACCAACTTTTTATTAATGCTTAATTGGATTTTGTTTTGTTTGGAGTAGTGCATACACAATCAAGAGTTAAGTTCAAGAGTAATATTAATATGAAAATCTGTAGTTTTCCTTTTTTTACTACCGTAGTTTGTTCATGGCTATCAACAAGACCGACAGAGTTATTTCCCTTGGACATTTATTACTTTTCATTCATAGTTTATTGTGAACAAAATATAACAAAATGGCAGCATGGATGCTATAATTCAGCAATTCAATAATAACCAATCTGGCTATCATATCAAAACTGACAGAGTTATTTCCCTTTGACATCTAATTTCTATAAAAGAGAAGTTCGCCTAAAATATATTTTTATCATTTAGTCACTCATTGCTGCTCAATTACTGCCAGTATATCAACTACAAATAAGAATTCTGCACCTTTGCCATATTCGTTACTTTTTACTTTAATCAGGAAGTTACTATGGTGATATTGTCATGAGATCATCGCGATGGTGACTACCATGACAACAATAATGAACATATTAAATGTCATTATTTTGAAGAACCTGTCTTGTCACCACATTAACAGTACATGTATATTTAAGAAATAAGGAATTATGACAATCAGCTTTTATAATGATTCTCCTTTATATTTCAATACAAACGGACTAGGGTTGGTCAAATTTTGATCAAGATAATATCGCCACCACTCAGGTTTTTGTTGCACTATACAAAATATTTTACTAGTCACTACATCACCTTTTTCAAAACATGCTTCCTTTGTCTCTTTTGTCACTATAAGGCAGCTAGGCTTCTGTTTTAATTTCCTGTCATCAATATAACACCCATCCCCCCATCCCCCCACCCCAACATAGTTTAGGGGGAATTTAAGAATTGTTCTGTTACCCTGTCCCAATATTGTGTCTGCTCTGTATCTGCCATGTTTATGGATGGATTTTGATCAAACTTGGCACAAAAGTAAACCAATGTGAGACAATGTGTAGCACACAAAATTTAGGAGCATAGTTCAAGGGTCATGACCCAATGACAAAAGTATGCTGTAGGGGTATAGGTATATGTCAGCTTCACTGACAGTTGTTGTTGAAGGTGTGTCTAAATGTGAAAGATGTATTTCAAAGTGGGGTTTAAAACACGAAGTCTAGACTTATAGTGGCTATAGCAGGTTAATAAGATACAGTACAGACCTGTTGAAAGTTTAACACATTGCTAAGAAAAGGAGCTGAAGCTTTGCTACCAAGTGGCCGAAATATGGATGACCATTGGCGGAAAATCTGCCAAGAAATAGATGGCAGCTGCGGAGATGTAGTTAATAAAGGGCCAAAATGAGCTACTGATTCAGCACTCATTCATAAGCTGCTTAGTGGGAAATTGACTTTTGACAGTCTGCACTGTATCTAATTCTTTAGAATTCTTGTTTCTGTATAATGTAACTATTACACTTATTTATATTTTTTTAAAATATTACGATGTTGGTTTTTCAGCCAGATTTAGATTTGTATTTCAATAAATTGGTATATATAGGAACTATCATTTGAAGAAGAAAAAACACTGGTCAAGAATAAAAATAACTCAAGTATGTTATCAGTACATGTACTAATATCTTATTTTGGGTAAAATACTTATTCATTTAGTTAAAAGTTCTTGAAAAGTTTGGAAAGAAAAAAAAAAACAAAAAATTTGTAGTAAAAAAAGTTTTTGTTCATAAATTACATTGTATTTTCTTTTCTCATTTATAACAGAGAAATGGATTGTGCCACTCTACCACATGATGCCCTTTTTATGTTTGTTTGTGGGGAACAATTATTTCCATTTGCTATGGAATCATTTCAGTTCATATTTTCCCAAAAATGACCTTATTCTGTGAAAGTTGCAACAATATTTTTTCCCAAATG
This sequence comes from Anadara kagoshimensis, assembly GCA_021292105.1. Classification (NCBI taxonomy): domain Eukaryota; kingdom Metazoa; phylum Mollusca; class Bivalvia; order Arcoida; family Arcidae; genus Anadara; species Anadara kagoshimensis. Next base: position 7,503,460 of record CM037858.1, on the reverse strand, counting down.
TCTTGCACAAATGTTAAGGGGCTTTAATCATGTTGTACAGTGGCAAACCCCATTAGTTAAATTAATAATTATTGCTGATCATTTCTCTTTTCATTTCTGGCATAATAAAATATTTTTATGAGCTTTGTAGAGATAAAACATGTACAAGGTGTATTAATTTAAATTTTGCATTTGTTTCACCGATATTTTAATTTAATTTGCTCAATTTCTAGACAATAAAAGCTTCTACAATACATCAAATATTGATCTTGATTTCAATTTTGTCTATTAATTTATTTGCCATAAGGCTGTAAGCGTTTGACCCTTAACTTCCAGGGTGTAATTGTTCATGCAGGGTTTAGAAAACCGAGCCAATATATATAACACTGTCTAGGTTTCTACAAAGTAAATATTATGAGTAGCCAACTGTTTAAAATTTGCTAAAATAGGTTACTTTTTGAAAAAATTTCTCAGAATTAGTAGCTAATGGTGATTTTGGCTACAAGGAATAGAAACATAGACTAATATAGGTCACTTCAGGAGATCAAAATTAACCTACAGTACAATCAAACATACCTTAAAGGCCACCTCTTTATAAGGACCACCTGTTTTTAAAAGCCAGTTTAATTTCATCCCAATTGCTGTTTACAGTTGTTCATGGTATTTGAACCTGTATATAAGTGCCCCCTGCCAATAAAGGCTGTTTTTACTGGTTCCCATTGATGGCCTTAATAGGTGGATTTGACTGTAGAAGTAAAGCGTTATATGGATGAATATTTATAGTTCAACTTATTTTGATCACTTCAACAGTTGGGGATATCAATATTGCCTACAACTATGTCTATATTTATCAGGAAGTTTATCAGTTCACTTGCCAAAGGTCTGCAGTTCTCCATGTGCTCTGGTTTTCTCCACCATCCAAGAACTAAGGGTCTTGATATAAACAAAAATAATTACCAGGGTGCAAAAGATCATTAATCCATCTTATCTATTAACATAAGTGTCAGTTTACACCATCATAAATCTTGGGAACTTGTGGGTTTAGATTACCGGTATCCTCAGCTCACCTATCCTCTTCATCCATGATGGGACATAAGGCCATAACTAGTTCCCTCCACTTTCCTATGTCCTGTGCTATATGTTGGGCTTGTCCTAGACTGTATCCCTGTTCGTTCTTGCAGTTCAGATAGGATAGTTCTTCTCCAGGTGGTCAAAGGTCTGCCAGGTTTTCTCTTTCCAGGTGGTAACCAACGTAGTGCTAATTTAGGAATGCGTTCTTGTGGCATCCTCAGTACATGTCCTAGCCATCTGAATCGTCTTCTTTTCAATTCCATTGCAATAGGCTGGCATTTACATTCCTTCATCAGATCTACATTTCGAATCTTTTGTGGCCAAATAATTCTTTGTATTTTTCTCGGGCATTTGTTTTGAAATGCTTCTAATTTCTGCAAGCCACTCTGGATAACACACCAACACTCTGACCCATACATCAACACTGGCTTCACATTACTGCTGTAAAGGCCTAATTTTGTGTTCTTGCTGTACACTTTTGACTTTCATATTGACTTGTCTTGCAAAGGCAGTACAGGCTTTCAATAGTCTAGCCTGGATGTCTTTCTTGGTGCCATTGTCTGAACTTATAATGCTGCCTAAGTAAGTGAAGTCTTCAACTTTCTCTAAAGTGTTGTTGTTGATTGTGATGGGCTCTGTCAGTTTGATGTTAATGGTCATCACCTTAGTCTTATTGGTGTTTATCTTAAGACCTGTTTGTTCATCAAACTTATTTAGGGATGTTGTTTTTTCTTGTAGATGCTGTCTTGTTGCAGAACTTTCCGCAAGGTCGTCTGCAAAATCCAGATCTTCTAGTTGACTATACACATAGACCATTGAATTCCATGTTTTGTACTCGTTAGATTAGCAGTATATTATAATACAAATGTTGATAATTTACAGCTGATTACCTTGTTTAGTTACAACAAAGTTTATTTGGGTAGCATATCTTCATACATTGCTACCTAATAGACAGCATGTTGGTTGAATGCTTGTGTCATAAGTTGGGATTTATTATCACTTGTCTTTTAAAGAAAGTGGGGATATTAAATTCAAAGTTCTGTCCTTCTTTCCATCTGGTCAGACACTTTTTGTCTGGATCAATTCTCCAAAACTATGACACACAAGTTTACAAAACTTGGTACAAAGCACAACGTTGATAGATGTGCATATCACTAATCCAAGTTGGTTTGCTCAATATTCTGAGAGTTATGACCCTTTGATTGAAAAGTATCTACTAGTGGAGGATCCTAATTTCCTTGTTAGGTTGATCACTGGTCTGATTATGACTTAAAAGTAGTAGCTATAATTTCGCCTATCACTTGGCATTTATAAATGGAAATTATAGGTTACCTTGATGTCAATGTAATGATTATGGCATGATGAAGAAACTGATGACCATGTATGTTCATAGCTGGTAAAGTCACAAAATTAATGATTCATGGGCGGAGATGGAAATTTCGATTCAATACAGGGATTCCAAAGTGGAGTAGTCCTAAGTAATTAATCACAGTGTCTCTCATTGCCTAGGCTTGAGATCCACTTGGACAGGTGCTTATGTGAGAATGTCCTATATGTCACTTATTGAAAGTTGTGTTTTGTGGTCACTCGAGTGTTCTTCACAATTCCAGAACTGGACTCTTTATGTGCATGAAATCATCTGCAATTCAAACCATATCTGACCTAATACTAGTCAAACTTGTATAAATTAATTTTCAGACAATTTTGTCTAGATGCAAGTGAAATAATCTGAATTGGTTCATTTAATAACATGGATGACAATCACCTGACTGTGTTGATCACATCCTTGTCAAAGGACAACATTCAACTCTTCATAGTTTCTTTAGACATTTGGACAAGGTTTTGATATGTTGTGATCAACAGAGTGTCTAACTTGATTAAAACTTTGTCAAAGTGTTTTCAGAAACTAAGGGGAGTCGAGTGTTGTCCTTTCACAAGCAAACTTGATGCCCAAATACATCTTCCGTAGGCTATGTAAAATATTTTGAAATTCAAACCCCATCATATAAAACTAAAGTCAATTTACTTACAAAGGGAGTGTTTGGGAAGTGAGAAATGGTGTTTAATGTTCCAGTTAAGAATATTTCACTTATATTGAGACATTGCCAGCTATAGGCAAAAGTGCAGAAATTTTGCCTGTGCATTGCACTGATGGCATTATAAAGCAGGGTTCTTTGTCGAGAAACTGGACCTCCTTTACTTTAAGTTCCCATCCGAAAAAAAACCATAATTTTCATTTTGTTATGTCGAATTCTTAGCGAAAGAACAGTCACTACCCACTTCCAAGTCTTAGGTCAGACCCGGTCAGGGTTCGAACCTATGATCCAACTGAGGAGTGTGTGGGTGTGATCAACCTAGTCACATGATCGTCACGTGTGAATAAGCTTATACCTGTACATCAATTTCAAATTCCACAGGGGTGTATGGGTGTTAACAGATAGTGAGAACTTGTATATAAAAACACTAAAAAATACTCAAATTTGAAATTTTTCATTTAATACAATATGTAACATAATAGTTCAACAAACATAAAATTTTTAAACAAAACAAGATAGAGTTAAACCTGGTTAAAAGGACACCTAGACATAAAGGGCACATGTTTGTTTAAACAAAAATTAGCCCTTTAGTTTTGTTTCTCTAAATAAAAGGGCCTAGGTATGAATGATACTTCCAAGTAAAAGGGGAAAAAATGGCCTCAATTCTGTCCGTTGTGTGTTGTATGAAAGGCACCTCTACATAAAGGGTACATATCTGTATTGAAAAGAAATTGGAACTCGATGTTGCATACAAGTTTGTGTCTATTGACAGGAAATTTGGACTCGATGTTGCATACAAGTTCATGACTGTATTGACAGGAAATTTGGACTCGATGTAACATATAAAAGACACCTGTATATAAAGAGCACCTGTCTTTTGGTAAAAACTTCAGTCTCGCTTTTGTTTTTTCATATCAAGCAGATCTGTCCATACCAATAAAATATCTGCCTAAATTGTTTTGTTCCAGATTGATGACATCTTTCAAAAATTATTTATTTAGTATCACTTAGTGTCCTTTCTTTACAGGTTTAACTGTACTATGTGATGATTGCTAAATTTCCATCTCCAATCACAGCTGTTTGTATTTACACCTCATTATGATTTTAATATTTTAGAAAAAAATATAATTTTCATGTGTCCTTCTTTTACATTTTACTGTGAAACATAGAATCCATTTCTGTTTATGAATGTACACGGATGTTTTAAGTAAATTTATAATTATTTTTTCAAGAATTAAAATTTTGTGAACATTATATTTGGAATCTAAAATAATTAACACAATACAAATGGTGTATACAAACTTGGATTTATTGTCATTGAGGGATAAAAACAATAGTTTTGTATTGTTAAAAACAAATAACAAAAAACGATAACTTGGATATGCTCTTTTCAGACTTATCTCCCTTGGGCAGCAACTTCATGGCATCGTACAATATGTTCTTTATTTTGTTTTCAAAACTTAATGCACATAAAAATAATTAATCTTGTATTGCCAATATATGAAAATATTTATTTAGTTAATATATTTGTAATAATTCTACAACAGGTAACAGAACAAAAAAATAGGATTTTGAAAATTTTTATTTTTACCTCTGAATGCATAAAAAGATCACCTTCAAAAATATCCACATGCTTACCAATGATATTGATACAGCTTTATGTTATACATATATTTACAGTACATCTATATCTATTATTACTTATTACATGTTATTCATTATTTTCTTCAGATATTGTGCCTTGTTATTATGTGTGTTAGAGCTGTGTTTCTTGGCCTGTGTTCTTTTCTTTGCTCCCTTGAAATAAGGATTATTTATGTAATCCCAGTTCTCAACAGCCTGAAAATAGGGAATAATTACACAAAATGATAGATAATACCCTCATGAAACAAAAATTCTGAATTTTATCTGAATATTTCTGAAAATATCTTAATTCTTTCTGAAATTTACTTACTTCAAAAATAAGTGTCTAAATATTTCTGAAAATATCTGAATTCTTTCTGAATTTTTCTTATATCAAAAATTAGTGTCTGAATTTTTCTGAACAATTTTATTTGTATTTTCTGAATTTTGTCTGAAAATTCTGAATTCATTTTTGAAAAATATAACAAATGCCCAAAATTCAGAACTTTTTAAGACAAAATTCTGACAACTTTTTTCATAAGGGAATGGAATATATGAGAGCTGATGTGGTAAATGATATATACCGGTACTATAAAATATGAAATAAAATATAAAAAAGACTTAAAATATTATTGATTGACTCAACCCATTCATGTACAGTAAAGCTTGTTATAATTCCCCTCAATAACTCAGCCTTTCTTGGTTAATATGCACAAATGTATGTTAAAAGGAAAATCATGTCTTTGTGATTTTATACAGAACATAGTCACTTTCTTAACATTATTCCCTGAGGGGATAATCCATTTGAAAATGACAATATAAAGCCAGCTCTTTGTTAATATTTCGGCTTTAAAGCCTTTATCAAGACACTGATATTAAAGTTCTAACTTATTGATTTCTAACTTACAAATGTATCTGTGTGTTGATAAAGGCTGTAAATCCGAAATATTGACAAAAAACTGGCTTTATATTGTGATTTTGTTCATACTCAATATTATATTGGTAATTAAAAATTAACACTGATGCCATATGTAATATACATGTATAATCAGAACTTGAAGACTAAATCCCATGGACAAAACTGATTGAGGAAAATGTTACAGGAAGAACCATGAAAATATTACAACCCATTACTGTAAAGGGGGAAATTTTTGTGTGGGTAAAATTTTCGGTTTTTTCCCGCTAAAGAAATTACCGCCAAATTTTTACCCACGCAAAAATGAAAACTATACAGGTTTATATATCATAATATACAGAATATACACCCATTTATACTAGTAACATGAAAATTACACCCACGCGAAATGTCAGATTTCAGAAATCGCGAAATTTTCACCCCGCGAAAATAATCCCCTTTACAGTATGTCCGACTTCACTTGTAATACACACTTCAAATTAAAAAACATGACATTTTCCTCAGAAATACATTGGAATTGTTAGAATTTGTCTGTACGCTAAGAGATCAACCTTGTTATTTATATTATTACATGAAGGCATCATATTTGTTTCTTGTTTTGAATGCATACTAGTATGTTTCTTGTTTCTAGTATAAAAATTTTTAATGCAACAATTTAATTAGTTTATATAAATATACAAAGAGCAGAAGCAGCAGCAAGTGACAGACAGGGATGGCGTAGAATGCTCAATGGCCTCACGAGTCCTTGAAGACCCAGAGAGGATATGTATGTATGTATGTATGTATGTATGTATATAAATATACATTTACTCAATACAGTCCAATCTGCCTTAAAGACCACCTCTATATAAGGGCCACCTGCTTATAAAGGCCAGTGGAATTGTATTCCATTGTTCTTTATTCATATTATCCATAAAGGTCACTTTTACTGGTCCCCTTGGGTGGCCTTTATAGACAGGTTTGACTGTACATGCCATTCATGCTATTAGTGCCAAGCCAACATTGCAAAAAAAAATAAATACATAAAAATTAAAAAATAAACATTCAAATGTATAAATGCACACATAGTTTTCTGTTTGAAAGTGTTCTGAAAAAAACTTATTGGTAGGTTATTTTCTATAGAATGGTTCTCGCATGTGAACAGGCAATGCCAATTATTATGGTCACTAGCTTTTAAAATTCAAGGTTTTCTGGATTCAAACCTAACTATGGCCTTCGAAATTTTCTGAGAGTATTTTCATCTCCTGTCAAAACTGTTGGATGTTAGACTGTGAAAAGCTTATTGTTAGAGAAATATTTTTGTTGAGACTCAAAACTGAGTGGGCCACCTGTGATCAATACAGAGGATGCTTACAACTAGAAATATTTGAAACAGGCTAAGTAAGGTAAGAACAAGATTTACAGTTGAGTTAGTGCAAATGATGTGAAATAAATGAAAATAAGCAAGTCTACAGTAGAAGACAGGCCGAACTATCTGCCTTAAAGATGGTAAGTTAGTTTTTGATGTTGCTACCATCAGTAAGCCCTCAGTAGATGTGTTGATATCTTGCATATAGCTTTCAGACTTTTTTGGACATCCATTATTATCTTTCGAATAGCAGATTAGCAGGAAGTCAATATTAACATCCAGTGCACATGAGTTTATCAAAGTTCCATTCTGTGTATGCATGTGCAGGCATGTGCACGTGTGTGCAAAAAGAAGAAAACAATACATTGTACTCATATGATGACTTTTATTAAGAATAAGCATACATGCATGTGCCAATGTTTCTAAAAATAAACAATATGTTTCTAGCTGATAGAAAAATCAGAGTAATTTTCAACGAAGAAAATAATCATATGTAAGCAATACAAATTATATAATATTGTAAAATCACAAATATCTGTGGGTATTAAATTTCACTATTTTATTGTGGGTTATCTAAAATCATAAAATTTAATGTCTACAAAAAAAACTTTTAATTATATGACCCTCAATAGAATTATTTCCACAAAAAGCTATTCTGAACTTTTTTGCAAATGATTAAAAAACCCAGAAATTTTTAATCCCACAAATATTAATGATTTTACAATAATTCTGAAAGAAGAAATATACTTTCTATAACATGCAAAAAATATAACAAATAAAAATTACATTCCATAAGTGAAAAGGGCTCTTAGTACAAAAAATATAGTCTGTTATGAAAAAACATAGCATTGTGTTTTTTGACAAATTATCCAATTTTGTGTGATTCAATAATACAACAAAAAGTGATATTATCAATTTTTTTTACAAAAGAGCCCTTTTTGTCAAATTCAAAATAAAATGGAAAGATAAAATAAACAAAATGTTTCTAGCTCTCTAATGTTAGATCCAGGTGGTGTGGTATATGATCCAGGTGGGTAACGCTAGCTAAGCTACATGCGACGGTGTGTTACATGCCTACCCTTTTGTGTAGCAGATGTGGTGGACTTTTCTTAGCAACCAGATATCGTCTCTTCTGTTCTCCTAGGTAGGACTTGTCATCTCCCTGAGAAATATTAAAAAGGCAACAGTATTTTACAAGATTTGATTTTACCTTTGAAGATCCACTAAGGCAATGTGATATACACAGCCAAATTTTGCTCACGTGAGAATCATGTGAAATTCACATGATATTCACATGAATTTCAGTTCCCTTGAATTTCACGTTAATTTTTTCATATGAATTTCATGTGAGATTCACATGAAATTTTTCACGCGAGTTTTAACGTATAAGCTCGATTAACGTTAATTTCATGTGAAACTCAAGTGAACAAAATTTGGCTGTGTATACAAAAACTTTGGTGCCTCAAAATCAAGCCATTTGGGGACATTTTGTTGAAAGATTATGATCAATTTTGACACTCAATAATTCGGGACCTACACATTATTGTCGCTTTTTTATGTTTTCAATGGTCAAGAGCTTTGTAAACAACACAATCCGTAGGTCATGTGTTTTATGGTGAGGTGACATCAAGTACATGTAGTTAAGAAGAGTAAGTATTCCACATTTCTCAGTACAAGTGAGATAAAATTTCGAACAACACCAGAACAAAAAGACAAACTGATCAAGGGAGTGAAGAATCAAATGTCAATTTGTTTTTTTGAAGGGAATTGAAACCATTTGGGCCGTAAACATTGGTATATATAGTGTTTGTTTTCAGTATTTGACTGAAAATACTCAAAATTTGCTGCTTTTATTTTTTGAGAAAACATGAAAATTTTGATATAATTTTTATACAGCATCTTTGCATAATATTTAAATTTAATATGGACTTGAATGAATATTTTTCTAGTGTGACAAAATTAAGATATGAGCAATTTATTGAAACAAATGCAAAAATGTGCAAAATATTACTCATTTTCTTGGTAAAATCGATGGTTACGTTGCCATGGTAACTGATATTTAGATTTTATGCACCTATAAGTGAAGTATGGTATATAGGGATACTAAATATATATGGGTTGGTATTTACAGCTTTTAGTCTAAATGCCCGAAATATTGCATTGAAAATCAGGTACTGATTTTGTAAAAAGCCACAAAAAATAGCTGGGGTTAAGGGGTTAACTTAACAGTCTTGGTGATCAAATGTATTATATTTACTTACCAAACCATTGGAACCATCAATTTCTTCTAATTCACTGAGCATCTTGCCAAGTTGTGCATTATTCTGTGACTTGGAGTCAATCTTGCTTTGACCTTTGGAGCAATGAAGCATGTGTTCTGTATCACAGGGACATTCTTGTTGTGCCATAAGTCTGCGATTGTTTTCCATGGAGTTGTCAAAATTCTCTAGACAGTTGTCCTCAGCTGAAACATTGATAATTAGATATAGTAACAAAGAAATGGATTTTAAAAAAGTTTGCTAATTTGCAGAACAAAATTTACTGCAAACTAAGTCTTCTTATTAAGTGAACCTTTGAACCTTTATGACGGACGTATTTCATGCTTATAAATGCTTATAAATGAATCTATTGGCAACTATGCTATAATTAATATGCAAAAGTCCTCATAAAATTGCCCGGAACAGAGTTGTTTCATTTAAAGGTCTTGCCAATTTTTGAATACCGATATTGTTATCTAACATATGATTTATAATTTTGTTTTAAGCCATTCGCTGTTAATCAAGTTAGTTTTTTCCCGAGAATCAAATTCATAAGTGTGTTGTCATGTGCTAATTCTGAATGTTTCATTAATAATTTCCTTATGTCTCGTCTTATGTACAAAATTCAGAAGAAGAAAGCAACACGATGCAAACTAATAAACATTCCCTCAGTGTTTTTTCACTCTATTGACTTATTACTAATTGTTATTATCAAATAGAAGCAGTTGAACTCAAAACTGTATATTCATATCAAATATTTTATATTTTAATTACATTTTGAATTTAAGTAACCATATGGTTAAACTAACAGGGTTTGAACAACCGGGTCCTAATTAACAAGCAAAAGATAGAAACTAAGAAATAACATCGGCGTAAAACCTTATGTAGTGAGTTCCTTGTAAACCATTCTGAAGTTGATATGCGTAAAACTAACCTGTGTATCCTTTAAGAAAAGGGATTTGGTGGGTTGCATTATACATATGGGTAAAACTAACCTGTGTATCCTTTAGGACAGGGATTTGGTGGGTTGCATTATACATATGGGTAAAAACTAACCTGTGTATCCTTTAGTACATGGATTTGGTGGGTTGCATTATACATATGGGTAAAACTAACCTGTGTATCCTTTAGGACAGGGATTTGGTGGGTTGCATTATACATATGGGTAAAACTAACCTGTGTATCCTTTAGGACAGGGATTTGGTGGGTAGGGTTGCATTATACATATGGGTAAAACTTACCTGTGTATCCTTTAGGACAGGGATTTGGTGGGTTGCATTAAACATATGGGTAAAACTTACCTGTGTATCCTTTAGGACAGGGATTTGGTGGGTTGCATTATACATATGGGTAAAACTAACCTGTGTATCCTTTAGGACAGGGATTTGGTGGGTTGCATTATACATATGGGTAAAACTTACCTGTGTATCCTTTAGGACAGCGATTTGGTGGGTTGCATTATACATATGGGTAAAACTAACCTGTGTATCCTTTAGGACAGGGATTTGGTGGGTTGCATTATACATATGGGTAAAACTAACCTGTGTATCCTTTAGGACAGGGATTTGGTGGATTGCATTATACATATGGGTAAAACTAACCTGTGGGGATTTGGTGGGTTGCATTATACATATGGGTAAAACTAACCTGTGTATCCTTTAGGACAGGGATTTGGTGGGTTGCATTATACATATGGGTAAAACTAACCTGTGTATCCTTTAGGACAGGGATTTGGTGGGTTGCATTATACATATGGGTAAAACTAACCTGTGTATCCTTTAGGACAGGGATTTGGTGGGTTGCATTATACATATGGGTAAAACTAACCTGTGGGGATTTGGTGGGTTGCATTATACATATGGGTAAAACTAACCTGTGTATCCTTTAGGACAGGGATTTGGTGGGTTGCATTATACATATGGGTAAAACTAACCTGTGTATCCTTTAGGACAGGGATTTGGTGGGTTGCATTATACATATGGGTAAAACTAACCTGTGTATCCTTTAGGACAGGGATTTGGTGGGTTGCATTATACATATGGGTAAAACTAACCTGTGGGATTTGGTGGGTTGCATTATACATATGGGTAAAACTAACCTGTGTATCCTTTAGGACAGGGATTTGGTGGGTTGCATTATACATATGGGTAAAACTAACCTGTATCCTTTAGGACAGGGATTTGGTGGGTTGCATTATACATATGGGTAAAACTAACCTGTGTATCATTTAGGACAGGGATTTGGTGGGTTGCATTATACATATGGGTAAAACTAACCTGTATATCCTTTAGGACAGGGATTTGGTGGGTTGCATTATACATATGGGTAAAACTAACCTGTGTATCATTTAGGACAGGGATTTGGTGGGTTGCATTATACATATGGGTAAAACTAACCTGTGTATCATTTAGGACAGGGATTTGGTGGGTTGCATTATACATATGGGTAAAACTAACCTGTGTATCATTTAGGACAGGGATTTGGTGGGTTGCATTATACATATGGGTAAAACTAACCTGTATATCCTTTAGGACAGGGATTTGGTGGGTTGCATTATACATATGGGTAAAACTAACCTGTGTATCATTTAGGACAGGGATTTGGTGGGTTGCATTATACATATGGGTAAAACTAACCTGTATATCCTTTAGGACAGGGATTTGGTGGGTTGCATTATACATATGGGTAAAACTAACCTGTGTATCATTTAGGACAGGGATTTGGTGGGTTGCATTATACATATGGGTAAAACTAACCTGTGTATCATTTAGGACAGGGATTTGGTGGGTTGCATTATACATATGGGTAAAACTAACCTGTGTATCATTTAGGACAGGGATTTGGTGGGTTGCATTATACATATGGGTAAAACTAACCTGTGTATCATTTAGGACAGGGATTTGGTGGGTTGCATTATACATATGGGTAAAACTAACCTGTGTATCATTTAGGACAGGGATTTGGTGGGTTGCATTATACATATGGGTAAAACTAACCTGTGTATTCTTTAGGACAGGGATTTGGTGGGTTGCATTATACATATGGGTAAAACTAACCTGTGTATCATTTAGGACAGGGATTTGGTGGGTTGCATTATACATATGGGTAAAACTAACCTGTGTATTCTTTAGGACAGGGATTTGGTGGGTTGCATTATACATATGGGTAAAACTAACCTGTGTATCATTTAGGACAGGGATTTGGTGGGTTGCATTATACATATGGGTAAAACTAACCTGTGTATCCTTTAGGACAGGGATTTGGTGGGTTGCATTATACATATGGGTAAAACTAACCTGTGTATCATTTAGGACAGGGATTTGGTGGGTTGCATTATACATATGGGTAAAACTAACCTGTGTATTCTTTAGGACAGGGATTTGGTGGGTTGCATTATACATATGGGTAAAACTAACCTGTGTATCATTTAGGACAGGGATTTGGTGGGTTGCATTATACATATGGGTAAAACTAACCTGTGTATCCTTTAGGACAGGGATTTGGTGGGTTGCATTATACATATGGGTAAAACTAACCTGTGGGGATTTGGTGGGTTGCATTATACATATGGGTAAAACTAACCTGTGTATCCTTTAGGACAGGGATTTGGTGGGTTGCATTATACATATGGGTAAAACTAACCTGTGTATCCTTTAGGACAGGGATTTGGTGGGTTGCATTATACATATGGGTAAAACTAACCTGTGTATCCTTTAGGACAGGGATTTGGTGGGTTGCATTATACATATGGGTAAAACTAACCTGTGTATCCTTTAGGACAGGGATTTGGTGGGTTGCATTATACATATGGGTAAAACTAACCTGTGTATCCTTTAGGACAGGGATTTGGTGGGTTGCATTATACATATGGGTAAAACTAACCTGTGTATCCTTTAGGACAGGGATTTGGTGGGTTGCATTATACATATGGGTAAAACTAACCTGTGTATCCTTTAGGACAGGGATTTGGTAGGTTGCATTATACATATGGGTAAAACTAACCTGTATATCCTTTAGGACAGGGATTTGGTGGGTTGCATTATACATATGGGTAAAACTAACCTGTATATCCTTTAGGACAGGGATTTGGTGGGTTGCATTATACATATGGGTAAAACTAACCTGTGTATCCTTTAGGACAGGGATTTGGTGGGTTGCATTATACATATGGGTAAAACTAACCTGTGGGGATTTGGTGGGTTGCATTATACATATGGGTAAAACTAACCTGTGTATCCTTTAGGACAGGGATTTGGTGGGTTGCATTATACATATGGGTAAAACTAACCTGTGTATCCTTTAGGACAGGGATTTGGTGGGTTGCATTATACATATGGGTAAAACTAACCTGTGTATCCTTTAGGACAGGGATTTGGTGGGTTGCATTATACATATGGGTAAAACTTACCTGTGTATCCTTTAGGACAGGGATTTGGTGGGTTGCAATAAGCAGGTAAGACCTTGTCTGTTTTCACTTCTTTTGGATTCTGTTTTCCATCACCAGTACCACCTTGAAGTAATAACATAGAACCATACATATATAAGCATTGTTGTTGTACACCGTTTTCAAACATTGAAGAGGAACAGGTGTACCAGGTAGTGTCATCAAATAAAAAATAAACATACCGGTCCATGTCCAAATTACGATGGTTAAGAAAAGCAAAATAAAGAGCTTTGAAAACTGGCAAATAAAGTTAATTACATTGACTTCCACAAGGAAAGTAAGACAGAGTGCCGCTCCGGAAGGGTAAGCACCTTCTGTCTAGCTAGCTACTCCACCTTGCCTTTGTTTTGACAAGATATAGACTTTTTGGGGGAAAATTAGGTAGGGTGCATGTTACATTCGCGAATCAATGTACAGTGCAGGCCTGTCGAAAGTTTAACACTGAGCTAACGAATAAGTACCAAATTGGTTGTTCAGATTAGCTCCTAGTGTCCAATATCTCCACAGCTGTTATCTATCTCTTTCGGCAACTTTTCTTTCAGTAATTATCCATATCTTGACAAACGATTTTCGACTCCTTTTCCTTAGCTCAATGTTAAACTTTCGACTGGCCTGTACTGTAAATAAGAATCTTGTTGGTCTTATTATATCATATTGGTCATATTATATCATTCCTATATACTTACATAGAAAATCTCTTTATCTGTTCGATTTAAATTGCTATTCAATACATAACCTAATTTTCTAATACAGTGTGAACAAAGGCAGTCAAATGAGAATTAAACCAATTTGTCGAACAACTGTGAGAAAGTTTTGCAAGTTATAGTAAAATCATTTGCCAGCAAATATCACAAACGGTATTTCTGAAATAATCTCACCAAACAATTTTGTTACTAAGGTAACTGTGAGAGACTAAGTTGCGTGCTTATCTTCTATAGTTACACGTGTAAGCAACCATTAGCAAAAATCATGAACCGTCACTGAAACAAATTCACCAATGATTTTTGTTTCTTGATTAATCATGGACGCTTTCTTGGGTTACCATGGTAACCAGGTTTGCAAAAGATCTGTTTATATGTGAAATGATGCAAATTGGGTCACAACCATCCATGTTTTCAATACTGCTGCTAAGGATGCCAACCAATATACGGCGCATTAATACCTAAAAAGAAAATTTTAGACAAAAGCACATGCAAATTCTTCCACCATACCAATGATTAATTGGCATTGAAGGTAATGCATGTCAATTAAAATTGAATTTCTGAAAATTGTCTTTATAGAAAAATTGGAAAGTGAAATGTTAATCTTATTTTCTTCAGTTTTATTGGAGATGTTTATCATATATGTCCTACCTGAGACAGATTGATATCACCATAATGGGCTTTGTGAAATGTAAAACTTGCCATCTCTAGTTTTATTGGAGATGTTCATCTATATAGTTTATCATTAAAATATCACACATATTCTACCTGAGACTGATTGGTATCCCCATAATGGACTGTGTTCGATGTATTCTTGGTCCCTGATTGATGCTTCGCTGAAAATACCAGGATCATTCATTGTAGGATCTCTGTAGGACAATGTCCAATCAGTGTCGGGTGAACTTCTACTTTCAAGGTCGTCGTCATAGTAACCATCTAATCTACCCAACTGGTAGAGCTGATTTATGTCATTCAGTAACAACTGGTTGTAGGTTCCGTGAACATAATTTGCAGATAAGAGTCCAAACGTGAGTAGGGTAATAAGTGGGACCATTTTAACGGACCTGAAAGAAATACACAATATCTCGAGTTTGAACCACCAAAAAAAAATAAACGCTTGATCATGTAAAGTAGGTTAAATTAATGAGCTATACCTGAAAGAAATACACAATATCTCGAGTTTGAACCACCAACAAAATAAACGCTTGATCATGTTAATTGGGTTAAATTAATGAGCTATACCCGAAAGAAATACACAATATCTCGAGTTTGAACCACCAACAAAATAAACGCTTGATCATGTAAAGTGGGTTAAATTAATGAGCTATACCCGAAAGAAATACACAATATCTCGAGTTGGAACCACCAACAAAATACGCTTGATCATGTACGTAAAGTGGGTTAAATTAATGAGCTATACCCGAAAGAAATACACAATATCTCGAGTTTGAACCACCAACAAAATAAACGCTTGATCATGTAAAGTAGGTTAAATTAATGAGCTATATAATAAAAATGTCCGGTCAATATTGATGGTCAACTAAACCAAGAATAGCACATCACTCAATGTTAATGATATATAACAGTTAAACATACAAATAAAAAATACTTGTCCATGTTCAACTCACAATGCCAAAAAGCAAAGTAAAATCTTTGAAAACTGGCAAACACGTTAGCTTTCACCAGGAAAGTGAGACCGGGTGCTCTGGAATGATAAGCAATTCCTGTCTAGCTAGCTACGGTCACCACGTTTAAAATCAAACACAACCATGCATGATTACTTTGCAGAGGTAAGACACTTATTGATAGTCCTCAATTAAAAGTGGAAGGGCATGGGTTCGAACCCCGACCAGGTCTGACCCCAAGACTTGAAAGTGGGTAATGATTGTTCTTTTTGCCAAGCACTCGGCATTACAAAATTAAAAAAGACACATTATGGCCACTGATTGTAAAATCTCTTACTATAGACAGATGTTGGAGCAAAAATGACCAGTGGTATGACTATGATACTATTGGAGAACACCAGAGCTACAGATAAGAGGAGTATCAGTGTAAATACCCTTTAATTATTTTTTTAAAATACTCCTTAAATTGTAAATGTAAGGGTATCAAAACTCCAAAAATCCTCATTACCCCTTACAATTCTTATAACAGTATGGGGATTGATCATGAACTCCTGACTCAAGTACCTGTGAAATGCCATTGTCACAATGAAAATGATGTTACTATATTATTGTTAGAAGTTATACTTATTTGAATGAATGGCTTTAAAAATTGAAATTACTCTACATTTTTATAGATCAGTGTGGATACTCTTTAAATTTTACAGGATACTCTTTAGAAAAAAAGTAGGGGGTAGTGACCCTTCATGACAAATTCTTATCTGGAGCTCTGAGCATAATGTTTTAGCTTTCTTGTTTCACTCTGGCTGATGTTACATTTGCCAGATGCATTTTATTCAGCAAATTACTGACACGTATGCACCAGGGGCACAATTCTGATTTCCACACTAAGCTTTGGAAATAGTATGCAGTGACAATTTTGATAAATGTATACATAGAGGACAGTTTCAGAAATAAGCCACCATAGAAGACCATATAATTATAAATGTCCTACCCTACCCTACAGATTTTAGTTGGAGTGGATACAGAACCAGTATTGTAAATCATTTCATATTTAATGCATGCACTATTTATATTCAGACACAATTTTAATTTAATTGATATTTAATAAAAAATAATTGAATTTATTTTGTTTCATTTAGTCTGAATATTAAAACACTCGATTGTATGGGCACTAGAATTTGCGATATTTAAATTGTATCCTCATAAATAATTTTGTTTTATCAATGAGGGTAGAAGCTCCTTAGTAGCTCCTCAACATAACTCGTAGAAGAAAAGCTAATAATCAATGGTTTTAAAACTCGACAATGATAAATATGATAATGCGTCCGCTGCCATGAGTAGGAGAAAGCGAGATATCACATGTCAATTTTAATAGCTGCAAATGTTTTCATTTGGGATTCATCAATGTATCACTTGTAATTAGATTGTTTTAAAAACGGATAATGATAAAATAATTATGATTGATTTAACTGATACGTCCCCTGTAATGAGTAGGGGAAAGCCGCGGATATCACATGTCAATGTTAATAGCCGCAAATGTTTTCATGTGGGCTTCATCAATGTATCACTCTTAATTAGATTGTTTTAAAAATTGATAATGATTAAACAAACATGATAGATATAACTGATAATACGTCCGCTGTCCTGTACTGTCGTGAGTAGAGAAAGCGATTTCACATGCCGCAAAATCTTTATGTGGGCTTCATCAATGCATCACTTGCCGAAAAATGAGAAACGAGAATGAATTCACATTATCATAATGTTTTAAAATCGATAATGATAAAATAAACATAATTAATTAAGCTGATAATATGCTGTCATGTACTGCCATGAGATGGGGAAAGCGATATCACATGTCAATATTAATAGCCGCAAATGTTTAGGTGGGCTTCATCAATGTATCACTTGCTAAACGTGACCTTTTTCGGATTGTTTTAAAAATTGATAATGATAAAATAAACATGATTAATATATTAAACCGATAATACGCCAGCTATCATGAGTAGGGGAAAGCGATATTACATGTCGATTTCAATATAGCCACATCTGTTTTATGTGGGCTTCATCAATGTATCACTTGCCGAAAATGATCATAATCGGATTGTTTTAAATATTGATAATGATGAAATAGACATGATCGATTAATCTTATAATATGTTGTCATGTACTGCCATAAGATGGGGAAAGCGATATAATATCACATGTCAATATTAATAGCCACAACTGTTTGATGTGGGAAGCTTCATCAATGTATCACTTGCCGAAAAATGACTATAATCAAATTGTTTTAAAATGAGTAGGGAAAAACTATATCACGTACGTGTGAATATAAATAGCCGCAATTTTTTATGTGGGCTTCGTCAATGTATCACTTGCCGAAAATGGGGAAAATTAAATTCACATTAATCAGATTGTTTAAAAAAATCGGTAATGATAAAATAAACCTGATTGATTAAACTGATAATATGCTGTCGTGTGCTGATATGAGTAGGGTAAATCAATATCACAACTTAGTGAATCATAATGTCCAAATTAATCATATTTAAGGTATCATTTATGTAACACCCGTATCTGATAATTATATTGTGAACGTCATAAACAAATTGTCATACCGAGGCGCGTGTTCACACGAAATTCGTCCAGATTTTCCTTTTTGTGAATTTGCACTCATTTGTTAAAATGTACGCAAAATTAAAACCAGCATTTGTGAGTACCCATATGTCAACATGTATGAAAAATTAAAAATCAGCGGTCCGAGTTCCAATCAATAATATATATTTTCCTACCCAATAAAATATGTTAATTTTGTCAATAATTATTGAAATCGGATAAATTAAACTAAATTTGTTAAATTTGTTCCGTTAAGTAAGTGGAAAAATTGAAAACCATTGGCAGTCGCTGAACCAACAACAGTATATGTAAAACCAATAAATTTTCCATTTATTATGTATATGATGTAATTTTATGGACCAAAAATATACAAACAAAACCAATATATGTATTATATAAAAACTTAAAGACATAGATAGAAAACAAATGCTTAAATTTGAACATTTTAAATGCATAAAATTCTAAAGAAATGACATATTTACCCTTTTTTAAAATTCTAGATTGTGTTGTTTTCTTCTTGGAAAATAGCAGAAAATGGCCGTATATATCGATTGGAAGGTCTGCTTTCGTCATAACCCATCTTCATAGCGACAACATCAACCTACGCATTATAATTATGCGAAGAAAAATCAATACGCAAGTCCAAAGTCAATAGATAATCCCCACTGGGTGCTCGGATAATTGATAAAGGCACGAATAATGGATACTGCGAATAATTGATATTGACACGAATTGGAAATCAAAATGTTTACAAATTTTTCAGAAGTTGCGCATTTCGTCAGTTTTCATTTAAAACGTTTATTTTGTGGTTTTACTGTTTTTCACGACATTGATTTAATTTGGAACTCTATGTACATTGCATGAATATTTCAGTTAAAAACTTAATAACTAATACATGTAGTTTCTCATGATAATAGTTTACTATACATGTAGCACGACAATAGAACTTCAAGCTGGTGTGTTTCATTCATTCCCTTATTTAGTTTATTTTTTCAATTATTATTATTATTATTAGTAGTAGTAGTAGTAGTAGTGGTATTATCGTCGTCGTCGCCGCTGTTATTGAAAGTTGCAGACAAAAGACCTTATATTATGGATATAGCATTACGTAACGTGAACCAAACAAAACGAAGAAAACAAACAAAATACATGAAATATACAGACAACTGTAACAAGTCATGGTCACTTGTAAATAAAATGATATATTCTAAAATTTAGATTATACTGCAAGTAAATTGTTAAATTCCCAAATGAAAACTAGCCATTTAATGCCTTTACTTGACGTTGAATGGTCAGATGTAGAATTTCTTTACTTGACATTGCCTTTCTGTTCACATATACATCATCTTCCAAAGCAATGCCATTATTTGCGCTTTGTTATCGAAGAAAGAGGGTCGAAAGCCGGGGGATACTAGTATTAAATTCGAGTTTTCGTCCGTCCGAAATTCTTGTCTACGCAAATTGTCAAAAACTATGAAGCACTAATTCACGGAACTTGGTACAAAGTATCCTTGAACATTGATATGTAAACTCGAGTTAGTTTGCTCATGTTTCCTGGGAGTTATTGTCCTTTGAACATAAGTGCAAATCACAAAAAGAACCTGCTGGCGGGAGATCTTAATTTATTGCATGTTGAGACTTGGTTCGGTCTCCTCGGTGCCCAACTCGTCTAAAGCGGGCTCATCTCACAAATGAATTTTATTCATTCATCTGTTGAAATCACTTGCCAAAAGATTGTCATGATTGGTGACCGTATTGTTTTGGTAAAGACTGGTGACCGTATGAGTTGGGCAAATATTGGTGTATGTATGGTTTGGGTTAAGATTGGTGAACATATGGTTTGGGTAAAGATTGGTGTCGGTATGGTTTTGGGTAAAGATTGGTGTCCGTATGGTTTTGGGTAAAGATTGGTGTCCGTCTGGTTTGGGTAAAGATTGGTGTCCGTCTGGTTTGGGTAAAGATTGGTGTCCGTCTGGTTTGGATAAAGATTAGTGACCGTATGGTTTGGGTAAAGATTGGTGTCCGTATAGTTTGGGTAAAGATTGGCGTCCGTCTGGTTTGGGGAAAGATTGGTGCCCGTATGGTTTGGGTAGATTGGTGTCCGTCTGGTTTGGATAAAGATTGGTGTGTCCGTCTGGTTTGGATAATAAGTGACCGTATGGGTTTGGGTGATGATTGGTGTGTCGGTCTGGTTTTGATAAAGATTAGTGACCGTATGGTTTGGGTCAAGATTGGTGTCGGTCTGGTTTGGATAAAGATTAGTGACCGTATGGTTTGGGTCAAGATTGGTGTCGGTCTGGTTTGGATAAAGATTAGTGACCGTATGGTTTGGATCAAGATTGGTGTCGGTCTTGTTTGGATAAAGATTAGTGACCGTATGGTTTGGGTCAAGATTGGTGTCGGTCTTGTTTGGATAAAGATTAGTGACCGTATGGTTTGGGTCAAGATTGGTGTCGGTCTTGTTTGGATAAAGATTAGTGACCGTATGGTTTGGGTCAAGATTGGTGTGTCGGTCTGGTTTTGATAAAGATTAGTGACCGTATGGTTTGGGTCAAGATTGGTGTCGGTCTTGTTTGGATAAAGATTAGTGACCGTATGGTTTGGGTCAAGATTGGTGTCGGTCTTGTTTGGATAAAGATTAGTGACCGTATGGTTTGGGTCAAGATTGGTGTCGGTCTTGTTTGGATAAAGATTAGTGACCGTATGGTTTGGGTCAAGATTGGTGTGTCGGTCTGGTTTTGATAAAGATTAGTGACCGTATGGTTTGGGTCAAGATTGGTGTCGGTCTTGTTTGGATAAAGATTAGTGACCGTATGGTTTGGGTCAAGATTGGTGTCGGTCTTGTTTGGATAAAGATTAGTGACCGTATGGTTTGGGTCAAGATTGGTGTGTCGGTCTGGTTTTGATAAAGATTAGTGACCGTATGGTTTGGGTCAAGATTGGTGTCGGTCTTGTCTGGATAAAGATTAGTGACCGTATGGTTTGGGTCAAGATTGGTGTGTCGGTCTGGTTTTGATAAAGATTAGTGACCGTATGGTTTAGGTCAAGATTGGTGTGTCGGTCTGGTTTTGATAAAGATTAGTGACCGTATGGTTTGGGTCAAGATTGGTGTCGGTCTGGTTTGGATAAAGATTAGTGACCGTATGGTTTGGGTCAAGATTGGTGTCGGTCTGGTTTGGATAAAGATTAGTGACCGTATGGTTTGGGTTAGCATTGGTGTCCGTCTGGTTTGGGTAAAGATTAGTGACCGTATTGTCTCGGTAAAGATTGGTGTCCGTATAGTCTAGGGAAAGATTATTGTCCGTATAGTCTAGGGAAAGATTATTGTCCTTATGGCCTGGGTTAAGATTGGTGTCCGTACAGTTTGGGTAAAGATTGGCGACCGTCTGGTTTGGGTAAAGATTTGGTGTCCGTATATATATATATGGTTTGGGCAAAGATTGTTGTCCATGTGGTTTGGGTAAATATTGGTGTCAGTATGGTTTGGGTAAAGATTGGTGTCCGGTTTGGGTGAAGATTGGTGTCCAGTTTTGGTAAAGATTGGCGTCCGTCTGGTTTGGGTAAAGATTGGCGTCCGTCTGGTTTGGGTAAAGATTGGTGTCCGTCTGGTTTGGGTAAAGATTGGTGTCCGTATGGTTTGACAGAAATTGGTGTCCGTATGGCTTGGGTATAGTTTGGTATCCGTATGGTTCCAATAGTAACTATAAGCGACCACAGGAAATATATAATCGGTGATCTCAATGTTTGTCTTGTCTTGTCTTAAGCTTGTATGGCGGTCTTGTCATGTACTGGTATTGTTTCATCCTCTTGAACCCAGTTTCATAATCATTCTTCCTTAAATCAGATTTTCCTTAACGTAAATCTGACATATTTGGAATCTTAATAATTTTGTTTATTTTTAAGATAGAGTGGGATTTATGGTGTCCTTTTAACGTTATGAACTTATCGTTCGGTAAATCAAGGGACTTAACTCGTACTTTATAGGTAAGATCGTGTCTTAATCGAGAGGATAGATATTCGCTAGAGCTGTTCACAAGATAAAGATAATTTTCTTTTTTCCTATACATTATATGTACATGTAAAACTTTTATTTTAGCTTATATTAAAATATTTCCGATTTTATTTGATTATTTTTTAACTGTTAATTTTATCAACCAAGCAATGATATATTTTCCTATAATTTTATATAGAGAAAATCAAGAAAATTTTAAAGTGCAATAAAATCAGTTTATTTCTGGCGCATTTAGTTCAGAACGTTGTCAGATATGATAAATAGCAAAATATATCATTGCTTGGTTGATAAAATAATAAATTCAAGAAAACAAAAAACCTGACCCCAAGCGCCTGTGGTTTATTGCTAGAGTTGTGTACTTGGTTGTTTTGGCTATTATTGCCAAGAATATATTTAGTTTGTTCAACCAACCATTTATTTGAACCTGTTTATGTTGGTTTGCATAAAAATGAGAGCAACAGTGAAATATATGATCAAAAGTAAAATTGATTTAGACCAATAGTTTTTAATTTGCTTGATTTGATTTTATCAAAGATAAAATTTTAACAAAAGTACCTTAACAACAGAACCTGTCTGTGACACTATCAAGACTGGCGTACATGTTGAATGGTAGACCGAACTATCTGCCTTAGGATGGTATGCTACTGTTTGAAATTGTGTCTGCAACATTCTCAGGTTTGACCTTGTGACCTTGACCTACATACCAAAATTTGGTATGCCACACTTCACTTTATGTTGGTATACAAACATGCAAAGTTTGATATAAAAATTCATCTGTAGATGTGAAAGTTAGTGTTCATTCTTGAAGGGGGCCAAGGTGGCATTAATCCCTTATTTCGCTAAATGACCCCATAATGACCCCATTATTAAGGTCTTAGTTGGTGATGTGTTCTATAATTGTTCAAACCTCTGTAAATGGTTAGTGAAAGAAGAAAATGGAAGTCAAATTAAAATTATAGACATAATTTCACATAAAGTATTGACTTAAATTGTTCTTCTGATATCAGCAAATTGTATGAAGTAACTTTTTGAAAAGAAATTTTAAATATTTTGCCAATACACAAGATATAAATTACCGTTAACCAGCTGGTTAAACTAACAGAGCTTTGAAAAACAGGCCCCAGTTTCACAATCATTCCTTAACCAAGAATTTCCTTAACTTAAATCTGGCAAGTTTGAAATCTTATTAATTTTGTTAATGTTAAATATATTATGAAAGTTAAGATGTCATTTTGAAGCCAACTTCAACCTTATGATATTTATACTGTTTTACCAAAAAAGTCATTGTAAACCAACTTTTATTCTTATGTGATTAACTTTCATGTGTTTTGCAAGAACAAAATAATGATGAAAGTTATTCGTTGCGAATTTGTTTCCCAAAATGGTTTTATTTATACCAAATATTCAGCTAAAGTCCATATCACAAAAATTAATAGTGGTAAATTGGTTTTGGTAAGAGAATTGCGAAAGTTAATATCCGCAAATAAAAGTTGGTTAACAGTAATTTGCAATTTTGAAAAAGATTGCCAAAATTTGATAAATTTAAGGAAAATCTTAGTTAAGAAATGATTGTGGCCTGGACCCTGCAAGCAAAATATTTAATACAAGCACTAAAACAACAGACAAAATATAAACTCTTTATTATTCATCACAACTCGCATAAATACATTTATCTCTAAAACTTACATGCACATCCCTATTGATGTCAAAGTCAGAACTAAGGATCATATCAGGGCTGCCACATCCCTTTTTGGTAATATGTTGGAGGCACTTGGAAAGTTGGAATTGGGAAAATATGCATCACTTCATGCAAAATATCTAATGGAAAAATACAGTCAAACCTGTCTATAAAGACCACCCAAGGGAACCAGTAAAAGTGGCCTTATGGGCAGGTGGCCTTTATATACAGGTTCAAATAATATGAATAAAGAACAATTGAGATACAATTCTACTGGCCTTTATATAGAGGTGGCCTTTGAGGCAGAATAGACTGCATGTAGTACAAATTGGTATTTAAATTATTCAAATTAGGTAAAATTTCCAATGATACCTGAAAAATAGACATTTTGAACTCAAAACTTTTGGAATGGGGCCAATTTTGTAGATTGACAGCCCTGTAGATTCACATTTTCTAAAGTTACAAGGCTAAAAGATGATTTTATCCTAATGTATTCATTGTACATACAAATTCATATTGGTTTAGTAGGGCTGCAACGAGTATCCGAGTACTCGAGTACTCTCGAATTTAAGATAAAACTCGGATATGAATATTCATCTTTCCTGAAATTTGTGGATCGCGATCCCTGAGAAAAATCATTTACTCTGCGTATTTTTGCTATAGAAATGACCAAATAATTCCAAAATGCACCAGCCTCATTTTTCTACACTTTCGTTTCATTACGAATTTAACCGGAAGTAAACAACCAGCAAGTAATACAGAGCCATCCAGCATGTTATATTTGAAATCACACATCGATAAGTGGCCGATATGTTAATTTTCTTTTTAAAATATTTAGAATACATTTAAATTATTAAACGGAATAAATTAACAACTCTTTGTTGAATACGCTTTTGTCCACTCAGTATTGTGAAAATATCGAGGTCTGCACTGTTATGGCACAGCGGTACAGAAATCCACCAGCTAAATTTACTTCAAACGTATGGAAATATTTTGGTATTGCTATAAAAGATATATAGATAGACAGTAAAGTATGCTACTCAAGTTTATAGTTATGTTTAGAAGTTTGAACTTTAAACATTTTATTTTTAGTATTCTAACAGTTGCAGTGGTAACTGTACCAATAAAAGACAAAAATTATTGTATTTGTATTAGACGTTATTGCTTATATGTTGTTTTCTTGTGTTGCAGTTGATTCGTGGTTCGATCTGTGATTCATGAGGACTGAACCACGGATCGGATCGGATCGGTTCGCCACTTGCTCAACAATCCACAGCCCTATGGTTTAGCCACAAAATATAAACCTATCTAAATCTATCGGCAAAAATAATAGGAAGAAATGGGCACAAACAGGTCAACCAGAACTCATGCTTGGTATCCCAGTACCAGTAAGTTCATTTGTGTCATCTTCACTTTTACTCTTAAAATTAATCAGTCATGAAGGATTCTTATACAATAATGATTAAATGGTTTTAATGAATGGACAGAAGATTTTAACTTCAATCTTTAAACTCTTGAAACATGGCATAAACTCAAGTGATTTTGTTTACCCAGAATTATTTACCTTATATAAGTATTTTCTCCTGGTGAAAAATTACTACAGTCAAACCTGTCTATAAAGGCCACCCAAGGGAACCAGTAAAAGTGGCCATTATGGGCAAGCAACCTTTATATACAGGTTCAAATAATATAAATAAAGAACACTTGGGATACAATTCTACTGGCCTTTATAAGCAGGTGACCCTTATATAGAGGTGGCCTTTAAGGCAGGTTGGACTGTAATATGTCTCAATTTGACCACAAAAATTCAGATATACAGTGATACTCCAACAAATTAAATCTAGTTGTTCCTGTCCACAGATATTCAGATATTCTAAGTTTCTAACAATACAATATCTTTGCAATGAGGATACTACCAGAATGTCATATTACTGTTTCTTCTACATTTGTATTTCAGAACTTTTTCAGAATATGCACAATTTTTATTTTCACATATTAAGCGTAGGTTTTAAAACAATGCTTTCAGGGATTTTGGAATCGTCTTCCCTGATCGCCAAAAAGTTAACAAAACCAATGTAACTTTTTTTTTATAATTTCATAAAATTTAAATACTGATTTCATGAGTGGAGTTGTAACTCATTTATTTCATCCTTTCGAAATTTGGTTGAAAAACATTGTCTAATGATGACCATGATGTTAATATAACATCATTAATTATAAAAATTATTTCAGTTCATAATACACTTTAACATCAAGACGCTTTACCGGTAATATTACTGTAATCATTTCTATCAAGTATTGTCTTTGGTATTCCATGTTTGGATTTTAATGATGGAACGTCTGATGCATCGTGGGTCTTCATTTCCTCAAATTTCCTCTCTTCTCTCTCTTCTTTTATTCCTTCAGCTTTAAATGGTGTTTCCTTCCTTCCAATGATTGCCTCAAAGTTGTATCCAACAAAGCCAACAACAGCAGCAAAAGGCCACACAACGTAAGGTGCATAACTTCTGAGAACAACCCAAAACATCCTTGGCTGTTTCTTTTTTCAATTCAATTGTTTAATATTTTTATCTACAATGACAAAAAGAAAAATAAGAACAAGAGGCCCATGGGCCTTAACGCTCACCTGAGGCAGAGTACATATCTTACGCAGAGGTTCAATGGTCAATGACATTAATAAAAGAGTATATCAAAATTTTCAGCAGTAAGGGCCAATAATATGCAAGTATTTTGGCAAATTAATTATAATAATTATATATAAGTATACTATATATAGCATATCTAAAGTTTAGCTACAATAAATTATTTATAAACAGCTAAAACATCTGTATATTAAAATGTGCATTAGGCCAATACCTACAATATTCCAATATACATGCCTATACAAAGAGTTTATAGTTTTTGAGATAATTAACCGTTTAAGTATTCGTTCGCATCTATGACCTTGACCTTTGAACCTATGACCTTCAATCATATATCAAAATGATTGTTGTGCAAATGCCTACAATATTCCAATATACATGCCTATACAAAAAGTTTATATTAACCATTTAAGTATTCGTTCGCATATATGACCTTGACCTTTGAACCTATGACCTTCATTCATATATCAAAATGATCGTTAGGCCAATACCTACAATATTCCAATATACATGCCTATACAAAAAGTTGATAGTTTTTGAGATAATTAACCATTTAAGTATTCGTTTGCATCTATGACCTTGACCTTTGAACCTATGACCTTCATTCATATATCAAAATGATTGTTAGGCCAATACCTACAATATTCCAATATACATGCCTATACAAAGAGTTTATATTAACCATTTAAGTATTCGTTCGCATCTATGACCTTGACCTTTGAACCTATGACCTTCAATCATATATCAAAATGATTGTTGTGCAAATGCCTACAATATTCCAATATACATGCCTATACAAAAAGTTTATAGTTTTTGAGATAATTAACCATTTAAGTATTCGTTAAATTCTATGACCTTGACCTTTGAACCTATGACCTTCATTCATATATCAAAATGATCGTTAGGCCAATACCTACAATATTCCAATATACATGCCTATACAAAAAGTTTATAGTTTTTGAGATAATTAACCATTTAAATATTCATTCGCAGCTATGATATTGACAAATACATTAATTTTAGAGATTTTCCCCTTAAGTACCTTGCCATTTCCCATTTTGGCCTCAACAGTTACGATTTGTGCAAATCTGAAACTAGGTGCCCTAAGTATGTTTCAAATGAAATATCTAAGCTATATCTCTTGTAAGTTCAGAGGAGATGATTTTTAAAGATTTTCACAATTTCTCCCTTTATGGGGCCCCAAGGGGACATAATCCTTTCATTTGTGCAAATCTAAAAGGCCTTCACCTAGGCATCATAATCACTGAGTTTCATCAAATTTGGCTTGGTAGTTTTAGAGGAGATGATTAAAATGTACAAAGTTAACACACGGCGCACGACAGACGACGGACGGGGAACCATTGCAATAGCTCATCTGAGCTTTCAGCTCAGGTGAGCTAAAAATTCATATATATCTGTGCAAGTCCTTGAAGACTTGAAACTAGTTAACAAATGCCCCTGGGAAAGGGAACAAATGCAACACTCAAAACGGGGCATTGGCGCAGCTCAAGGCTAGGACCTTTCTAATTCTTGATGGACACTCTACAGACTGAATTAGATCTACCACAACATTTATTGTCGTCAAATCAAATTTTTTAAATATCAATGATTTGAACAGAGTGATATCCAAACTACCGTACAAGAGAGATTACAGTGTTGTTTGGCACATTTGAAAAACTTGGAAGAACTCAAATCACAGTAGTTACACAATAGGCCTTCTAGGTTTGACAATGAAGCTTTGACACAATTTAAAGCTTTCAGATCTGGATTTAAAGGAAAAACACAGAATGTTCAAAATATGCCATAGTATTTACAAAACTACAGGTAAATCAAATCACTACTGTTTAATTCATGTCCGGCAGAGCATACGTTTTTTAAGTTTTTAGATATGAAAATCAATAAATTTTCTATCATAGCATTATATATAATACTGTTTGTTGTTAAGTATGCATTTTGTCATAATAAATGAGCACCAAGGTACATACCATCTCATTCAGAAAATAAAACACAAAACTTTTTAAAATCCTTGCGGGGATCTACACTAAGCATTGGAGCCATACAGACAACAGGAAGTATAAAACATATGGCTCAGAAGAATTGAACTGCGCATGTACGACGATTCCATTTTTTCACACCGGTAAGATCGTCTGACTAAAGGGAGACTACCCAAAGAAAAACAGTAGCTGTAAAGGTCTCATTAAACACTTCCAGGTCAAAAAAGGTCAATTGGCCCTGGTTCCAAATAGTACCTCTAAGACATTAAAATACAAATAATAAGAGGAATGGCTGATGAAATCGGGTACACAAATGTTATTGAGATAAACAATATATCATTGGAAAGTAGAAGATACAACAAATAACTGTGCTATTAAAAAAATGAAAAATTGCGCAAGATACACTTGTATCAGCCGAAGTAAATAGGTGGACAGCATTCGGCTGAGGTCCCAATAAACACAAGCTGTGAATACGCGTTTTCCATGTGTTATGCATATAATCCCATCTAGCGAAAAAATCAATGGTAATGGTACCATTTTTACAACTGATTATTGAAGTGTTTTTAATTCCCTTTCAAATGGTGTATAATTTAATGTACCTATTACGTACAGAAACTTACAATGACGTCACAAAGTTAGGTAATTTAACATAAGACCCTATGGGAAAGGGCCAAGTGTTTAATGAGACCTAAACAACCAAATTGTAGGAGTTGTTTCCCCTTGTTACGCGATCATACCCACGATGAATAGGCAAATCCAGGATAAACTTGAAATTGCCCGGATGATTGCAACTTTCGTTCGTCTGTTCCAAAAGTAAACAATGACAAATTCACCGCAAGGATTTAAAAAAGTTTTGCGTTTTATTTTCTGAATGAGATGGTATGTCCCTTGGTGCTCATTTATTACGACAAAATGCATACTTCACAACGGTATATGACATGATAGAAAATTTATTGATTTTCATATCTAAAAGATGAAAAACATGTGCTCTGCCGGACATGAATTAAACAGTAAACAACATGCAGTGATTCGACGGGTATTTTTGTTATATAAAATGTCACAGGCCCTTGTGTTTGTGGCTTCAAATGAAAACAATAAATATTATGAAATAATGTATAGAAATATACCCATGCTGTACATTATATAACACTTGTATGAATATGTATTCCAGGCAACTGAGGAAACTACACTAAGGACACGAAGAATTGGCCGGCTCTGGCCAAAATAGTAAAGTAAACTTCAAAAACTCCTGGTTTTTAACGTGAAATTAGTCATGTAATTAATTTGATTGAGGAGCTGATAGTCACACCTATACAGAAGTCTTACCTCGCCAAACTCAAATTCTGCTTACGAAAATCCAGCATGCCGCAAGTATCAATGTCAAAAAGGTGTCCGAGTGCGTTCAGATGACACTACAGTAACTTACTGGGTGTCCGTGGTTACCGCACTTCAGCATTTAATGTACTCAAAGCATTAGCTTTAAAAGTCGAAAATGCTACACAGTATACATAAGCATAAAAAGAAACGACGCTTAAATGTTTGAAAATATGTATATTTTCCCAACAGAGCCAAATCAGCTGTAAAGAGTTGCGAATCAAACGTGACGAAAAGCGTCTAAATGACGTCGATATTTGATAGCGCTCACGGGGGTGAACTAGCTCACAAATACACGTAATTGACTTGTTTATTCGCAATACTAGTATTATACAATGTTATTTTCACAATAAACAAATACACTTTAATTATCGCTGACGTGTACATCATTATCTTACGTTTGTTTCAAATTTTGAATAATTTAGACATCAAACCATAAACCAGCATGTTTAGATTGTCTTCATCGAATTGTTTCGACATCTTGAAATAAATTAGACCAAGATACTTTTCATTTCGTGCATGGAAACAATTTTAACAAATGCTATGTAAACCAAAGAATACATATTCACGTCTCTGCAGTCTACACACACGGGTAAAGCATGTACAGGTCATGTAACTCGTTGATCCAGGAATTTAGATAAAGTCTCCCTGTCAAAAAAATCTAACTTTTGCTTGTCTTCCTTTGTATAGTTGTATGGATTGGTATGTTTGTTTTTATTTGTTTTGGTTTAACTGGCATTCCTATTTAGTCAATATTCCTCTATAATTGTAATATTTTTCAACATTTATGAAACACAGTGTCACTGTGTCCTCTCGCAGCTGTCCAGTAAGTTCAATAACAAAAAGCAGATGACTTATTCTGTATATCCTGCCAATATACATGTATAAGACCTTCACTGAACGTATTTGTACCGTGAATATTGGCGCTCTACTGAATATCTGAATATGATTAACAAAAGCACGTTTTATAAAACTATCAAAACATTCCAGTATCAATACCTACATATACAGGTAAACGGATAAATATTCAAGCCCGATATTTTATCGACCTGACCACTTGTCGTTTCCCGCCATTTCTGTCCATCATCCAGAATCAGCGATTTCAACCGGGATATATGGGTAGATTTTGTTGCATTATCGAACGCTTCCCTGAACAAATACGGATAATGTTTTTTTTCTTCTCTATTTATGTTTATTATCATTGCATACTTATTTAATTAGACCCCCTGCTCCACAGTCAAATCCATGATTGCCAAAGAAGCGACATAAACTTATCTACATTTGATACGAAACTCATACCAATACCCGTTCCATTTACTGAAGGTGAAGGCCACTTCAAGTTCAAGAGTTCACGTGAGATGTGTGACAGCTGTAATGAATGAAGATATCATCGTTGTTATCATCTAACGATTCATTCTGTAAAATGTCATGAGGAGGGGATAATACGACTGGTTGTGTAGAAAATGATGAGAGACTTTGGTTCTCCTGCAGATGCGGTATTACACGGATCTTCAGGCTCCAGGATTTCTTCAAACAGAAGTTCCATAGAACGACTGTACTCGTCATTAGTTCAGTCAGATGACGATGACAATGATGATAACGAAAGTTTGAGGAGTTATACTTCTGGTTCAAGTGGGGCTAAATTCACCCCTCCACTCTGCAAACAACAGAAGTTTCTCTTTCCTCAAAAAGAATTTGTTGATAAACTGAGACCTGAAGAAGTTCGTTGGTTTTATAGGAGGAAAGACCAGAATGAGAAATGGAGTCCTTTTATTGGTTATGATTCCCTTAGAATAGAGTGTAGATACAGAGCTCTTCAGACAGTTTTAGACGATAATGATGAAATTGATAATGATGTCATTATTGTGCGTGGAGGACTATATCAAGTAGACGTCGTTGAGAAAACATGTATTCCAATATATTGGTCGGGTATGTTGCAGGGAATTCCATACTTACTGTTATCTGAATATTGTGTAAAGTTTCTCTCAAATAAGATTAAAGAAAATGCTTTGAAAAATTGAGAATTTGTACAGTTAACCACTCTTTTCAATTTCAGTTATGGCCTTAATTGCTAGGAACTTAAAAACATAGGAAAGGATTATAATTGAAACTATATATTGCCTCTTGCAGGTATTTGTTTTTTACTGTCAAAAGTTAAAAAAAAATGTATTTCTGACTTGCCTACAAACACTACAGTTTATTGAGGCCAAATGGTTAAGGTGATGGGCTTCCAATGTGTTTCACCACTGAAGATTTGATCCTTTTGACTGATTAGATGAATGTCTCCAATCAAACTGGAGATAGTTAGCTTCATGTACATGTATTTGATTTATATTTTAGTGAGGATGAACAATTTTGTTATTCATTTATTACCTACAGAGTGGTGCAATATATATTCAGACACTTTGTAAAATTCTTCTTTATTTCATATAAAACCATATATTTTAAAAAAAAATTCTCAAAACTTTATTTCTTGGTCAATTTCCATGATTTTTTCACAGTTAAGTGTAAAATTAGCTGAAGTTTCTTCCAATAATTTTCAAAATACTGTCTGTCTTATAACAGTCAAGGAAACATAAACTGAATAGCATTGTAAATTTTTGATAGCCATGTTAAGCATGGTTATATAGTAGATTTCAATTTTAGAAATTTTCTGTTGAATTTGAAATGTTTATCTATAAAAAACAACAAAATTTTCTTTTCTAATTATTTTTATAAAAAAACTACAACTGATTTTACAGTTAACTGTGAAAAATTCATAGAAATTGACCAAGAAAATTGTTTTGAGAATTTTTTTAAGAATATATAGTTTTATATGAAACAAAGAAGGATTTTACAAAGTGTCCGAATATATATTGCACCAATCTGTATATGATTCACTACGTGTATTGAAATTGGTTTATAGTAAAATATGATGTGGTTAAACTTACTTTTTTGCAGTTTTAAAAAACCCAGTTATTTTATGTGGATTTTTAAAAAAAAATTATTTTTTTAAAATAAATTCAGGCGACGTTGCAGAAATTTTGCGTGGAATGTGGTTTTATGACAATACATGGCAACCAATAGAAGAAGCATACTCAATACAGATAGAAACCGAACATTTAGCAAAATTCTTAGGAAGAAGATTGGACGAAGAACAACCTCAACCTGTTAAAGGAAAGAAACCTGGTCAGTAACACTTCTCATTCCGTTTAAATGTCATCATAACTGTTATCTTCAAATTATTACTTGCCTCTCTGTTCTGGTTGGTCAAGGATGGTATTTAACCCTGGACACTACAGTTTCCTTCACCATCACGGAAATGACTACCTTAATATGAGTGAAAGATTCTTGGGTAAACAAACCCCTTTACTTCACTCCACTCACTTAATATCCTTAAGCATGTGAGGCTGAAACCAATACCCTCAATTTATTTCTGTCTTTGGTAGACTTTTTTAATTCTGGGCATGTAGCTTCATTTCTTTCATTGTCCCTTCAATTCCTCTTCTCAAAAGTCCTGGGTCTTTCTTTCTTTTTCTAGTTGGTGTCCATCTTAGGGCTATCCTACAGATGTTGTTTTTGTCTTTCTAAAGTACAAGTTCAAGCTATTTCCAATATTTTTCTTCTAACCTTACCATAGGGTATGTAACCGAGATACAGCCTTTTCAGTAAATTTTAACGTAGACCACACATTTCTTAAAATAGACAGCAAGTATGGAGTAAATATATTTTGCAAAACATATTCACAAAGTGTAAACTTAACTTTATCTAAATCCAAACAAGTAGCAGACACCTTTTGTAGCCTTGTTGGCTTGAATGAGACCACTGAAGATATACAAAATAATGTATATATATAAATAACATCTTTTTTCTCAATTTGATTTTCAGTTTTGCATCACATAAGATTTCAGGATTTCTACATCGATTGGAATGGACCAAATGAAGTGTATGAATTCAGTGAATCCACATCTTCCAGGATTGTTCGATCAGTGAGGAATAATTTAGGCTTAAACAATTGTAAGTTAAAAATAGGATTTGTGATGTTTTATTAACACTGCCTAGGTTCAAATCCCTCTCAGGACAGATCCTAGGAGTCTGAGAAGGTTTGTAAGTTCACTTGCAGAAGGCTGTTGGTTTTCTCTGGGTATGCCAGTTTTCTCCACCATTTCTGAACAAACTGCCTCAGTATAAGTGAAAAAATTTTGACGGGGGACTTAAAACTCCATTATGCACACCAGTGTTTAATCTAGGATTTTTCGGATGTGATCATTTTCCAAAAAAAAAAAAAAAAAAAAAAAAATCCTACAAAACACCATAACATCAATATTTTTGCATTCATGTAATGTTAAATATTGCCCATTAAGGCCTTAAAAAGTTGAAATTAAAATGGTGTTATTTGGCAACATAAGGGATCAATGGCCTCCTTCTAGAATGGACACTACACACACCATCCAACAGCTAGATGAAGCGTTTTTGTTTTCATTTTGTAGTATTTTTTGTTACATTTACAGCGGGATCAAGGATACACAGGGGTTATATACATGAAGCTATCATGGAAGATAAACCAGCAGATATATCACATCTCGTCTTTGTTATCCATGGTATAGGTCAGAAAATGGAAACAGGAAACATTGTTAAAAGATGCCATGAGTATGTATTCACATATAAAATTTTGTTTTCTACAAATCAGAAACTACACATATAATACTGTGAAATCATTTATTTTTGTGGTATTCAATTTTTATGGTTCTAATAAAAAATACTAATTTATAGGGTTGTAAATTCATTGTTTGTGGTTTTGGTTTTTTAGGGTAATTAGAAACATATGCTATTTGTTTGCAAGTCAGTGGTTTTGTTTGCCTAAAATTACTGACGAATAAAGGTAGTTCCCCCCAAGAAAAATGACTAAAAATCCCCAATTTTACCACTGAAATTTTCAAAATAATAGTGATATACTATCAAATTAAATCTAGTTGTCCTGATAAGCTAAGTTATTTATTCCTAACCCTTTTAATGTTGAGTGCTGTCATCCTCAGCATTAGCATTATGGTTCTCTTTTTATTAACATGATGCTCAGATGAGCTACAATGTCCTTTGATGATATTTTATTGCATATCATTGTAGGTTAAGTTATGGTTTTTATAAACTTAATGTTCAGGTGAGCTACAATATCCTTCATATCATTGTCATTGTAGGTTGAGAAATAGAACAAGAAGTTTAAAAGATAAATTCTTTCCATACTTCGACTCTAATACATGTAACCAACGTTCTGAGTTCCTGCCAGTGGAGTGGAGGACAAGTCTAAAATTAGACGGAGGTAATTTAAGATACAATACATGATATACCACTGTAGTAGCTCAGTTGGTAGAGTACTTGCTCCGTAAGTGGGAGGTCGGGGGTTCGAACCCCGACCAGGTCTGACCCAAGACTAAAAAGTGGGAAGTGACAGTTCTTTCGCCAAGCACTCAGCAATACGAAATGAAAGTCATGGTTCTTCAGAATGGGACTTTAAATAAACAATGTCCTGTGGCATGGTAAGCATGGCAGGACAAAGAACCCTGCTGTATAATGCCATCAGCGCAATGCATTGGGAAAATTTCTGCACATGAAATATTCTTGACTGGGACGTTAATCACCATTACTAAACTCAATAATTTATACATGTATTCTTTCTATCAATACATAATGTACAAGTGTTTTTAGGTTGTTTTTTTACTGTAATTATTAAAAACTTGCAGGGGTTCAAAATTCCCTGGGTCCGAGGTCCGGGACCTATTGATTTTACCTTCGGACCATTAATATTTAAATTGTAAAAGTCCGCTGAACCTGCCATTTTTACCAGAATAATTCTACTTTTTCAATATAATTACATAATTGCACATGGATCTTTCAATGTTGATATTGGACTATCAAATCTTTATGTGGGACCTGCCAAAAATAAAGGCAAAAGGTCCTGGACCTTCCATTACAAAACATAATTTTGAACCCCTGACTTGGTTTGCTAATGATCTACCAGTAAAATCTATATATATGGTGACTGGTCAGTTAGTACTGTATTGGGCAAGCATTCTAATTGCATAATGATTAAATCTTGATTAATACTTTTAAGAGGAATATTTATTTGAAATACTAAAGCAATTATTACCAATCTGAAAATATTTGCAGAATGTAAAGTTTCAAATCCTGGTTGTGGCTAGCACAATTTGACCTTAGGCAAGTTATTTTCTTCTTATTTGATGTTGATGTAATGGTCCATTGGGGCAGTAGTCTCTGCAACATCTGTTTTAGTGAGCTAACATCTAAAATAGCTAATGTGTATACCAGACACAATGTTATGCACCTACTCATTGACAACTCTTGCCATGGTCACATTGGGGTTAGCCTAGAATGTGATCGACGTGCTACTAGCACCACAGTGGAACATTGCAATGATACTCAAAAGTGAGTACAGCACATGAGAAGAAAGAAAGCAGAAAAAATATAGTATAGTTCACAACCCACTGTAACTTGGTTAGCCATGGTGTTGCATTGACAACAAACATTTTTTTAAGGGGAATAAGTCATACTGTCTGAAAAATATGGAATATACTTGTACATGGTTTCTTTATGATTGGTGTTGTCAGACATTTCAAAAAAGTGTCTTATGTATGTATATATCGTAAATTTATCATGCATATTTTTTGAAGAACAGTGTATCATAATAAATATTGTATATCGGCATATCTATATCTGTCTGAGTTCCACTGATACCAGTACCGGTACATGTTTTTGAAGACTGTTTGATTGTTTTTGTTTCAGACACAGTAGAGTCCATAACTCCACAGAAGATAAAGGG
Organism: Anadara kagoshimensis; assembly: GCA_021292105.1. Lineage (NCBI taxonomy): Eukaryota > Metazoa > Mollusca > Bivalvia > Arcoida > Arcidae > Anadara > Anadara kagoshimensis. The sequence continues at coordinate 7,466,335 of CM037858.1, read as the reverse complement.
AATCAGAACGGTTTTAAACAGTAGTGCCATGGATATACTGTATTACACTAGTCCTCTTTATAGATCTGAGGTAAACTTAACACTAGTGAAAAATGGCTTTCTCTTTCTGTTGATCCTAATATGTCTTGCTAACTTTCTACAATATTTTTTGAAGTACAGTAACTTTCTACAATATTTTTTGAAGTACAGTAAAACCTTGCTTCATCACACACCAATTGTTCAGTCAGATGTTCAGATTTTGACATTACAAAGGGGTTTAGCTGGCTGTCTATGTTCCTTTAACTCTGCTGTTTGTGAATATGTTAAAATAAAGTAAAACTTGCTATTGGGACCATATCTACCTATATAAAGACCACCTGTCCATTAACATCATTGTTTAAGGTCCCATTGCTTCATATTTCAACCAGAGATAAACTATTTAAAAGAGGAACCACAGTGGCCTTAAGAGTAGTCTCAAGTGCACAGTTAGGGATCACAATGCCATTCACATTTTTAGGTTTAGATCCACTCTGAAAAGATCCTAGTGTGAAAAGGTTTGTCAGCTTGCTTGCCAAAGTCCGATGGTTTTCTCTGGGCACTCTTGATTGTTCAGGCATCCATGAATGGACCATCTCAATATAAGTGAAAGAATCTTGACTGGGGGTGTAAAACTATTACTCCTCTCTACTCTATTGAAAGACCACCTGTCTATAAGGTCCCATGGATGGTCTTTATCTTTATGAACACGTTTAACTGTACAAGTAATCATATTTTACTTTATTTCAGATTACACACAGTTTACAGACAGAACTTAACAGATTATATGAGTTATTTTGTAGTAAAAATCCTTATTTTATCGCTAATGGTGGAAAGGTCTCAATTGTTGCTCATTCATTAGGTTTGTACATGTATACTGTTTTATTCCTTATTTTTATCCCCTGGCTTTCAGAAAAAAGGGGATATAAAATTTGAGTTTATGTCCATCCTTACGTTCTTCTGTCCATTCAAAATTTTTGTCTGCGTGAATTCTCCAAAACTATGAAGCACTATTTCACAAAACTTAGTACAAAGTATCAACATAGATAGGATATGCACATATCATTAACCCTAGTTAGTTCCCTTATTTTCCTTGGAGTTATGGCTTTTTGAACATGAATGCAAATCACAAAAAAAGAAACTGCTAGTGGGGGATCCTAATTCACTGAATTTGCTTGTTGATTCAGTATTTTATTATGTCTCTATTTGACATTTACTGTTTTTTATATTGAAACTATTAATTTTTCTTTCCATTTTTCAACATAGTAACGACTTACTGATAACTTACTGGTACTGATCTGTTGAAAATGTTATGATTTATAATGATCATACTTGATTGATTTATACCACCCCACACATACACACACCTCCATCCCACCCCCACAATTTTAGGGGGTATAATGGAACTAACAAGTCTGTCTGTCCATTTAAAATTGTCTCTGCTCCATAACTTTCAAAACCACAGTGGTAGCTCAGTTAGTAGAGTACTTGCTCTGCAAGTTGGAGGTTGTGGGCTCGATCCCCTGACATGTCTGATCCAAGACTTGAAAGTGGGTAGTGACTATTCTTTTGCCAATCACTCAGCATTACTAAATGAAAGTTATGGTTCTTTTGTATGGGTACTTAGGTGTGGCATGATAAAGAACCCTGCTACACCTTTGTCTATAGCTGGCAATGTCTGGATATAAATAAAATATTCTTTACTGGGACGTTAAACACCATTTCTCCACTCGGCTTCTGCCACCACAGTTTTAGGGGGTATGTAGGAACTAACATGTCTGTCTGTCCTTTTAAAATTGTGTTTGCACCATATAAACTTTCATGTCATCTAGATGAATTTTGATTAATCTTCACATAAGTTTATACCAACATAAGATGATGTAGGTAGCAGCCAGAATATATGCCACATTTTAAGTATGTAGGTCAAATGTTTAATGAGAACAGATCAATAAATAAGCTTTCAAGTTGTATTCCATTTATTTATACATCAGAAAATCTATAACTGATAAATCTACATTTCAGGTGCTGTGATATCATATGACATTATATCAGGATGGAACCCAATCCAATTATATGATAAATTTGTTAATTCTGTTATTGTGAGTACCACTTATATTGATTCAAATACAAAAAAAGGAAGGATATTAAATTCAAAGATTTTCACAAAACAAACCAATAAAAACAATATTGAAATTTTACCATTATTGGTAAAAATCTTAATTTAAGCAAAATATCTTGAACTTTGATAAAATGTTTCAAAGTATACAGATTTTGGAAGTTTACATTTTAACTATATGTGCACAGTTTCATTTTAACTGTATGCACACAGTTAAACTCATAATGCCAGGGTTAGCGCTGGCTCTCAAAAAGCCAAATTCAAAATTTAGGAGCAGATTTATATGTTAATAATGGAAAAATCAGCGATTTCTCTCTGCCTAATTAGGAAACTGATGAAAAATTAGCTTTTGGCTAAATTGGCGAATGGCATAGCTAACCCTGAATGCATCCCACATTCTTTGCTATCAGTTTAATAGTCTTGATGATGGTGTTTAGATACCATTCCTTTCATATTTGGAACATTGTTATATACTGGTATAATTGCATATTGTCAAAACTTTTTCTAAAAAGTTTTTATATGTATATCATTAGGATGATGAAGAAGAACAAGCTGTAGGTTCTGATGAATTACTGGGAGAGTTAGAAGAAGCTAAAAAACGGTGAGAGATTATGAAGAGCCAAGAAAATTGTAGAAATATAAGAGAAATTTGCAAATTATTCCTCTTAATTTCAATGTAAATTTCATTAATTTGGCTCAAACAAAGATAGTTTTTTTTTTTTTAAAAAAAACCAGTTGATTGAACATAGGAAGTACTGGAAAAAATATAAGCATGCAATTTTTGTCCAATGTTTATTGTGTAGAGGCATTTATTTTGCAGCAAAAAATTCCAACTGTTTGCAAGAGGCATTTCTTGCTATGTTCTTGCTATTATGATAATGTATGATATTGGGAATTTTCTGTGATGAAAAATCCTACTGTCGGACCGACTGTTCATACATTGTACATGTACATGTATATTGTTTTATGACACATGATAAGAAACTAACCAATCCTAGCTTGTTTCATGTCACACGATAAGAAATTAACCAATCGTAACTAGTTTCATGTCACAAGATTAGAAATTAACCAATTGCAGCTTGTTTATTGACACATGATTAGAAACTAACCAATCGCAGCACCAGAAATTTATATGGAAGTATATTATTTATATTTATTTTAGTGTAAATGAACTGGAATCTCTTCTGACAAAAGTACATGAGAAACAGAAAAGTGAAACCTCAACATTAAAATTTCAGGTATTAAAGCTTAATTTACCAGTATTTGTTTTGCACCCTACTGCCCAGTCATTTATTTGTTAGTACTTTATTGGACATTTGATTGGTTCACTTTTGTTAACAGAAAGGTTGAACAATTTAAATTTTAAAGCCCTCTGATCTTTGATATGATACATGTATTGTTAAAAAGACACTTTTAGGGTTTCAAACACTCAAAGACTTTTTAAGGGGCCTACAATTTTTAGCTCACCTGACCGAAGGTCATGTGAGCTTATGGCATAGCGCAGCGTGTGTATGTGCGTGTGTGCGTCGTTAACACCTATTTTCGACTTCTCCTCTGAAACTACTGGACAGTTTTTAATGAAACTTTGTCAGAAGTATATATGGGCCGGTGCAATTCAGATTTGTTCGTGGCGTTGCTATGGCTACCATAACTAGGTCAAGGTGACCTAGGGGTGCAAAAATCTTAAAAAATCTTCTTCTCCAAAACCAATGATTGGAGAAAAAATCTGATGTGATATTTGGCTTCTCTAGGGTCTTAAGCCTATAGTTTGTTCATTTTGTGAAATTCGGATAAAAAATAGGTTACGCGTTTTTGCGTTTAATTTTGAAAAAATCGTAAAATAGCTTCAAACTGTTATAACTTGACTATTTGACCAGATAATGACATGGGGTTTTCAGTTTTGACATCTTCTTGTTAGTATCTTCAAAATGAGGTCAAGGTCGATTGTGAAGGTCGTGACCTAATTTTTGTACAGCGTGAAACGCGTACATTGTTGTCACTTTCTTCCAAGATATCGAGCTTCTTTGCTATGAAATTATAAGATATGAGTACACCTGGAAATAGTGCGCCTGGTAAATGAGCGTGAAAGAAGTACATCTGTTTTATCGTGAGATATGTATTCTGAGACGGGTAATGCATTTGGTTACATATGCACATTTGGAATAAATTTTCGGAATACATTTCGGAATCTAGTAAAATATTGCGACGGGATGCACCTAATAATTTCTGCAATTTGGCGAACTGATCTCATGTTTACAATAAAAAGTAGTTCGAGAAGTTTGCGTCCTACGATGTAAAATCATAACTTTTTATGAAATGAACAGCAACGGCAGGTTGTTTAATTAATTCTTCGCGAAATCTACGGAAATTTAAATTTATTTTGAAGGTTATGCTAACGTATTTTGATGTTGAGGCAATTGTGTCATATTTTAAAATGTTTATCGATTAGATTTTACTTTCGTGAAAGGGAGATAATTCGTACAGTGTTGTGTACAGTCGTTTTACCAGTTCCGAACAGGGTTTCATATAAGCGCTGCTGCCGACGTCGTCCACAAGCAGAGGAAATAAAATTTATGTTGTGTAATAATACAAATGTTAACTGATTCCAAAATATCGACACCTGTCCTCAAAAACACGTGGTAGTATGTTTTCTTGAAAAAAGCATTTCCGTGATCACGATTTGTTTACATCGTTAAACTAGGTCACCAACAATCTGTCGACCTTTTAGGAAGCGGTTGAAGTTTAATATTATTTAAACAATTAATGCCCATACATTCAAGTGGAAGCAAATTTAAAAAGTTATTTTGCGATTCCTTTAATTGAACGGGGTTGAAATTTTAAATTATTCGGTAGTAAAAATTCGGAACTGGTAAAACAACTGTACTTCACCATTAACATGAAACGGGAATATTGTGAGTGATAATCAGCAGTTAATTACAACCCAGATTAACAGCAAATGATCCAGTTACATACAACCGATAGAATGTACCCCCTCATAGCGACGGTAGGATCTGCAAAACTCTTTCTCTCTATCCGAAATGACAAAACGATCGGGTACAACTTTTTTAAATTTTAATTACCGATTGTCTTTTTCATATATTTATGAAATTATTATTTTCTACCATTTAATTCAGCAATACATGGTTTGGTACATTGTTTCTTTTTCAAAAAAAAAAAAAAAAAAAAATCCTTCGGACTATGCATTGATCGACCCCCCCCCCCCCCCCCGAATTTTCGGTTATATCTGTCTTGCCACCGTGAACACATTTTCCCAACTACTGTACGCTGTACAACAGCACGACAGTGCTGTTTTTTATCTCTGATTATAATTATTATCTCGAAAACTATAAACTTTTTGTATAGGCATGTATATTAGAATGTTGTAGGTATTGATACAACGATCATTTTGATGTATAGAAAAAGGTCATGGGTTCAAAGGTCAAGGTCACAGATGCGAAACAATACCGAAATGGTTAATTATCTAAAAAACTATAAACATTTTGTATAGGCACGTATATTAGAATGTTGTAGGTATTGATACAACGATCATTTTGATGTATAGAAAAAGGTCATGGGTTCAAAGGTCAAGGTCACAGATGTGAAACAATACTGAAATGGTTAATTATCTCGAAAACTATAAACTTTTTGTATAGGCATGTTATTAGAATGTTGTAGGTATTGATACAACAATCATTTTGATGTCTAGAAAAAGGTCATGGGTTCAAAGGTCAAGGTCGCAGATGCGAAACAATACCGAAATGGTTAATTATCTCAAAAACTAAACATTTTGTATAGGCATATATTAGAATGTTGTAGGTATCGATGCAACGATCATTTTGATGTATAGAAAAAGGTCATGGGTTCAAAGGTCAAGGTCACAGATGCGAAACAAAACCAAAATGGTTAATTATGTCGAAAACTATAAACATTTTGTATAGGCATGTATATTAGAATGTTGTAGGTATTGATACAATGATCATTTTGATGTATAGAAAAAGGTCATGGGTTCAAAGGTCAAGGTCACAGATGCGAAACAATACCAAAATGGTTGATTATCTCAAAAACTATAAACTTTTTGTATAGGCATATATATAGAATGTTGTAGGTATTGATACAACGATCATTTTGATGTATAGAAAAAGGTCATGGGTTCAAGGGTCAAGGTCACAGATGCAAAACAATACTGAAATGGTTAATTATCTCGAAAACTATAAACTTTTTGTATAGGCATGTATATTAGAATGTTGTAGGTATTGATACAACAATCATTTTGATGTCTAGAAAAAGGTCATGGGTTCAAAGGTCAAGGTCGCAGATGCGAAACAATACCGAAATGGTTAATTATCTCAAAAACTATAAACATTTTGTATAGGCATATATATTAGAATGTTGTAGGTATCGATGCAACGATCATTTTGATGTATAGAAAAAGGTCATGGGTTCAAAGGTCAAGGTCACAGATGCGAAACAATACCAAAATGGTTGATTATCTCAAAAACTATAAACTTTTTGTATAGGCATATATATTAGAATGTTGTAGGTATTGATACAACGATCATTTTGATGTATAGAAAAAGGTCATGGGTTCAAGGGTCAAGGTCACAGATGCAAAACAATACTGAAATGGTTAATTATCTCGAAAACTATAAACTTTTTTTATAGGCTTGTATATTAGAATGTTGTAGGTATTGATACAATGATCATTTTGATGTATAGAAAAAGGTCATGGGTTCAAAGGTCAAGGTCACTGATGCAAAACAATACCAAAATGGTTAATTATCTCGAAAACTATAACATTTTTGTATAGGCATGTATATTAGAATGTTGTAGGTATTGATACAATGGTTATCATGATGTAAAGAAAAAAAAAAGTCAATGGGGTTTAGTATTTATGTGTTCTTTAAATCTATCAGCTAGCCATTAGTTATCAGGTGAGCATATCAGGCCCATGGGCCTCTTGTTTTAAAGTTCTATCATTACTTCGAGTTATCCAGGGTATTCGAATTATAGGAGTTTAAGTTATCGAAGTTGCATTTATATAGTTTATATAGAAAAAAAATGACTTCGAGTTATCTGTGGTATTCGAGCTATCGAAATTCCAGTTATCAAAGTTCTACTGTATTTGATTCATGTAATATGGCCTGCCAAGACTTTAACAAAGGGGTTATTTGGCAAATTAAGGGATCAGTGGTCTCATGGTCCCTTCTCAAACGGGCCTAAGATATTGCTTAGATGTTTTATTTTACAGATAGAGAATTTATTTTGCCTTGGTTCGCCCCTAGCTGTTTCTGGCATTGCGGGGAATCCGTCCTAAAGGGAAAGGAACTATAGACCACATACTGCCTTCTACTGACTGTAAAAGACTGTTTAACATATACCACCTTATGATCCTGTAGTATGTATTCATTTTGTGAAATTTTGTTAACATCTTGTCCAGAATAATTGGGGATATTAGACTGTTTCTATTCCTGGTAGCCAAAATTGCTTTGAAAAAATAAACTACCGGGTATTTCAGAAAGTTTGTAAAACAAATACTTTTAAAAAAAAATTTTCACAAATTTTGGAAATTTGACTATTAATTATTTTCAATTTGTGGAATCCTAGATAATGTAAAACTTATAATATTTGTGGGGTTAAAGTAATGTGGTTTTGAAATTAAAAAAAACTTGTTTGGAGAAAATTTCATGGAATTTGTGTTTTGTGTAAAATAATTTTAATATTTCCATATCTTATTGAGGGACTTGGTAAGTGGGAGAAAATTTCATGGAATTTGTGTTTTGTGTAAAATAATTTAAAAATCTTATTGAGTGACATGGTAAGTAAAACATTCAGTTAACATTAAATTTTGAGGTATATACGTATCCACAGCTTTAGCCATAGTTATCTTTGTTGCTATATTATTTCTAATAAATGTTTATCGTTCTTAATTTTTTGTTAAATAAATACATGTAAATTGGTATGCATAATTATGTTGGGAGACTCAGTGTAAAACGTTTACCTTTGTCTTCAAGGGTACTTTGACAATGGTAATTGTATGTAGGGTGCCAGCATGCATTGTTGTCTTCTAACATCTCTTGTTTATGTATTTTATTTGGTTTTCTTCCATCTTACAGGCTTACCGACTTGAACCATTAATTTTGAAGCATTATGCCACATTAATGCCTTTACCAATACACAGTTTTAATGCTCCTAAAAAGACACCTTATGTCCATGTAAAAGCTACAGCTTATGCAGCGTTTAAAAGTTCCGACGAGAAACTCAACGAAAAAGGTGATCAGTCTGACAAAGACTTTGTAGATAGCATGGAAATTGGATCCTCTGGGAGCCGGGATGCTTCTCCTGCAAGAAATCAAAAATTTTCATTGTGTGGGTACTTTCTTGGTTTTGGTGGTTTTAATGCTTAATATACATTTTTATTTCAGGTGTGAGTGTGTGTGTGTGTGTGATTTCAAGCTTTATAATTTGCATTTGTTTATTATTTTACATCTTTAATAGTTTCACAGTAGTGTTTGATAAATTGCACATCAAAATTTTCTTTAATAAATTGCATATATATAGTAAAACCTTGCAATTGTGCCCTTTAATAATATTTTAAACTCCAAATGTGTATATAATTTTGTTACCCTTCAAAGAAATTTCTGGCATAGCCATTGGTTAACTTACCAGGGTACATAGAACTTTGTTAGGAAATCTGCTGGGGTACATAAACACACACGACATTTAGCAGTAAAAGAAAAGTAACTTGTACATTGCGGACGACTAATTACCCTTCGCCTGTGGCTCAGGATACATAAATCTTTGACGGGATACATGGGGCTGTGTAACCTGCCAAAGCCCTGTATATTTCTTTCTCATTTTATCTCAAAACTCTTGTATAATGCCAAGATCTGACTGAACAAATGGTAACAATGAAGCAAGGTATTACTGTAATGTATTTTTGTCTGAATGATTTGAAAGTAAAACTTGATGGGACATACTACAAACATTGCTACAGAAGATGGGAGAATGACCTTGACCTTGCAACCAAAATAAAGTCTAATTGACAGTGCTATTTAGACAAGGCTAGCAATCTATGGATTTCTTATTATGTCCCCCAAACAAAGTGATTTATTTGTACATGTATGTTTGATTTTTGGTGTCTGGTAGTCTTGTTTTAAACCAAATATTTGCTTTATTTAATATTTTGGTGTCGGGTCTGTTGATAGAATTTTAATGTCTTGACAAAATTTAAAGATATTGTAATTGATTATTTTTGTTGAAAATAAGAATAAAAATTTATTTGATTTGAGATGTCATCAGCCAACCCATTACCATAACTGCTATATGCTTTGCAAAAAAAAATTACTACCATACTCCATTATTGAGTCTTGGTCAGATAAGTTGAAAGTTTGTACCCCTGAGCTATTGAGACTGTTCTTCATTTGTCGTCGTTTTGGATGAAGGGCTTTTAAATTTGTACAAATGAAGGAGTTATGTCCCCTTTAGGTTCCATAAGGGGAAATAGTCAAAATTTTTAAATATCTCTGAAAATTCAAGAAAAATACCCTAGAGATGTAGAGTATAACATTCTTCAGACACAGAGTTTTAAATTTGTACAAAGTTAAGCTGTGGGGCACTATATGGGGAACTGGCAGATGTACTTTAGGGAGAAATTGATAAAATTAGTATATTTGTCAATATATCGGGATGGTATCTGAGGCCCATCAATGTTAGTGTTTGCTTGCCACTACGCTAGCAACTGTCTCCAAAAATGCCGGATCCAACATATAACTTTTATGAATTGAAAATTTTTTTTACATCATAAACAGTACAGATATCATTAATGTAATTTAAAACAAGGCCTGATCTGGTGTCGATTTAGTGAACTAGCACTATCTTGAACAGGCCTCTGTAATCAGCATAATTAACTATTGAGCTTTTGTAGGAATTAAGGGACATATCTTCAGGTGAGTGTTTTTATGCAGGTTTTACTGTACAATCTTGCTGCAAATTACTTAATTTCATTTAATAATTTTATCAGTCAGTGGAATGTTTAGAAGAAATAACAGTGCCAGTGATATGAGTGCAGAATTGAAAATGTTGCAGAAAATGGAGAAAGATGCTAAGCTAATGGAAGACACAATACAGAAGAAACAAAAACAGTGTGAACAAATTGATCAAACAGGTATGTTTAGGATTTTAAACATATTCTTCTACCTGAAAATATTGAATTTATATAGATATATTTAAAAAAAAGATTCATTCTTTTTGTTTCCAAATGTGTTCAAACACCACGTTTCCAGTATCAGTTACTGTAAACATAACCACAAGAGGCCAATGATGGATGTTACAAGCTGTAAAATGTTGAGTACATGTTTTCTGTTCTTGAACTGAAGCTGCAACCTCAAATTACATGTAGATGAAGTCGAATTTTGTACATATTTCAAATGTTTCAATTATAGTATTAGTCAAGTGACTTGTTGAGCTAGCATCTTAAAGTTACCCCTAAGTGTGTGCTAGTACAAGACTGGGCACAAATACACACTAATAAATCTCATCCATACACCAACTTGTTTTAGATTAAATAAATAGATCTTGCTCTTGCAAGAAATAGCTGAAAGATTGCTGATGCATCATTACACAACATCACAACAACAATTAATCAGATGTGGGGCCTTGGTGGTTGAGTTGTCACTTATGGATCGCAGTGCATTTCGCCACCTAGCTAGGTTTTAATCCCAAACTGACTGGACAAATCCTGGCTGGAAGAAGTTTGTCAGTTCACTTGCTGCCAAAGGTCAGTCAGTGGTTGTCTCAATTTTCCTCCACCACTGTAGGGGTTCAAAATTATGTTTTGTAATGGAAGGTCCAGGACTTTTTGCCTTTATTTTTGGCAGGTCCCACATAAAGTTTTGAAAGATCCATGTGCAATTATGTAATTATATTGAAAAGTAGAATTATTCTGGTAAAAATGGCAGGTCCATCAGACTTTTACAATTTAAATATCAATGGTCCCAAGGTAAAATCAATAGGTCCCGGACCTCGGACCCAGGGAATTTTGAACCCCTGCACTGACCGTCTCGATGTAACGTTAAGTGAAATAGTCGTGACTGGGATGTAAACACTATTTCTCCACTTCATTTTAGGTTAGCAAGTAGGTAGAGATGAGTTGAGTTGAGTAATGGTGTTTAATGTCCCAGTCAAGAATATTTCACTTGTATCGAGATGTCGCCAGCTATAGGCGAAGGTGCCAAAGTTTTGCCTGTGCGTTGTGCTGATGGCATTATACAGCAGGGTTCTTTATCGTGCTAAGCCCACTGTGACACGGGACCTCGTTTATTTAAAGTTCCCACCCGAAAGAACTTTCATTTCGTAATGCTGAGTGCTTGGCGAAAGAACAGTCACTACCCACTTTCAAGTCTTGGGTCAGACCCGGCAGGGGATTGAACCCACGACCTCCCACTTACGGAGCGAGCACTCTACCAACTGAGCTACTTCAGTGGTTAGAGGTAGAGATGAGGGTTTTGGTTAAATATACTATAAAACTAAATTTTTGTTATTTTTATGTAGATCTGGAATACAGAATAGATTACCAGCTGAGAGAGAGTAGTTTTGAGAACAGTTACATTTCCATGTTGACTTCACATACATCATACTGGACCAATAAAGATGTTGCTTTCTTTATTTTGACTCATTTACATCCAGAAATGCAAGACTCCTGTGATTAATGAGACTGTTCAATTCTACAAACAACGATAAAATATCCTTCAAAACTTGATGTTGGACCTATTCTTACCAGGTACATATCCTGGCCAATATTGTTTACCGGTATTATGATTTCACAATGGGGTTCATCATGATTACATGACCAACACCCCTTAACATTTGTGAAGGGTGTTTTGGAAACAATTGTGAAGGGCGATTTGGAAAACATTTGTGAAGGGCATTTTGGAAACATTTGTGAAGGGCATTTTGGAAACATTTGTGAAGGGCGTTTTAGAAATCATTTGTGAAGGGCGTTTTGGAAAACAGTTGTGAAGGGCGTTTTGGAAACATTTGTGAAGGGTGTTTTAAAAAACATTTACAACCAATTTCCAGAATAATGTCATTGTAAAAGGAAAATGTGTACTGATGTGATTCCATATCTAATGGAAATATTTATTCTGCTCAAACGTTAGGGAGCATCACATAGTACAGTGACAAACCCCATTACAAAACTAGTATTTATTCTTATGCTAGGTAACTAATTTTGACAAAGTTATGAAGATGATGAATATATAAATGCCTGATAAGAATAGGTCTAATACTTAGTAAGGTGTTTAATCTTGTCATTATGACCAGTGTCTATTCATGACAAAACAGCGAGATTAAAATCCATGTCAACTGATGCCTTGAAATAGTTTATAATGGGACTTAAAGACCCTGTTCATTAGACAGGGATATGCTCAATTCATGAGAAGAATTTTCTGTGATACAGTTTAGAGGACCTTATATATTGGTAAACCTATTTTATAAAAACAAAGTTCAGTTTGTGTTCCACATGATACTGCTTACACATGTGTAATATTTCATAGGAACTGACTAGATGAATAATTCCAATAAAACTGGAGATGATTTTTTTTGGAGTACATAATTAGAATAATTTTAAATGTGATGGTATTAACTGGTTGTAAAATATTTTCATCCACAAATTCTACAAATAATGTAATTTTACATGTATATAGGGAAATATGAGTTAATTTCATTCTATTTCTAAAAATAAATCTAAAGTTTGTCAGTATGAAGTGACATTCCTGTAAACTCCACTGTTCTCAAAAGAAATACCGGTATACGTGTATTGAAGTTTACCCCATATGACAAAGAAACATGCCAAAAATTTATTCTTCAGTGACTGCCCTCTTAATTGAAGTTAATTCATTCTGAATTTTTCGGACACCAAAAATTAGTGTGAAATTTTCTACATCTGCATTCTGTATTGTGTCTGAACATTCTGAATTCTGAAAAAGTTAAAATGTTTAAAATTCAGAAAACGTTCATGACATTTCAGACAAAATTTAGATTACTTTTTTCATGGGTGTACCATTTTCAGACTTTTTGTAATACAGAGATATTTTTTGAAGATGAACAAGAATTCATTTTTGAATGGGTACTGGTTGTGTTCAAATCTATTTTTTATCTAACATCGACGGTGGATAAACATGCATATCAATTTATTTCTAACAGAGGTTAGGTACTGTATAAAACGAAACATTAATGGTAGAAAAAGTTCCTGGTTTTGATGTTCTAAATTATTTCGCAATAAGAATTTTTCAAAGTTTTGTCTGCAGAGAAAGTGCACAAAGAAAAAATAAGAAATTTTCGCTGAGAAGATACATTCGCGGTACAAGAGTCACCGTGAAGATCAGAAATATTTTTACTTCGCAAATGTTTCTTGTTATACAGTATATTGTATATGTATAAATTTTCCTGTCTCTTATTTTATACATATTTCATATTTATGCCATCCATTTTTATGGTGCATTTGGCATTCATGTATAAGTAGTAATAGAATTCATATGTTTTTGTTACAATTTGGTAATTTTGGTACCGAAGAATAATTTGTGGTGTGGTTTATAAAAATGTATTATGAAAAAAATATATTTTACCAAATTTTTAATGTTATGTGTTTTATAAATCAAAAGTTTGAAAGTTTTTTAATAATTAAATATTTTTGGCTAGATTGCTTGTAAATGTATTTGTTAAGCTTCAGCTCTTGGCCATATTGAGAAATTGTATCAATTTGTCACATGAACAAAATGTTTGAATATTTTTTGCCGTGTGCCAGTTTGGTCAAAAATGTTTTTTATGGGATGGGGGAGGGGTGTCACATGTGAACAGATCATGACTGTGTTGTGTTAGTATATATATATGGCTGTTCAGCTAAAATGATTTTTGGGCCTTTTGAACAAAGTATTTGTACATGTAAATACATGTACATACATATTTTCATTATAGCATTTGATGCTAAACTAAAAATGGTGTTTTATGGGGGTGGGGATCGTCAGGGGACAAGTTCACAAAATGGTCTTTTATTTAATGTGATAGTGATGTAGATATGTGTTTGTTAAAGTTGTTTATATTTTGTTTTTTCTATGTACATGTATATGTTAAGGAGTCTGTTTTGTATTTTGTTTGAACATGCCATTATTGCCTTCATGATTTTAGTTTTGATAAATACTTTGCATTGCCCAGCATTCATAATATTGTTACATGTTTTCATTCAACTGAATTTATACTGTAGTGTGTTATCAAAGGCATTATGTGATTTTTGAAAAAAATAATTCCATTTTTGGTTTTTGTTGTAACCAATATTATGTGCTATTGTTAATATTGTCTCTCTCGATATATATATATATGTTTAGCTCACGAGGTTTAAAAAGGGGCTGGGAATATAAAAATTACAATGTCTGTCTGCCTGTCCATCTGTCTGACCATGTAAATTTTGGTCCAGACCATAATTTAGTGCTGCTTTTGAGGTATTTGATCAATACTTTTCACAAATGATCTTTAATGTCCAAAGGTGTGTAATGACCTTGAATCAAGGCCTTATCTTAAAGCCAAAGTCACAAAAGGTATTTAGGATTTAGGGTTACAATAAAGGTTGGGATATACCGGTAATCCCTCTTGGATAATTCTAGTTGGTTATAGAAGTTTTTTATTATTTTATTTTAAAGAAAGTTTTAATGGTTTCATTTTGTTTTTTTTTTTCTTCTTTAAAAATAGCTAATTTGTTTCAATATACCAAAATTTACAACAATATTTTTGATTTGCCATTGTTTACAATTCATCAGAAATTAATAATTTGTTATTAAAAATACACAAAATAAATGTTTTATTTATAGCAAGTATGAACATTTACTGTAGCTTGAAACCAATTACAAAATGTCACCTATAAACAAAAACAAAACCAGAGTTTTTACGGTAACTTATTTTAATGAAACTAGCCATGGATGTTTGTTATACTCAGATGTGCAGAGTAGATTGCATGGAAGTTCAGGTCAAAGTTCAAGGGTCATGTCTCTGTTTTGACTTGCCAAACACCACAGTCAAACTGATGCTTGCATACACAGTAAAAAGTAGTAATTTGTAAGACAGTATTACATTGATATAATACAAATGAAATTTGTGTTTGGACAAACATGTCATTGGCATATATTATACAAGTATGGGGTTTTGTTATTTTTTAAATTCAATATTTTACATTTTTTGGAGAGTGCTTTTTGATTATATTCTTTTTAATTGTATATATATAAATATATATACACATAATGACTCAAACCTACGGTAATATACTAGTACTCGTGTATACTGTAGAACCATTAATATTGTGGGGTTTAAATTTTGTGGTTTTGTAACTTAAAAAAACTTGTGAGAAATTTTATGGAATCGTGTTTTGTGAAAATAAGTCCCATTGAGGGTTTTGGTAAGTAAAAAAAATCAATATCAATACATTTAGTAGCATTTACTTACCATAGAAAATATAAAAATTTCACTCCCAACAAACATTTGTGATTTTACAGCAGAGACAAGTGTAAAGGCTGTTAGCTCAGTTCTTGTGTGATTTCTTTTCAATGCAACCATTGCCCACCTTACAAATTTAAGTACTGCATCTATCAGTAACCAATAGAAATCTTTAGTGTTTAATTTAAAATGCTGTTACCATAGCTACTATATAAGTTATGATAGAATGTTAAATTTTGATGTTTTATTTACATTTTATTTTCAGAATATCACATGTATATAAATTGTGTTCAGTGTTAAAAGCAAAAATAAAATTAACTGCCAAAATATATTTACCAACTGTGACACGTCGGACAAAAATCATACATTTTGGCCACATGACCAATTTTAAAATTTTTGATCTTACACAAACTATATAATTTCTGATGAAGATGATTTATGAAAAGTAAACAAAATCTTGATATTATGCACTCATTTGCATAATCATCTTCAAAAGGCATGTGTACCCGTGAAACTATTTTGACGGTATGCATGGTTTATGCCAATTTATGCTGTGAGAAAATTATTGGCCATATTTTATTCCTCAGTGGCTTTTACAATACATGTATATCTAATAGTAAATTTATTTCATTGTGAAATTAGATGTGGATCTCCAATAAGTATGTCCAACAATACTAAACTCCAAGATAAATACTGTACATTGTTTTGACAACAGCTGTTGTTATTCAAGGAAAAAATGTCTGCAATTTCCTCAGAATGTCACAAAAACGGTATAAGTATGGTTTTCGTTTGATGCATCACAAATGCTAATAAGAACAAATTCAACGAACTGCCAAAATATAAAGATGTAAAAAGGTGTTAATTATAAACTAAGGTCATGTCATGGAACTAAAAATTAATTTGTTGTGGCCTAAGAACTAAATATAAACAAGAATATGTGATTGGTATTAATAAAGTCATTATTTTCATCTTGTCTACCGGTATATAGATTAAATTCTGGTTTTATTTTTCTGGTGTCAAAATGTGACAGTCGTAAGGAAAGTTTATTTAAAACTGAAATCAACTTGTGACCATGAAAACTAACTGAGACATCTAATTCCATGGATTTTTTTTATTGATGTCAACAACATTGACCTGTCTGCTTGACCTTTAATTAGAAAATTTCTTATGGGAAGGTAGATTTACAAACAACATTGACCTGTCTGCTTGACCTTGAATTAGAAAATTTCTTATGGGAAGGTAGATTTACAAACAACATTGACCTGTCTGCTTGACCTTGAATTAGAAAATTTCTTATGGGAAGGTAGATTTACATATACGGAACACAAATGTTGGAGACAAGCATTATTTATGTATTAACTGTGAATCCTAACAACACCTGTGTATTGGGTGGATCATTCCTTATGAAAGGTTAAGTGGACAGGTCAATGTTGTCTGCCTGTACAACTTAGGTTATTTATATTGAGATGACAAAATAATCGGAATTCCCAAATCTTTTTAAGTAATCAAAAAATGTTATTGTTTCCATATACTTTGTATGTATTTGTTTATTAATTATATTTTACCATGACAAGTAATTGATGGATCGCCGGCCACGCCCACAATGTTCCAACAAAGGCTGCCATCATGGTACCAAAGCAGCCTCAGGGTAACTAATGACATACTAGTGTCAGTGACGTCATTAAACGGCGCAATTCAAGCCAAGTTTTCATTTTTTTTTGCGTGTAATTCAAGCATACCAGGCCTTTGTTGGAACATTGTGGGCGTGTTCAGCGTTATGTCATTTTATGTTTTAATACCATTTTAATTATTTTGCAGTTATTTTGAACATTTTTTACACATCAACACATTCCATGTAGTAATGGGACTCGTTTGTCCAAGGCTTAATCATCTTACGGTAATTTTTTTTAAGTTACAAATATATTGATTTGCTATTTTATACATATTATTCATGTTTATTTTTTAATCATTTTCATTCAAAAATTATCCTATTTCAATAAAATGTCTCAAAATTATTTTAATGCTGTGTATAACATTTTACATACATTTTGTATTTTTGAAGTTGAACTGTCTAAATTGGCAAATCCCAGACCAATTTGAGACTTGTTGTTGTATTTTGATAATAAAAATTGTCTCTTAATTACTTTGCTAGATGTCCTGATGAAGGCCACCCCAGGCCGAAAGCTTGACCAGCACCATACTACAAAAAATAAAGGATTGGAAATATCTTAAGATGTTGCTGTTCATCCTAATTATTATTTGCTAGATGAGTGAGATTCATTGATGTACTTCCGTTGGTCCCCAGTAAATGAAATCCCCATTTTGTACTTACTGACATAATCTTACTTATCACTGTGTAATTAAGGAATATGTTCATTTTTCTATACCTTTTAGTCCTTTTCATACTTAATCGTACATGTATACAATGTCATTTTCTATGTGTGTGAAACAGGACAGTTATCTAGTCAGTAGGGATCATAAGAGTTATTTCCCCTGTGCTATAGCTAATAAAATTACAGTGTTAGCTAATGTACCCATAAAAGTGATTTCCCTTGAGCTGTATGTAATAAAATACAACTGTGCCCATAAGAGTTATTTCCCTTGATCTGTGGCTTATAAAATATAACTATGCCCATAAGAGTTATTTCCCTTGATCTGTGGCTTATAAAATACGTTTAAACAAATGTGCCCATAAGAGTTATTTCCCTTGAACTGTTGCTTATAAAATACATTGTGTAAGCAAATGTGCCCATAAAACAGCCATGCATTGCCTAACTCAACAAACCGGAACATTGTATAAGATAAAAAAAAGATTGTCATTGTACACGTACTGCTGTAAACCATCTTTTATTCATGACTATCAACTTGATTCTCATACCAAAACCATTTTATGACTATTCACCTTTCTGATCTGGACTATAATGCCATTTTCAGAAACAAGTTGGCAGCGATTAACTTTTTATGAATAGTTTAATTGTCCTGCCAAATGCGCAAAAGTTATTTACACACAAACAAAAGTTGGTTTACAGTCTAGTTCATCTAGTTTCATCTTAACGTCATATTTTTCAAGGTCAAGTAAAAAATATTTTTGATACTATTTCACAAACCTAGTTATGATGTCAAGTGTTTCTTTATTCATTTTGGTACAAGGGTTTCAGGATAAATTTTACATGTTCAGGAATTGCATTGTTATAATGCTATATTACTGTGTTGTCACAGATTCTGTCTCAAACAATTTTTAAAATATTTTTTTGTTTTTAAAACAAAGTGGTTTTGCTGTGTTTCTTATTACATTTATTATTAATCTACTTCACTTGTCTCATTCATTGTCGGAACCATTCTTGGCGAAGGCTTGTCTGAAAATGAAAAGTGTTTGTTTTAGGTGGTTATGAGGTGTCATTTTACTATTAATTCACAATTTTGTGATATGAATAAACTAATTAATTCAAATTAAGTAGTAAATGAAATAGAAAATGGAATGAGTAATATCACTAATTAAATTAGTAAAAAGAATAATTTGGTTGGGAGACATAATAATTTCATTTCATTACAATTTGAATTTTTCTTTTGATTATCTCCCTTTAAATTTATTTGTTTTAACTTTGTTTTAGGTGAAATATTTTACTGAAGAGGTTTTACAGAGAATTTGTTTAGGTTTTCCACCATTTTTGAATTTTTAAATATTTTAATTTCCTTCGATTAAAATACATGTAAAACATTGTATTAAAACAAATTATGATTTGTTCCTGATGTATACATAATTTTTATTTCCATCATTTCTCCCACATAGAACAAAATGATGTCAAATATCTTGTTAAGCCAAATGAATTATTCTATTTTATATATTATTGTTGCTTGTTTACAGTTGCCTTTGCTGCCTGTTGATTTTAAATCAAGTGACAGTGCAATATTTTCATAATGTTTATAAATAAATAAAATATGTTATAATTAAATTCTATTAAAGAATTTGTCTTCTTTGAACATCTCTCTCTCCCTCTCCCTCTCCACACACACACACACACACACACACACACACACACACACACACAAACACCGACACTGTGTGTGTGTGTGCCCAAGTGGTGTAAAGCATGCACTCATAGATCTCAGCACCTCTCATAGTCTTAAGTTCAAATTTCAAGTGGGTCATATCCTAATGTGAAAAAATTGTCAGTTCACATGACAAAGTTTTATGGTTTTCTCTTGCACCATGCCAGAACTGACTTCAATATTTCTCAAAGAATCTTGACTGGAACGTAAAACAATATTTTTCCAATCCAATTCTTTAATAGTTTGCCCCTTTGCATTTCAAAATCTGCTCCTTGCATACCTGTAATAGTTTGTTCTTTTGGATGCCTTGTAGAATATCTTACATGGCATATATTGCAGAATAGCTAGCCCCTTTGTATGCCTTTTAGAATAACCTACCCCCTTTGCATATCTTGTCAAAGAATTTTTCTCTTGATAAACCTTGCAGAATAACCTGTCTGTTTTTATGTCTTTTAGAATAGCCTGCCCCTTGGTATACATTGTAGAATAGCCTGTCCTTTTTGTGCCAAAAAGAATAGTCAGTCCGTTGTATGCCGTGTAGAATACTCTACTCCTTGGTATACATTGTAGAATAGCCTTCCCTTGGTATACCTTGTAGCAAATCCTTCTTCTTTTGTATGCTTTGTAGATTTTTTTCTCCTTTGTATGCCTTTAAGAATAGCCTGCTCCTTTTGTGTGCCTTGCAGAATAACCTGTCTCTTTGTATGTCCTTTAGAATATCCTGTCCCTTGGTATATGTTGTAGAATAGCCTGTCCCTTTTGTGTGCCTTGTTGAATAGTCTGTCCATTACAAAATATGCCTCGTAGAATAGCCTGTCCCTTGGTTTGCCTTGTAGAATAGCTTTCCGTTAGTGTACTTTGTAGAATTGCTTGGCCCTTTGTATGTCTTGAAGAATAGTCTGTCCTTTTGTATGTTTTGAAGAATAGTATGCTCCTTTTGTATGCCTTGTAGAATAGCCTGTTTATTTTGTATACCTTGTAGATGCTTTATCCATTGTATGTCTTGTAGAATAGCCTGCTCCTTTGGATGCCTTGTAGAATAGCCCGTCTATTGTATGCCTTGTAGAATGGCCTGTCCCTTGGTGTACTTTTTAGAATAGCCTGTTCCTTGGTATGCCTTGTACAAAAGACTGTCTCTTTCGTATGCCTCGTGGAATAACCTGCTCCCTTTGTATGCCTTGTAGCCTGTCCATTGGTATACATTTAGAATAGTATGTCCTTTTGCGGAACGTGTAGAATAACATCTTGCAGACATCTTGTAAGTATGTCTTTCAGAATAGCCTGCTATTTGTGTGTCTTGTAAAATAGGCTGTCGATTGGTATACATTAACAATAGTATGTCCTTTTGCCGAACTTGTAGAATAACATGTCCCTTTGCATATCTTGCATACATCTTGTTAGTATGTCTTTCAGAATAGCCCGCCCTTTGTATGTCTTGTAAAATAGCCTGCACATTGTATGCCTTGTAGAATAACCCGCTTCTGTTGTATGCCTTGTAGAATAAAGTGCTTTTTGCAAACCTTGTAAAATAATATGCCCATTGGTATAGCTTGAAGAATAGTATGTCCATATACCGGACGTGTAGAAAAACATGTCCCTTTGCATATCTTGCAGAAATCTTGCTAGTATATCGTTCAGAATAGCCTGCTCTTTATATAACTTGTAGAATAGCATGTCTTATTTATATGCATCGTGGAATAGTACATGACTTGTAGAATAGCCTTTCTCTTTTTGTATGCCTTGTAGAATAGTCTACCCCTTTGTGTATATCTTGCAGAAAAGTTTGTCCTGCTTGCCTTGTGTAGAATACCCTGCCAATTTGTATGTCTTGTGGAAGTCTTCTTGGGCATATCTTGCAGAATAGTATGGTCTTGTACACGCTTTTAGATTAACCTATGGTATCGTTTTGTACAGCGGTGTAGCGTGAAAGGAATGAATGTGCAAGCCTGGTGCCAAAGCCGTAGACGCGTCCTTGCTAAGTTGTTACAGGGACATCCACCCCTAGGGAAAGTTTTTTTTGGAAAAATTGAGTAATTTAGTGCATTTTTCTGCATTCTAAATCAATATTTACATGGGAAAAGGGCTAAAATTCGGTTTTTGTCATGAGTCCTTCGATCGAGACATTAAAACTGATGCCCGTCTCAGCAGCTCAGTGGGCCACAACGGTTGCAACGTTAAAGAGCCTTAATTGCACATTGTCCTGAGCGCACTGCAAAAATAAAAATTTCTGTCACTTCACCTACAGCTGGTGACGTCTCGATAATTATTATAAGTTAAATATATTTCACTTGGAGGTAAAATCTCATTCAATCAATCGATCTTGCTCTCTGATTAATGTGTGAAACAACAATATGTCTGAGACCTTTCAACTCCTACACACGTGACCGTGATTTCCACAGCTCGATCAACAAGTCCACTATCTATCATTCTATTTTATTCTGTTCGGAATCATATGTGCTAGGATTAAAGTTTAATTCACTTAATTGGGAAACTGAAGTTTTTTTTATCCAAGTAAAAGTTACGGTTTATAATGCTTTCACCCTTCACATTTCCAGGAGTAATTTGAGCTGTATTTGGGCTCGCATGTACACGGCTTATCATCCGAGTTACACGAACACATTGGCTTAAAACTATCGGTACTAGGCTGGCAGAAAGACGAAATTTTCTGTTTAAGACTCTTAAAGTTTGAAAATAATCATTGTTTTATTTTCACATTATTTTGTATTTTATTTTCATTTATTTATTTTTTTTCATCAAAAAATTATGTGCAAGCACAGGATTGTTGGCCTAAATGCACGCTACGCCACTGTTCAGTAAAATATAAAGAGTTTTTATATAAATATGATAATAATTTCGAACATCATTAGCTGGTAATGTCTCGATAAAACGATTTATTATGACCGTTTACATAGATCTATATAGCGATATCATTTACAATATAAGCATCAACTTTAATATATCCGATG
Organism: Anadara kagoshimensis; assembly: GCA_021292105.1. Taxonomy (NCBI): domain Eukaryota; kingdom Metazoa; phylum Mollusca; class Bivalvia; order Arcoida; family Arcidae; genus Anadara; species Anadara kagoshimensis. Next base: position 7,443,709 of record CM037858.1, on the reverse strand, counting down.
CCTGGATGCAAGTTCTACTAAAGGTCATTTGTATCATTGTTATTATCCGATAACATCTAGAACTCATGTCGTTTCGGGAAAAATACATGTGGAATCTAGAACTTTTGATATGACGAACAAAAAATAGGTCATCAGAGTGTTTAACGCCCAGGACTAGAATTAAAGATCCTGGAAAGACCAATGGATTCGAAGAAAATACAATTTTTAACGGAGTGTAAATGAAATTGTGTAAAATGTACATAATGGGGAGCACGATTCCTACGCTCCCGTCTAAATCCGTCACTGCTGATTTAAAATCATATTCAGTATATTTCAATGCCAATCTTAACTTTCCTGTCCTTTGCCTGAAACCATGGTCAAAAGTCAGGGACATGCTCGTTAAAGAAATTAGTTTTAAATTGCGATATTTTAATTAACGGTGAGGCTTTGGCTGAGGGGGGGGGGGGGGGGGGGGGGCTAAAAACATAGCTGGAATTTTATCTTTTATCTATCCTTCAACTACTTTAAACCTGTTTCTTGCTTTACTGACTATTTCCTCTCCTACTCACTGCACTGAGAGGTTCGCCATTACAAAGGAGGGATTGACAGAAAAATGTTTATGGGGTCGTACTTATCGCAATTAAAGAACAAAAACTGTCACAAACAATCTGTTCTAAAAAGAAAACCACTGCATTATATGAAATACCCCTTGTTGTTATATATCCACCGCGTATTTGTTGCAAATTTTAATAGACACGCATAATTATGTGGAGAGATAGCGATATTGATCAATGTTCAAAGCTCACTCGTCCTGCCTTGGATGAATCTTGACCGATTGGAAAAAGTGTAGCCAATATTTCTTTTAATAACTTTAAAAATATTACATATGTTTTAATATCAAAAACATATTTTAAAAATTTGAGTCGTGCCGGATATTATGTGAAAATTTTGTAGAAATCCAATAGATATTTATTGAAAATTGAAAACCAATTAAAATTGGGTTGCAAGATTTTGCCAGCCGGCCTACACATTTTATATCCTCTGTCAAAGATTCTACTGACTTTTTGTTGCATATCGGCATATTCCGGAAAGATTCGGAAGTTTCCCTCCCTAGATCTATATTTATTATACATTATATAGAACTATATCAAGCTTATATGATTAGTCATAATTATCACTAAATGGATTGCTGAAACAGCTGATGCATTTATATGTGTATTATCTCTACGTCCCAAAGGTAACCACTGCGGTAGCTCAGTTGGTAGAGTGCTCGCTCCGTAAGTGGAAGGTCGTGGGTTCGATCCCCGACCGGGTCTGACCCAAGACTTGAAAGTGGGTAGTGACTGTTCTTTCGCCAAGCACTCGGCATTACGAAATGAAAGTCACGGTTCTTTCGGATGGAAACTTAAAATAAACGAGGTCCCGTGTCACGGTGGGCTTGGCACGCTAAAGAATCCTGCTGTATAATGCCATCAGCGCAACACACAGGCAAAATTTCTGCACCTTCGCCTATAGCTGGCGACGTCTCGATATAAGTGAAATATTCTTGACTGGGACGTTAAACATCATTACTCACTCAACTCTACGTCCCAAAGGCACCATTTAGATCTCGCTTGTAACTTATTATAAGTGTTAAATGAGAGAGAGAGAGAGAGAGAGAGAGAGAGTTTAGTTGAGTCAATGGTGTTTAACGCCCCAATCAAGAATATTTCACTTATATCGAGACGTCGCCAGCTATAGGCGAAATAGCAGATATCAGTTTGCCTGTGCGTTGCGCTGATGGCATCATACAGCAGGGTCTCTTTAGAGAGAGAGAGTGTGTGTGTGTGTATGTGTGATTTACAAATGTTATGACTTGTAACACTGCTAAAACAGAAATTTGTCATATATATGGTAGTAGTTCCGAAAATGTCAAACTTGTAACAAGTGGTGTCCCACAGGGTAGTGCACTAGGTCCACCGGCATGCCTGCCAGCATGGTAAAAATTTGAATAAACTTTTCAAGTTACCCTTGTCCGTTTTAAATCTTCGATAGCTCAGTGTTGAAGTACTAGGGGAAATAGGGTAAGTAGCCACCTTACTTTAAGGGATAACTCCCTTTTTATACATATTAAACAATGTCAGTACTAGCCTGCTAGCTGTGGTCTGCGAGGTGCACGACAATAACTATTCTAATTCAATCTGTATGTAACAACAGTTTTCATTGGCTGACGTCAAACATTTGCGACAGTATAACCACCGATATACTGTCGCAAATTCCGACAGTATAATCACAATATACTGCTGCAAATTTTCCGGGTACTTGCACGTGCGCGTTCGGTACCGAACGATCTTGATGGATTAATGGAAACTTACACAGGTTATGACAGAGATATATCAATCGAGGATGAATATTTTCCTGTCATTGAAAATATTACACTGTTAGTGGTGTAGGATTCTTTTACTCACATGCCAAAACTCGATTTGTAAACAAATATTTGCATCAGATCATGCCACCATCCGTGTCTTCGTTAAATGACGTCATCAAATTTTGTTGACGTTCTTGCGTAAAATGATTATGACGTCATGAATATAGTGTCTATAAGTGATCGTGTCTCATCCGGAAGCCACTTTACTTTTTCATAGAATCAGATTTAAAAGTCAGAGGAATCAAATTAATGCGGGAAATGGTTCGTGTGATCTGTCTCAACCAGTTCAAATGGATTTGGAAAATCCCCGAGTTATTTATAGTATCGTTTTCAGAAAATGCTTACCATTTCCTTTAAAGTATGTTTTGAATTAGAATAGGGATAACCATCTTGTAATTTTCGATTTGCAGACGTATATCGGTGGTTATACTATCGCAAATAACGTTTTATTGGCTCCGCGTCTTTTATCCCCTAAATAATAACGTCGAAAATATATATATGAGAAAAAGTCAAAGTTTAGGTATAATTAAAAAAAACCGATTACTAATTGTATGTACGGTTTAAGGCATGTAGTACCATATTCCTAATTTGATATTCAAGGCGTCAAAGTTTTGTCAGGATTGGGATACAAAATTAAAGCATATATTTCTATATATGGATCAATAGCAGCAATATAACTTTAACCTTAGATATGAGAAAACATTCGAGAATCACTCACCCAAACTCTGCTTCAACCAAGTATTCAACAGCGTTCTTGTTGATGTTGACCTTGTTAACGTGTTGTAAAATGGCGTATCAGAAAAGTGTCATTCATCAAAGTAAAACATGACCAAAGGAAGCCAACTCTTACAATAATAAATAGCTTTTTAACAGAACCTGGCTACTTATCCCGGATGGCCACTTACCCTGTATGTGGACAACTATGATATTACCAAAAGCTATCCTTTTTATATGCGGGTTCGAATCAAAAACCTTTTTGCACGTTAATTCAGGTTAATTTTAAATATGTCTCTGATATCATTCAGTTTTTAAATCTTCAAAACATAATTATATTTAACTCAGTTGTAAGTGAATAAGTTATATAATTTTACAAAATTACATCATTTTACCATCACCAATGTCATTTATATGTTTTACGCAATGAAATAATTCAAATTTATTAATATATACGAGTTTTACCCATCTACCGTGTATGATTAAGTCCCTTCGCGTTATTTCTCGTCGTAGGCGTTAAACACTAGAACCGACCGTCTTTACTGTATCACCTGGTCACGTTCCCATGTATGAAGTATGTTGTTTTTCAGAAATTATGCAGTTATAGATGAAATAACATGACGATTTCTGTAAGTAGAATATTTTTCTTGATTTCAGCCTTTTCAAAACCCGTCTGTGTTGTGAAGACGGGATATGCAGAGATAAAAATCGGTGACGCGTAGGACTGTAGTTTGAGTGATTATATCAGCGACATTGCGTTTTGTTTACTATAGCGATGTAGGTCTAATTTCCATTGATATGTTTCTATTGATAATTCACAAGTTTGGACATAATATATGGACGATGGATTGCATTTGATCTAGTGAAATTAATGTGTTTATTGAACCCGGCCGATGCTTACACTTGCAGTACAGTTAGTCCAAGTTAACCGACATAATATTAAGGTCAATTATTAGGTCATCGAAATAACAACAATGTCAGTGAACAAATCGGGTCAGGTCGGTCTTACTTAATGTAAGTAATTTTACTCTGTTTATATATCTGATTCCTCTGGTGAATCAATCTATAATTTTACATAAATAAAATGATCTAAGTTATTGGTACATTATCGACACGGTTCAATGTACACAGACTATAATTTTCCAGTGCATTTGTACTAGCTTGTACTTTTATGTAAAACAAACAGTTAAAGTGTATGGAAGAGCTTTTCAGTTTAATGTCACACTTCCCTCAAGGTAAAATGGTAAAATATAATTGACACATTTTATTTTGGATTAACAAGAGTATTTCGAATTGCTATTGGAAAGATCTGTGAATTTCTCATATTAAATTTAACTGCTACTATGTATAAATATAAATTCCACATATTTTCCTTCACAATTCCTCAAGGTAATAATAAAAATAATAATAATAATATCTTTATTGCTCGAACTCAATTACAATAATTGGTTATGGCAAGTAATTCAATAAACATAAAACATAATGAACAAGAAATCATAAAAAAACGTAACTGACAAATGTATACATATATAATAAATGAATATTTTACAGATAATGAGATGTAATACTGCAAGGTACTTAAGTAATTTTAGTTTTACGTATTTCAAGGCACTCGATAATAAAATTTGATGTTATTTTCAGGATCTCGGCTCACTTCCCTGGTGGAAGTTCATGTGTCTAACCTAACTTGTCGGTTCCAAAGTTTTTACTTTGCTTCTGGATTGTGATTCGGAAATGGATTAGTATGTTTGTTTTTGATTATGTTGCTATTGAAAAGTAACTGGAATTTTCTTCTAGAATTTAGATGGTCAAAAAAAGGATGGAAGTTGTTGTTAATTGACACATTTATTTTGGTTTAACAAGGGTAGTCTGAATCGCTATTAGTAAGATCTGTGCATTTCCCGTATTGGAATTTAATTGCTACAATGTATAAATATAAATTTTACATATTTTCCTTCATACTTGCTCAAGGTAAATGGTAGGCAGAATAATTGACACATTTATTTTGGTTTAACAGGGCAATTTTCGAATCGCTATTGGAAAGATCTGTGAATTTCTCATATTCAATTTAATTGCTTCAATGTATAAATATAAATTCCACATATTTTACTTCACACTAGTCTTGCTGAGATAAAATGGCAGGCAGAATAATTGACATATTTTATTTTGGTTTAACAAGGGTATTTTGAATTGCAATTGGAAAGATATGTGAATTTCTCATATTAATTTTAATTGCTTCAATGTAGAAATATAAATTCCACACTTGCTCAAGGTAAAATGGTAGGCAGAATATTTATTGTGGTTTAACAAGGATATTTTCAATCGCTTTTGGAAAGATCTGTGAATTTTTCATATTATATTTAATTTTTTAATCGAAAATTCCACACACAAATATTTGAGTCTAGTAATTATTAACCTTAAATTCATGTTAAAAATTAGTTGCATATTTACAAAAAAAACAAAAAATTTAATAGATAATCTCAAACAGTTTTCTTTGGGTATTCTGAGTTGCATACTAGGAGTGTCGTTCTGATGAAAAATAAACATACCAATGACCAATCAATGTCCAAACCAATCCCAAAGCAAAGTAAACACTTTACATCTGAACTTTCATCAGGGAAGTGAGACTAGGTGCTCTGAAGAGGGTAACCACCTTTCTATCAAGGTACACCTGCCACATGTAAAATCCAAATTAAGAATGAAAAGAAGATGGAGCTTTGTCAGGAGATTCTGTCCATAAATGAGCAACACTAAAATAAAATAATGTCCTTAGTTAAGATTGTTGCTATACCCGTCACACTGTATACATTAATTATAAATTTTTATATCTCTTACTGAACCGTTTTGGCTTGTATCTGCTTTGTATCACCATTTCTCAATAGGTTTTATTGAATACTCTGCTGTCATTGCAAACTTCCGATCCTGGCTCTATTTTTACAATCATTTGGGAAGTATTGATTGATTGATTTAATGAGGATTTTCGTCCCTGTCAAGAATATTTCATATATATTGATATGTCACCAGCTGTAGGTTAAGTCACAGTAATTTTTACCTTTGCAGTGTTCTAAGGACAATGTGGAGGTACAATTCTTTAACATGCCACGCATGTCGTGACATGGAACATCGGTTTTTAAGGTACCTTCCGAAGGATCCGATAACTTTTATTACTAAATGCTAAGTACTTGGTAAAAGAACATGCAGTCACTACTTGCTCAGACCTGACCAGGGTTCGAACATATGACCTCCCACATATGAAGCAAGCACTTTTCTACTGAGCTACCTTAATGGTCACATTGGAAAGTAAGCTTTGTTTCATGTAATTTTGGTGAGAAAACCTGGTGTCGTAGTTGGCTTCTCTACAGCTGTTGTTGATCACACCTTTGATGAAAAAATGGGTTGCTTTTGGGATAATATTGCAATTCATGGATACAAGAAACTTAGGAAAATTCTCGATCACATCAACATTTGAATTTTCATATTTTTACCAGAAAAACTTTAAAGTCATTAATTATTTTACATAAAGAATATGTTTTTTTAACATAAAATATATTGACAGCAAATGAGATAAAATGATAATTAATTAGTGGCATTAAGATGTTGAAAGGCTTAAACACAAAGACTCTGTATAAATGCCACTATGGTTGATCTATACATTTACATTGTACTGGCAGTTCTATGTATATAAAAATTTTTAAAAATTTAATTTAATTAAAATTCTAAAAATGCAGGAAACCAACACCTGTGAATAGTGGAGTATGGCATTGTTAAAAATGGATACCGAGTGGTATTAATTAGAAATATATTGAGTTGAGATCTAATTTATTTCTTACAAATTTAATTTAAAAAAATGGTATTGGCCAATGTTTCGATTTAGTGCATAAAATTTAGACATGCAAATAATTTGAGGATCTATGTCTAGGGTTTCCACAAATTTGTTGTTATTAGTATCCAAATCCCAAAATTTGTGAAAGTGTATTCCTTTTTAAAAGTATCTTTTCACAAATTTTCTAAAATATATTAATTTTTGAAAGAATTTCTCGGATATTAGTGGCCATTAGCAATTTTAGCTATCGCGAATAATTTCTATTGATAACAAATACAACTTCCTGTACAGTCAAACCTGTCTATCAAGACCACTAAAGAAAAAGTAAAAGTGACCTTTATGAGCAGGTGGCCCTTATGTGCAGGTTCAAATAAGTTGGAATTGAGATAAAAAGTTTACTGGCCTTCCAAAGCAGTAAAACCTTATAAAGAGATGGTCTTTAATGCAGGTTTGACTGTCTTAGCAATTAAAAATATCCTTCCAGATATATCTTTTCTTTTAAAATTGCTAATATGTCTTTCACAATATTTTTAGAATCAATGCCATTTGATGTTTTCTGGTGTGAAAACATTGTAATTCGACTTTAGTTGGATCCTGTGTTAACACCATTCTGAGATAATCAATTTCAGTTAATCATGAAGTCAGTTGTATATTTCACTAATGTATAGATATGACACCTTAAATATGGGAATTGAAACAAAAAAATTGTAATCTGATCATCTGTCACATTGACATATAACTTTAGCTCAACTAGCCAAAGGATTGAGCTGAGCTTATGACATGATGAAGCATGCATGTGGTCCACATGTTTGCTCTTAAAGCTTACCAGTAATCTTCTCAGTGATTTTGTCTGCTTAAAATTACTACCCAAGTAAATGTAGTTTCCCCTAGGGAAAAATGACTAAAATTTCACAATTTGTCCACCAAAGTTCCCCAAAACAACAATGATGCACTGAAAAATTTAATCTAGTTGTGCCCAGAAAATATCAGATAGTGCCACAACATAGTGTCTTTGCAATGTATTTACTAACTATTGTCAGCATAGCATAATGCAGTTTGCTAGACCTCAGAACTTAATTTCGTTCACTGTGATTCAATTCACATGTGATGGGTGCAGCTAGTGAACAATAGGTGCTAACCCTTCCAGAGCACCCAACCTCACTTCCCTGATGGAAGTTCATGTGTTTAACTTTACCAGTTTCAAAGATTTTGTATTGAGATTGTGATTTGGACATGGAATAGTAAGTTTGTTTTTGATTTTCACCCAATTTTGTTGAAATTTGAAATATGGAAAGAAGGTAGTGGTGCATTTAACATATGTAAAAGGATCTTCTGAGGAACGTTTGGTTGATCTGATTTTCATGAATCATGCAAATGAGGTGTAATATTAAGTCAGTTCCTTTGAAAATCTTCTCTACTGAAACCACAGGACCATTTAGAACCAAGTATGATTTGATTGACAAACTTAAAGTTTGTATCATGGAAAACTGTCTGACATTTAAGATGGCTAAGATTGCTGTAAATAGAAAATGTGCAATAATGGCATTGTGGATTAAAGTTTCAACTGATTTTGTTTAAATTTGCAATAGAAGTATCAGACCACTTAAAATATTTAAAGGATTTTTCATTAATCTAAGTTACAGGAATTATGAAAATAAGATGGAATTATGAAAAAATAAGATGGAATTATGAAAATAAGATGAAATTTTTAATCAGTTCTTGGAAATTTTTCTTCAAGACTGCTGTTCTGCATGCTTCCTTAGATATCATACTCCGGATACCACATTTACCTATTGCATGATCTCCATGAAAATTTTTCACAATTGACAAATTATTGAACAATTGGCAACATTCATAGTTTTTTTTGTACTCAGCAACAGGTTGTTTGTGATACGAATATGGCTGCTAGTTGGAGTATACTGTTGATGACATTTTGATTTTATAATCAACATAAAAAAAACAACAGTTGATGTTGTTATAATGACTGGTTTTTCTACTCTTGTGGTAAATTTGTCACAGATAATTGTTTGGTGACAATTTTGTTACCTTACCAATCAGGTAACCTGACAACTTGTGAACAACCAAGTTGACAAAATGACTCCAGCTGAGGTTGTATCCTTGCGTGAATTCGTTTCACGTGAGTGTTCAGAAAAATTGGTTGATAACTATAATGGTGAGGTAAGATTAGATTATTTTATTTCCATGTCATAAAGTGTTGGTGGGGTTGGGTGGGACTGGTTTGGTGGAAGTGAGGATATAATAATACCAATGTCTGCATGTATTTATAATTTTTTAAGGATTTTTGTTTTTGCATTTAAAAGAATGGATCATCTGATTTGAGTTCAAACTTGGTCAGATGATTTGTCTTGTGAATCCTTTGTTTGAGAATGCTCAGTGACACTATAATGGTATATCCAAGATAGCCACTGTTGCTTAAAATAGAACAGAAAATTAAAATTGGTTCATTAAACTCTTTATAAAATCAAAATTTTTTGCTTAATAAAATTGTATAAAGTTTTACATTCTTCTTTCCAGTTCTCCGTTTGCAGTAGTAAACTAGTAATATAAAAAGCATTGACTTCATTGAACATTCTGTGTCATCTAGTAATCATACATACCGTTAAATGATGTCAGATTTTTGTAAGAACTTAAAAAATTTCAAGCATTTAAGTGCTGAAAACTTAAATTTGATAATGAATAATCACATATGAAACTACACTCACTGTTTCCTTTGTCTCTGTGGCTGTTTGGTGTAATGAGTGCTTACAGATGACAATGCCTTTCACCAACTAGGGTCAAATTCCTCTAGGGACAGATCCTAGAATGAAAAAGTATGTCATTTCGCTTGCTAGAGGTTGGTGGTTTTCTCTATAATCTATGAACTGACCGCCTTGATATAAGTAAAAAAAATCATCACAGGGGCATAAAACCCCATTACTCCACTCCACCATGCCACTCCATTACTCCAATTCTTGAAAACTACTAACCCATGATAAAAACAAGTGAAATGCATTTAACAGTGATAACATAAAAAGCATATGTACATGTTTTTTCTGTGTATTCATACTATTAATTTTAATTTCTTCAAAATAAATAAGAATTTCCCTTAAACTCTTTCCCCTAATACATTCTTTGGATGTTCAGATCATGGTTTGTTCATGTATATTGAAACAGTAACTAAACACCTGTTGTATTGAATAACACTATAGTTATGGGCAGTCAAGTTTGTGTCCTTGCATGACAAATTGTGTGCCTGCATCTTTAAAGTTTAAACTAAATCTTCTCTTTGTAAACCAATGGACAAAATTGAACCAAGTTTGGTAAGGAAGGTCCTTGGTTGATAGAGATTAAAAATCCAATCCAAGATGGCCACTGTTACTGTAAATACAAAACCAGATAAATAACCATTACAGATTTAATATACACCCCCACCCCCACCCCCTGTGAAGAAGAGGGGTTTACCTGTCCTTCCGAAACCAAAACATTTGTAACAGTTTTCTCAGCAACTACTAAACACAGATACTTGAAATTTTGTATGCGAGTTCAGTATGAGGTCCCATGCTGTTAGTACCAATTTCAAGTCTGCCAGTGATATACTTCTTGTTTACTGTCTTAGTCTTTTGATATTAACAGTCAATCGTTGAAGTTAAAAGTGGGGGTGGGAGGTTGGGGGATGTACTAAGTGAGCAGTAGCTCACAGATTTCTTGTTTATAGACCAATAAGATAAAAAATTAATATCTAGAAATAAGATGTATAGCCATTTAATACATGTAACAGGTTTATCTGAAATCGTTTATTGACCTAGTAATCTGTCATTGGCCTAGTTTTCCCAAAGTATGCTAGGAAGGTGTTATTTTTAGCCAAGTATTTTTAGTGATATGTATATATATTATCTTTTAGAACAACCATGCAATGTTGAATGATACGGATTGTTTATTTGAGGGAAATATTTCTGTCAGCCCTGTAAAAATTTTATTTCTTTAAAGAATTAAATGAAATTTGATACAAGGGTTTATCATGGTAATAATTCAGACAAGTTTATGTCTTGTTACTGGCCAACCCTATTTGACAGAGTTATTGCCCTTTGTTTATTTAATGAAATATTTCTGTTATGCTTAGTTTATGTTTTTAACCCACACTCTGTAAACAATTACACTGTGTGGGATTAGTATCACTTGTAAAGTCTTATTTGAAATTGTATCTGATATAGCAGTCCTACATTCAAAGGAAAATAAAGGTGACAGTTGAGCAATACAGGCTCTATTGGGTCTCTTGTAAAAAATGTAAAAAACATTTGGAATATAGTTACATGTATATAACTAGAGCTGTCTCTTGAGAGCCAAATACCCCCTGCCCCCAACATCTACAAGAGTTTAATGTTTTCCGTGGCCTTCACCTTTCCGATATGATCTTGTTTCATGACACACCTTTGGACCATGAAAATTATTTATTTGAAGTTTTATCATAGGCGTAGGAGCAGGGGGGGCCAGCGGGGGCCGGGCCCCCCAATGTCAGAGAAGGGGGGGCCAGGCCCCCGCAATATATTGTGTGAAATTTTGTATCATGCTAAAAAAAAACCAAAAAAAAAACCCAAGAGCTTTAACAGGAAATGTCCATCTGGTAACCAATCAATTATCAATTTCATCATTATACTTGTAAAAGGGCGTCAAAATTTTCCGGGTTACCCCCATATCCAGTGGCGGATTCAGTGTGGGGGGGAATATGCCCCCCCCCCCCCTTTATGTCGCTAATAATACATATTGTTCAGCTCAGATTGCACCAGAATGCAGGATTTTTGCGCCACTTTTTCAAAATTTACCGGGGGAGCATGCCCCCGAACCCCCCTAGAAGGTTCGAGCCTTCCACTCTCACATTATACGCCCCCTTTCTAAAATTCCGGATCAGCCTCTGATATCCATCTGAAATGAGAGGGTTGATTATGGAACTTGTGTCATACGGTCATTTTATATAATCTTGCCTTGATATCACAGTATTTTAAACCTATCAAAACGATGCACAATACATTGAAAATGCGTCTAGACAGGACTTAGTTTTGAAAATTTTCTCCCGGACCCCCACCTATGCGAGGGGTTTAGCACCCCTCTCATACTCTCCCCGCCTCGTGCCATAGGCACGAGGTCGTCCCTGCGGCACAACATAGACATAGCTTCAGTTTGGCCCCCCCCAATATTAAAAACCCTCCTACGCCTATGTTTATGACAGACAGACATACATCGTGATTCCTATATACCCCTCTCAAACTAGTTTGCAGGGGGTATAATTATAAGCCTTCACTAATTAAATATATATGTGGTAAAATAAAAGTGGTTGAAAAGTTACATGCAAGTCATTCCTGATAATGGTTTACCATGTCTAAGTTTATTCTTATTCTTTAATAGATAGTAGCTGTTGAAAAGCTGTTTTAATGTAGCCAACAAGGGGTCGAGTTGAACTGTCAATTTGTCACTTGTTGGCACTTATTCTTTAATAGAAACCCTTCGAGATATAGCTAAAGAAGGGTTGAGTTGAACAGTTGATTTAGCACTTATTCTTCTGCTTAGTGTAAACCTTTTGGTAGGCCTGTACTGTACATAGAGAGAAAGAGAGGAAATTCTAGAACATCATAATTATAGTAGGTATTTTGTATGATATTGTATATCAAGCATATAAAGCAACAGGTAACACAATTTTTCTTTTGGCCTTAGGAATACTGTAGGTAACGTTTATAACATATCTTATCACTTTGATGTGTTTTGTGTTGTGTTCTTTTTCATTTTCATTTTTAGCACTGGAGTTCACTGCTGTAGCATGTGATACCCCATAACATTTATTTTATATTGTAATCTTCATCTTCATTTTTAGCAATCAGGTTTGCCACAGTACCATGTGCTACCCCTTACCCCTACCCCGCAACAGTTATTTCAGAGTGATATGGAATTGTATCAATTCACCTTTTCCTGTAAAATGACATGATTCTGGAAATCTGTGACGTCAATGATATCCAAAATGTCCCACACAAACGTTAAAGGTTGTTGATCATGTGGTACAGTGGAAACCCCATCAGTTTAACTTGCATGACCAATGGCAAAAGTACGTCTAGTAGTCGCTCAACACTGTCTGTCCATCTCTCTTTTATGTTCATTCATCTGTTTGTTTGTCAGTCCATCTGTCACAGCTAGGACTACATGCATTGTGTAATCTGTAAGTCTCACTGCATTAAAGCTACAGTTTTCAAACTTTACATGTATAACAAAAATGTGCACCTCCAATTTAAGGCAAGGTTTGTTAATATTATCAATGAATTTTGCATGTTGAGCCATGCAGTGTTGTTCGCCGCTGTACATCACAGATTCCCGGAATGTCGTCGTTTCCGCAGGAAAATGTCATCTCATGCGGTTCCATATCCTTTGGGAATAAGTGTTCCGCACAAACGTTAGAGGGTATCACGTGGTACAGCGGTGAACCCCATTTTTGAGTAACTTAGTCAAACTGTATTATAGCCATACACCTATAACTTTCATTTTGCTTAATGTTTATATGGAACATGTGCATCCACTATTTTAAAATCAATTTTTGAATTTTGAACTTGGGCTATTTTCAGCAATATATGGCAATATTTATGCATTAGTTACTTATGCAGAGGGCACTATCAAGATTTATGGACTGCCCAAGGGCGAGTATTCGGACCAACATTTTAATATGGCCCGAGCCACAGGTTAGATAAGTTACATAAGTAACTAAAGCTTTTATTGCATTGAACAAACAAAATCGCATATACTTAACATGTTTTTGTTTTTGTACAGCGTGAACAAAGTGAACGCGTACATTGGTATCGCTTTCTTCCAAGATATCGAGCTTCTTTGCTATGAAATTATAAGATATGAGTACACCTGAAAATAGTGCGCCTGGTAAATGAGCGTGAAAGAAGTATATCTGTTTTATCATGAGATATGTATTCTGAGACGGGTAATGCATTTGGTTACATATGCACATTTGGAATAAATTTTCGGAATACATTTCGGAATCTAGTAAAATATTGCGACGGGATGCATCTAATAATTTCTGCAATTTGGCGAACTGATCTCATGTTTACAATAAAAAGTAGTTCGAGAAGTTTGCGTCCTACGATGTAAAATCATAACTTTTTATGAAATGAACAGCAACGGCAGGTTGTTTAATTAATTCTTCGTGAAATCTACGGAAATTTAAATTTATTTTGAAGGTTATGATAACGTATTTTGATGTTGAGGCAATTGTGTCATATTTTAAAATGTTTATCGATTAGATTTTACTTTCGTGAAAGGGAGATAATTCGTACAGTGTTGTATGCAAATTTTAAATACAGTCGTTTTACCAGTTCCGAACAGGGTTTCATATAAGCGCTGCTGCAGACGTCATCCACAAGCAGAGGAAATAAAATTTATGTGGTGTAATAATACAAATGTTTACTGATTCCAAAATATCGACATCTGTCCTCAAAAACACGTGGTAGTATGTTTTCTTGAAAAAAGCATTTCCGTGATCACGATTTGTTTACATCGTTAAACTAGGTCACCAACAATCTCTCGTACATTAGAAACAGCAAATTGAGAAAGTTATTTTGCGATTCCTTTAATTGAACGGGATTGAAATTTTAGATTATTAGGTAGTAAAAATTTGGAACTGGTAAAACAACTAAATGATCCAGTTATGCATACAACCGCTAGAATGTACCCCCTCATAGCGACGGTAGGATCTGCAAAACTCTACTTTCTCTCTATCCGAAATGACAAAACGATCGGGTACAACTTTTTAAAATTTTAATTACCGATTGTCATTTTCATATATTTATGAAAATAATTTTTTCTACCATTTAATTCAGCAATACATGGTTTGGTACATAAAAATTTGTTTCTTTTTCCAAAAAAAAAAAAAAACCATCCGTCGGACTATATGCATAGATCGACGACACCCCCCACACCCCCCCCCCCCGAATTTTCGGTTATATTCTGTCTTGCCACAACACAATTTTCCCAACAACGCTGTACAACAGCACGACAGTGCTATGTTTTGTGTTTTGTTGTCGTTTGCAACATAAAAATCCTTTTCACACAAGCATTTGGTTTTCAAGGGACACAACTCGTAACGTTCAATACCGAATATGGACCGCTCGGTCGTGTATGGACCGTTTGGTCTTCTACACTGTATTATTGTTATCATTTTCTCAGCTTTCGACCAATCAAATTAATTGTTACAGATGTGATATGCAATAAATATATATATATATGCTAGGGACTGGGATACAAGTGTAGTGTTTGTAATCCTCAAGCCAAACTCTAAAAGCTATTCCTTTCAAACTTTGTATCCTAAAAGTTGACATTTACCTGACCATCTTGAAGATGTGCACCTCTTTTTTGACAAATTTGGCAAATTATTACTATGAATTCCATGATAAACCAATTTTTTTTTTCAGTAGTAATTATTAGGGATGTCAAATCATCAAAAAGGTCTTCATGGTTAAATGTACTTGTTTCTTTTCTGATGGAGAACTTATTATACCCCCTCTAAGAAGAAATAGGGGGTATACTGGTTTACCTCTGTCCGTTCGAAAAAAAATAAATTTTGTAACAGTTTTCTCAGCAACTACTACCGGTAAACACAGCCTCTTGAAATTTTGTATGCGAGATCAATATGAAGTCCCATGCCACAAGTATGGATTTCAAGTCTGCCAGCCATCTACTTCTTGCTTACTCACTTAGTTGTAATGTATTTCCATTACTGGTAGGCCTGATCATGAAAAAGTTGTTATTTTTCTAGCATAGTTTACTAACTGAGCAGTAGCTCACAGAATCTTGTTTTTTTTTCAGCATAAATTATTTTTGAAAGGATGTCAAATTGGTTAAAAAATGCTCATTGATTGCTGTTTTTTTTTCTGATGGAGTACTCAAGTACTTAAAAACTGTTCTTCCAATGGAGAAGTTTCAAGCTTTGTTAAAGTCACTTGTTTTCATGTTTTATAAGTTTTACATGTACTTAAGGAATGATTGTAATTTTTTTCTATCTATGGGGTCATAGATAAAATTATTTGGTGCACATGGCATAAAACTGCGAAGCAGTTTATGCATACACGTGCACCAAATAATTTGATCTATGACCCCATAGATAGAAAAAAATTACAATCATTCCTTATAATTAAATTCAAAAATAAGTTCAATATTCATAACCATATATATCCATGTACCGTATATTTCCGTATATACGTCGCCCCAGTAGATACGTCGCACCCCCACCCCAGGCCAGCAAGCCCAGTATTTTCTAAAGGTCGTCTACATACGTCGCAGCCAAAAAATTGCCAGAGAACATTAAAGATTTGCTCGGCAAGAACCATTAATTTTCAATTCCATGAATAAAGAAACAAAAGCTTTTACTGGTGTTATTTATTATTTTTCTTCTTAATAAATATTGTTTGAATAGCTTGTGTAAATTAAACAAGTATGTAGATATTATTTTTTACATGTATGGATACAAACGATGAAGATTGCTTGAATATAACATGTACTTTTTTGCCAAAGTTTTTCACCAATTTTAATATTTTTCACGTTTTTTATGTTGTGAAAATGGCGACCTACAAAGGAAATACTGATTACCAGTATGTGCAAATGATTTGATCAAAAAAAAAAAAAAAAAACTCAGATTATTTGACTAATTTTAGTCACATTTACCTGTTCAGAATGAAACGGACATGCATCATGCATGCTTTATGTACATAAACATAACATGGCTTTATTGTCAACAGGTATACATGATACAAGCTACTTTATACAAACAGTAGACATGCTGAGCCGGAACTAATTTTGATAGCTGGCTTAATAATTGAATAACGAATAATGTAGTCAGGGTTCTATTGTCAAATGTGCCATATTTTATAAGATGCAGCTGTGGTAGAAGTATAATTCACGTTAATTATGTTAATTAATCCTGTAATACATGTATTATATATGGTATGCTTTGAATAAAAATAATAATAATAATAATAATAATAATAATAATAATAATAATAATAATAATAAAAATGATAATAATAATAATAATTTATTATACCCCCGCTTAAAAAAGTGGGGGGTATATAGTGATAGGGGTGTCCGTCCATGTGTCCGTCCTTCCGTTACACCTTAGGGTACCTATCACTTCTGCAACTCCTCCTAAACCCTTCAATGGATTTTCATGAAACTTTCACACAATCTTTGTGATATAATGTAGATGTGCACCTCCTATTTAAAAATTTGATCCGATGGATTTTCTTTATGTGGGGGGAGCGGGGGGTATTTTTTGTGAGCTTGTGGCTCAGTTTTTCTAGTTTGTTTTAATTATCCTACCTACCATTAAAGATGTCGCTGAAAATACAATCAATCTAATACTAGGTAAATGGAAGCATCTTGCTACATTGTACAACATACGTGCAGGAGTAGTAAGCTTGGCAGTGAAATGATAATGAATCGATTCAGGTCCAGACATTAATTTAATTGGACTTGTTATTCAGGTGTGATGCTTCTATGACACCTTAATTAGAATTCCCATCAGACAGTCCTTTTTTAATGTTTTATCATACAGTATTGGATTATTTTTTATTCTTTTTTTAGTTCAGGTAGATTTTATTTTCATATGCTTATATTTAAGAAAGAATCTTCAGTCTATATCGACTTATGGTAATCTTTTCAAGTAGATTAGCATTTCTACTTGATCTTCTTATGAAGTTGAGGTAGATTATAATTTATCTTACTTTAGTAGATTGATTGAAATGTTTAGCTCACCTAACCAAAGGTCATGTGATCTTGTGGCACAGTGCATTGTGTGTGCATATGAGTGTGTGAAGATATGACATAGCGAAGCATGTGTGAATATGTGTTAGTGTGTTTGTGTGTGTGCATTGTAAACACAGATTATTTTTATTTTCCTCTGAAACTATAGGCATATTTCAATCAAATTTAGTATCCATGGGCTGGTGCAATTCAGATTTGTTCATTTTGTTGCCATGACTACACAAACTGACCTAGTGGTGCAAAAATCTTCTCCAAAATGATGATGGGAGAAAAAAATCTGATATGATGTGTGGGTTCTCTAAGGGTTTTAAACAAAAGTTTGTTCATTTCGTGAAATGGGTTACACATTTTTGTGTTCAATTATTCAAAATTCGTAATTTTGAACAATTCAAAAATTACCTTTGACACGTCAGTTTGAAATCCAAGAGATGGCTGCCATTACTAAAATTGCAAGAACTTAATTGTCAATACAGGGTTTTTTATGTACCTATTGTGTTGAAATTTGTCCATCAGAAATTCAAGATGGTCAAAAAAAATCAAAAAAAAAAAAAAAATCAAAAAAAAATCAATAAATGAAAATTAAAAAGTTGAAACAATAAATGACCATATAAAACACAGGATGTTCCAGGTGAGCTTTACAAGCCCTTTTTTGGTCTCTTGTTACTGCTTTATTAGACATTTCAGACGTAAAGTATATAATATATATACATGTATATGGCACGCCTCACCAACAAAAGTTCGATAAAGTGCTTTAACGGTCGTTAAAGCGCTTTAACGAATTTAATGTTGCATTAGCGTCGATAACAAGAACAAAATTTCCACTATTTTTATTTAACGAACGATAAATGGATATTGATTCGATAAAGTGCTTTAACGACCGATAAAGCGATTTACCGTTCGTTAAAGCGATTTACCGTTCGTTAAAACGCTTTACCGTTCGT
Organism: Anadara kagoshimensis; assembly: GCA_021292105.1. NCBI lineage: Eukaryota > Metazoa > Mollusca > Bivalvia > Arcoida > Arcidae > Anadara > Anadara kagoshimensis. The sequence continues at coordinate 7,425,045 of CM037858.1, read as the reverse complement.
TAAAGCGCTTTACCGTTCGTTAAAGCGCTTTACCATTCGTTAAAGCGCTTTATCGAGATTTTAGAGCTTATTACCGATATTTATATTGCATTACCGAATTATCGAACTCACAGAAAGTCTATTACCGTTTATCGAAAAATTCAGCCAATCAGAGGGCGTGTAACAAAAGAATTACAGACGTTTCGTCCCATAGGACTTTTCGTCCCATGCCATTTCGTACCATTTTCGAGACATTTCGTACCATGTTCAGGACTTTTCGTCCCATAATTATAAGACGTTTCGTACCATAGGACTTTTCGTCCCATGACATTTCATAACATTTTAATGACTTTTTAAAGATATTTTCTTAATTAATTACTCTATTTATTTATTTATTTTTGTTTTTTACTGTGTTATAAATAAAATTTAGGACTTTTCGTCCCATGGCATTTCGTAATATTTTAATGACTTTTTAGAGATTTTATTAATTTATTTATTTATTTATTTTTGTTTTTTTACTGTGTTATAAATAAAATTTAGGACTTTTCGTCCCATGACATTTCGTAACATTTTAATGACTTTTTAAAGAGGTTTTATTTATTTATTTATTTATTATTTATTTATTTATTTTTTACTGTGTTATACTGAATAAAATTTAGTTACATATATATATTTAATTTCCCTTTTGTCTTTTTTTAAAGGGGGATGATTAAGGTATATATGTGAATACATCTTTATTTTTATATGAATTTAACTAACTACAAGTTTATGCCAGTAAACTATCTTTTCTCTCGCTTTATCATTAAATAAACTTTAAAGCCATAAAGTCTCGGGATTTCATTTTTTTAAATACCAATAAAAACAAAACACGTGTTTCCACAAGCTTTTATCGTTCAGTTGATGGAAACGTTCTACAAACATGAGGAAGCGTACGTGGGACTTATATCACTTTTACTTATCGTGATGTCCCGCTTATAGAAATGTAAGACTTAGAGTGACATATTGTTGAAAAATGGCAATGTTCAAAAAGTATGCATAAAATATGAAAAAATATGATGCAGAAAATACTTTAATAAGATGTGCACATGTCCAATATGTAATAATAACATCATGCAAATTTAGTTTCAGACTTAGTGGAGGTGTACATGTTCAATGAATATAATAAATTGGTATAACGAATGTATAATGCCAGGACGAAAAGTACTCCATGAGTCCGAATATGGCATGAAACGTTCTGTAAAAATTACTTAATGTTATGGTACATCTTAAAAATGTGGAAAGAAAAGTCCCCAAAAAGTTTACGAAATATCATGGGACGAAAAGCCCTATGGTACGAAACGTCTTAGAAGTATGGGACGAAAAGTCCTGAATATGGTACGAAATGGCATGGGACGAAAGTCCTATGGGACGAAACGTCTTGCTAAAATTGTATCAAGTTAATAAAAGTTAAATTAAATACATGGAATGAACTGATGATCTATACCTGCAATTTCTACATCTTATCGAACTTACTGACTTTCTTTTCGTCTAGTAAATATAAATATATAATAATATATAGATAAATTAATACATATAAATCTTACCTTGTCCCTCCATAATTCTCCGTTAGTTGATTCCTGATTAAAAAAAATCCCACGACTTTTGTATCCAGTAATGAAGCCATTTGAGTAGATCTACCTTGGAATGACAGCCGATTGGATTACGAAAATTGACCATACATCGACAACACTGGACACTAATGTACCAATCGATGATTGATTGTCTTATTACAAAGTTTTTAATAACTATTGTGATTTTAATAGGTCAATTAAATCAGGCGAAACTAAAAAATCAACAAGAATATGCGGGAAAGATACAATGATCGTCCATATTTAAAACAGGTTTTGTAACCATGTTTGCGCCAAAAAACTACAGTATCTGTTGTTATTATTATTATTTGTAACCGGCTTGGTCCTTGTGGATGCAAATGCCGTTAAAGTTACTATTACCATATTATTAAAAGCAGACGAGAGAGAGAGAGAGAGAGAGAGAGGTTTTGTTGATGAAGTGGTATCCAGGGACAATCACTGTAAATCATGCGATTAGCCAATCAAAACGCTCGTTACATATCTGTAACCATGACATATCGTATTAACAAATTATCGAACATATCGCATTAACGAATTATCGGACACATTCTTCATTACCGTTCGATAATTTTTAAAGACCGTTAAATCGCTTTATCGGTCGTTAAAGCGCTTTATCGAATCTATATCATTTACGTTCGTTAAATAAAAATAGTGGAAATTTGTTCTTGTTATCGACGCCAATGCAACATTAAACTCGTTAAAGCGCTTTAACGACTGTTAAAGCACTTTATCGAACTTTTGTTGTCGAGGCGTGCCATACATGTACTAGTAATTCAGTGATTAATTAACACCCAAATATCTTCAAAGGACAGGTACATCACAGGTGATACAGGATGTTTGAAAAATATGAAAATTATAAAAGCCTCTCTGCAGCTAATTAAAATTATTTCATTAACTTTTGTCATGAATTCATTAAACCACCTGTTTTGATCAGTTCCGAAGTAGTGCATCCAGTTTTCATACAAAAAAAAAAACATATTATGTTGATGTATACAAGCATATGTGTCTGTTTCATTTAGAACATTTCAGATTTTTCATTGATGAAAAAAAATGAAAATATTAATTAAAATAAATAAATAAATCATAAATTTTCTCAATTTTGTCATTTGTTTTGATATTTTAATTTATATAATTATTGATCGAATTATTTATAGATACCACTAATCAAATTTGTAAAGATGAGTGGGTTTAGCTGTTTACTTATAAATAAAACACATAAAATATTGATTAGAACACAAGCCATTCTCTGATACATCTAGAACTGCTTAACTGGAAGTACAGTTTTCAAGTACTCGAGGTACTTAAATACTCAAGGACAGAGAAGAAAGGAGAAACCTGTAAATTGTATTTTTGACAGATTTGATATTCCTTACTTATATCACACAGTTCTTCATTATTTATCATAGTTGTGTTCATAACTTTAACATGTTGACAACACGGTTAAAGTGGACCAATATTTATGATACATTTTGTACCCAAATGTCTTGATTTGGCTGGTACTCATTGTTTGGTTAAGCCAGGCTTAAGGTTGACTTATTGTTTAGTTAAGACAGGTTTAAGGTGGAATTAGTGTTTAGTTTAAGGTTGACTTATTGTTTAGTTTAGACAGGTTTAAGGTTGACTTATTGTTTAGTTAAGACAGGCTTAAGGTTGACTTATTGTTTGGTTAAGACAGGTTTAAGGTTGACTTATTGTTTGGTTAAGATTTAAGGTTGACTTATTGTTTAGTTCAGACAAGTTTAAGGTTGACTTATTGTTTAGTTAAGGCAGTTTTAAGGTGGACTTATTGTTTGGTTAAGGCAGTTTTAAGGTGGACTTATTGTTTAGTTAAGGCAGTTTTAAGGTGGACTTATTGTTTAGTTAAGACAGTTTTAAGGTTGACTCATTGTTTAGTTAAGGCAGGTTTAAGGTGGACTTACTGTTTAGGTTAGACAGGTTTAAGGTGGACTTATTGTTTGGTTTAGACAGGTTTAAGGTGGACTTATTGTTTGGTTTAGACAAGTTTAAGGTTGACTTATTGTTTAGTTTAGACAGGTTTAAGGTGGACTTATTGTTTAGTTAAGGCAGTTTTAAGGTGGACTTATTGTTTAGTTAAGACAGTTTTAAGGTTGACTCATTGTTTAGTTAAGGCAGGTTTAAGGTGGACTTACTGTTTAGTTAAGACAGGTTTAAGGTGAACTTACTGTTTGGTTTAGACAGGTTTAAGGTAGACTTATTGTTTAGTTAAGGCAGAATTAAGGTTGACTTATTGTTTAGTTAAAACAGGTTTAAGGTGGACTTATTGTTTAGTTAAGACAGGTCTTAGGTTTATTCAGAATATTTTTAGTTTTATGGTTTTTTGAGGGGTTAGTTGAGACAGGTTTAAGTTTTTTCAGGTTTCAATTTATTCAATTTAGATCCGTGTTTACTCTGGGGTCTGTTTAAAAACAGATTGAAAGTTTAGATTTGACAGGTTGAAGATTAACTCTAGGTGTTTTAGTTAAGTATTTTGATTATTACAGGTTGCACTATATTTACATTTATTTTGTTATATATTTACAGGGTTTAAGATGTTCTTCCTGATGTTTGATGCATGGGTTTAATATGTTCCTGCAGATGTATGCTGCACTAAAATACAAGTGATGGATAAGTGGCCAGAAAAAACTAATGGAGAAATTCCATGTCTACCAAAGAAATCACTTTTCTGTAGAAACTGGAATAAAAATTTCTCTTCTAATTCGTCTCAAGATGCCTGGAATGATGGACAGAATTTTGATGTTCTTGTGAAACGGAATTCAGTAAATGTTTCTAGAAATAGTGAATTTTCAAATCAAGATATAAATCAAAGTATGAAAAATGATGAAAATAGTGGACAAGTTTCACAAGCATTTTTACCTTCTACAAATCCTGATTATGAGAACTATCAGTTTCTTACACAGATTGATTGGACGCATTCTGGATTATCCCCCTTATTTAATTCCGGCGATATTTCTTCAGAAGGTTCCAACTCGGCTGCGAGTAGCTTTCAGTGCAGTGCGCCATCGACACCATTTTCTTCAAATAACGATGGAGCAACAACTCCTAATTCTCTATCTGAAAGCAATAAAAACTTCAACAATATCTGGCTACAATCAACTCCTAATAGTGACAAAAGTGATAAGTATTCGGAAGAGACCGTCACATGGGATCAAAATTTGAAACAGAACTCGCCAGAATCAAATATGTTGCCTTCACCATTATTGCCAAAAGAAACCAAATTAGATGGAGATTTTGAACATGTCAATAATAACTCGAATTCCGTCAAACCATCAGTTTTCCAGACTAAGTATGGGTTGGGAAATTTGTCTCTGTATCCGCTAGATGAAATGGAAAAGAAGTCGAAAAAAGTTCATTATGAAGACATTACGGCCAACAGAAATGAAAAATTCACTGTTATTACTAACTTTCCATTTCAGAAAATGAATACCGATAAACAAAAAGAGAATGGAAAACATAAATGTCAGCCAGAACAGTCACCTCACCTCTCAAGTTCTATGGAAATGTTTCCCTCAAATGAAAAGAAACTGTCTCAAAATTCTAGTCTGTCGAAGCAAAATATCAACCCAAACTTGGACATGGAAATATCTAAAACTTTTTGTGGCAAAACAGTTTCAAGGAAACCATCCGAAACTGACAGCATGAGTGTAAATGATATTACTAGTACAACAAGTGCTCAGGATTTTAAAATTGCCGGAAAAGACAAAAAATGGTTGATAAATCACAAGGAATGTCAAGTGTGTGGTGATAGATCAGCAGGATTCTACTGTAATGCATTTATATGTGAAGCATGTAAGGTATGTACAATTTGTCTCTTTAAAATCACTAGTTGCTAGGACATTAAGAATTCATGAAAAACCCAGGCTATAACATTTTTGTATTCTCAATCTCTTATCTACTACAAAGTTTTTTTAGGTTTTAGCTCACCTGGCAAAAGGTCAAAGAGCTTATGGTATTGTGCAGGTTGTGGGGGTTTTGTATTATATGAAATTGACGGATCGTCAGCCACGCCCACTTTGTTCTGACAAAGGGTCGACATGCTTGAATTGCACGCAAAAAGAATGAAAACTCGGCCTGAATTGTGCGGTTTAATGATGTCACTGACACTAGAACGTCATTAGTTGCCGTGACGCTGCTTTGGTACCGTAATGGCGGCCAGTGTCCGGACAATGTTGGCCGGCGATACGTCAATTCCATTTTCATATCAAGTTATATAACTGGTTTGGCAGTTCTCAAAGTACTGTTGCTTCTTCCACCTTCCCAAGAACTGACCAGCTCCAAGTGAGTGAAAGAATCTTGACACTGGCTTAAAACACTCCACACTACTCCAAATAAAGTGGGACAGCATTGTAGGTAAACAAATAATTAACATTCCCCTGGTAAAACTGGTAAAATTTATTATTAATTTACTATCTGTGATACCAACTACAGTTTTAATATTGTTGATTCAGAACAAGGTTTGTCAAATATAATTAGAATGAGGTTGAGATTTTGCTATATGGCACCACAAGTAGTGGTTGAGTCTACAGAAAAACATGTTTATGAAACAACAAAGCCCTGGGGTCTGTTTTTAACTTCATTACAAAGCAACTTCTTTATATTGTTATATACATGTAAAGACTTATATAGAGGAGGGGTTTGACCCAATATCAGAGCTGCCAACTGACCCGCAACCCGCAGGTCCAACCCGCAGTTACACATGAATTCTCGCTGACCTGCCAAGACAGGGACTGACCTGCAAATTATCATACAATTTCAGTATTTGCAGTGTTCATTCATAACCACTCAAATCCACATGTAATCGCAGCAAATTTGAGTTATTACATTGGTGGACTTGGGATGTAATCAGGATTAATTTTGTGCTGGTAGAGGGTGAAAAAGCACAGCATGCATATACTGTATCTATTTCTCTGTAAAATTACACCACAATGTGCCATTTTTAATCTAATTTTCATGGGGGGGGGGGGGGGTGGTGCAACTAACTTGGCAGTGCCCAACACACCTTATTTGGCTGGATCTCGGCTGGACTGGCAATTACACAAAATAGGGTTGGCAGCTCTGCAATATTTGACTTCATACTATTCATGTGTTCATTGTAAGCGTATTTGTTGTATTCTTGGTTTACTGTATTTCTTGCACCACAAAATACATCAGTTAAAAATCCATTTCATTGGTTCTCAACTAACAATACACTTCATATTTTATTGGTTAATCCTAGTGGGAAAATAAAAGTTTGTAGGCTATTTTGCACACAGGGTTGCAAGATGGAGATATCTTTTTATGGACATTTCACTCTGGGGTGCACAAAAAATTACAAAATCAACCAACAGCCATTGACTACTAAAGTCACAAATATGGCCTACAAAGATGATAAAATTGATGCATTTTTCAACCCAAAAATCACATTTAAATATTTTTGTTGAAATTTCAGAAATTCTTTGTGAGAGCATGCAAACAAGAAAAATTGAAATATGTTTGTTTGAGAGACAAGAATTGTACTATCACAAAAGAAAGTAGAGTTCAGTGTCAATTCTGTCGTTACCAGAAATGTCTACAGCTGAAAATGTTTTGTCCAGGTAAGTCATTTTAACTTGTTATATCCCCACTCTGAAGAAGTTTACCTTTGTCTATTCGCCTCTCCATCCGAAACAAAAATTTTTGTGACAGTTTCTCAGCAACTACTAAACACGGCCACTTAGAATTAGGGATGGGTATTATCAAATTTTTGTATCACGATATATTATGATACGCAGATGCTGTATCGCGATACGTATCATAATATATTATTTAAAACTGAGGAAGGTAAAGAGCCTTTTACAATGTTGAATCGTCGCTGTCGGCCATGTTAATAACACGTTGTTATGAAACAAGTTTTGTTTCGGCTGTTTCGTATCTGGTTGATAGCTTTACCTATAGTATGATGTAATATTTATATAAATTCCAGTCAGTTGAGTTATAAACAAATTGGACGGCTCTACGGCAGTTTGTGCGTTCATTTAAGCTATAAAAAGATAGGTTACTTGACTTTTCAAAAATACCGGTATTACCGGATCGGATCTGTCATATGGCGATACGTATGTATTATGAGACTGTATTGTGATATACCGGTATACCGATAAAACCGCACACCACTACTTGGAATTGGTATGCAAGTTTAGTATGAGGTCCCATACTGCAAGTATCCATTTCAAGTCTTTTAGACATCAACTTCACCTTTTGTTTGTATTCTAACATATGTTAAAAAAGTAGTGGTATACTAAGTGAGCAGTAGCTCACAGATTTCTTGTTTATTCTAATATAGCCACAACAATAGCATTACTAAGCATTCAGAAATATTCTGCATTTGGTATGCTAAAATGATGATGGCCATAACTTGGGGGAATCTCTGCCAAATATCCTCAAAGTTCTAAGATGTTATATGGATAACTATAAATTACTATAAATCTTAAGTGACAAAATTATACCACTATAGTAGGTTGATTGGTAGAGTGCTCGCTCTATATATGGAGTTCATTGCTTTGAACCCCAACCAGATCTGGCTTGAAAGACTTGAAAATAGTTAGTGACTGTTCTTTCATCAATGAATTAGCATTTAGAAATGAATCACGGTCCTTTTGAAGAGAACTTAAAAACTACTGCCGCGTGTCACTGTAGGCATGGCACATAAAAATCTACCTGCACATTGCCCAAAGGTCAAAATTTCTGCCACTTCACATGCTGGTGACATTTGGATAGCTGGTGACATCTACCGTAGATTTAGTGAAATATTCCTGACTGGGACATTAAATCCCATTTAGTCAGTTATGTGACAAATCGTATTTGACTAATCTTATAGTTCAAACTCGTATCTTAGTTAGAATAAACTGTTTTATTTTGCATTTGTATACTCACATAGACATTATCTATTAATTCCTGTTTGTTTTGGTTTTTAAAGCCTCAGGTAGTATGAAGAAAGAAGATAAAAATGTATCGGATATACCTTGTAGAGTGTGTGGTGCTCCCTCCTCAGGTTTTCACTTCGGTGCTCTTACGTGTGAAGGATGTAAGGTGAGTACAAGTAATGAGTATTGGATATACCATGCAGAGTGTGTGTTGATCCCTCCTCAGGTTTTCACTTCGGTGCTCTTACGTGTGAAGGATGTAAGGTGAGTACAAGTAATGAGTATTGGATATACCATGCAGAGTGTGTGGTGATCCCTCCTCAGGTTTTCACTTCGGTGCTCTTACATGTAAAGGATGTAAGGTGAGTACAAGTAATGAGTATTGAATATATCATGTATAGTGTGTGGTGCTCCCTCCTCAGGTTTTCACTTTGGTGCTCTTACATGTGAAGGATGTAAGGTGAGTACAAGTAATGAGTATTGGATATACCATGTAGAGTGTGTGGTGCTCCCTCCTCAGGTTTTCACTTCGGTGCTCTTACATGTGAAAGATGTAAGGTGAGTACAAGTAATGAGTATCAGATATACCAGATAAGGCATGTGTTTTTCCTTCATTAGGTTTTATCTTTGGTGCTCTTACATGTGAAGGATGTAAGATGAGTGCAGGTAATGAGTATTGGATATACCAGATAGTAGGGCATGTGTTGTTTCTTCGTTAGGTTTTCACTTTGGTGCTCTGACATGTGAAGGATGTAAAGTGAGTGCAAGCAATGAGTCTCTGAAATACCACATAGGCCATGTGGTGTACCTTCATTAGATTTCCACTTCATTGCTCTTTGATGCTTGTTTATACCCTGGATATTCAAACTAGTTTTGCTCTTTTATATTAGTCATATATTGATTCTGAACATGTGTTATAGGAGTTAACAACCAAAGGCAGGCAATGTTATTATGTAGGTCAAAGTATAAGTATCAGTTGCTTAGCAACATCATTTGACACAGTTTCTAACTACACATATTCGTTTTTGTACCAAGAAATCCCAAATCTACCCAAGTCAAATTTTGAATAGTACAGCCACTCTTGGGAAAGACAGGCCCTAGAGTGAGGTTTTGTTGGTTTGCTTGCTGAAGGTTCATGGTTTTTCCCAGGCACTCTGGTTTCCTCTGCCATTTCTGAACTGGAGTTAATCAGTTCGTTTGCCAAAGGTTGTTGGTTTTTCTCCAGGCAATCTGGTTTACTCTACCATTCCTGAACTGACTGCCTTGATATTGATGAAAGGATCTTCTTGAAAGGAACCAGTAAAAGTGGCCTTTATGGGCAGATGGCCTTTATATACAGTTTCAAATAATATGAATAAAGAACAATTGAGATACAATTCTACTGGCCTTTATAAGCAGTTGGCCCTTATATAGAGGTGGCCTTTAAGGCAGGTTAGACTGTATAAACATTAACTTATAAGTTGCAATTTATTGAAGGCATGTTATTTTTGTGTTTTAGGGATTTTTCAGAAGAATGGCTAAAGAAAGAGAAAGTAATAAGTATCATTGCTCAAAAGGTGGTTTTTGTGAGATAAATTCCCTGACTAGAAACATATGTAAAGCCTGTAGATACAAAAAATGTTTAGAAGCTAATATGTCTATAGAAGGTTAGTTAACATATAATTACTATAAAATCATTCATTTTTGTGGTATCCCAATTTGTCATTTTCGTGGACACTGAATCAAGAGTCCGGAAATGGTCAAATTTGTCGGACATGACTGGCAAAAATTACTTTGACTGGCCTGAAAAATCAGCAGTGAAAAATCATGCATCAGCCATTTTCTTTTTTGGGACATTTTCAATAAAAGCAGTCAAAATGCGAAATCATTGATTTTTTGGTGTACTAATTTTCGTTTTTTTTCCCTGGATACCCTGACACTCGTGTGCATGTAAATTTACATGCCATTGAAATAGTGTAAATAACTAACTTGCCTGAAAAAATAACCACAAATTATCAATTTATCACCCCACAAAATGAGAAAATGGTATTTTTCTTAGAATTTAATGTTGTTGTACGGCGTTCATGACAGGGAAAGCATACATTGATATCGCTTTCTCTAAGCTCGAGCTTCTTTACTATGAAATAGTTTGAAATAGTATGCATCAGAAATAGTGCGCCTGGTAAATGAACGTAAAAGGAATATATCTGTTTTATCGTGAGATATGTATTCTTAGACGGGTAATGCATTTGGTTACATGTGCACATTTGAAATAGATTTTCGGAATATATTTGGGAATCTAGTAACATATTGTGGCGGGATGCAATAATTTGTGCAGTCTGATGAGCTGATCTTGTAGAATACAATAAAAAGTAGTCCCGTAAGTTTGCGTCGTACGGTGTAAAATCATAACTTTTTATGAAATAAACAACAATGGCAGGTGAATTTAACTAATTCTTTATAAAATCTGCGGTAATTTAAATTTATTTTGAAGGGTACAATAACGTCTTTCGGTGTGTCACATTTAAAAACTGATTTATTGATTAGATTTGACTTCCGTGAAAGGGAGATAAATCGTACAGTGTATGAAAACATCATTCCATGCAAACTGAGCGCATGGAATACAAATGTGGCCGATTTGGAAGTAAAATTAACATGAAACGGGAATATTGTGAGTGATAATCAGCAGCAGTCCAGTTATATTCATAATCCTGCCCCACAGCATTTTCCCAACTACACCGTACAGCCGCACGGCAGTGCTATGTTTAAAGTCAACATTTGTGCTCTTACTCATATATAGAATATCTGAAAATGAAAATTACATGATAGACAGTGCCCTGCTCACTAGTGCTCTTGTTTTAAAATACATCATGCAGGTCAAAATTTATATTGTAGCCAGCAGGATAGGAAGACAGCCAAACGCTGTGAAACATGCCATATCATTAGAGCTCCAAAATAGATCGGGCCCAGGTGAAAGGAAGGGATTTGATGTCATGAATTCTTCAGATCAGGGTACAGACATTTTAATGGAAATCAAACAAGAGCCACTTTCAAATGAGAATTCTGTAGATTGTTCAGAATACGAAAATAATCTTACAGGGCATGATAATACTGGTGGAGGAATGTTTTGTGGAAATTCCACACTGGAAAATAGAATTGGCATGGAAAAGGATAGATTATTTGGAGAAAATGCTGGAAATATACAAAGTATGGATACTTCTTCCCTTGGAACAAGTTCTGGTGATAATACCAAAGATAGTACAGAAAGTTCTAGTGGAGTGGATGATGACAGTTGGATGGAAATTATATTAAAAATTGAAAAGGCCAACAAGGAGTTAATACAAATGTGTAAACAGGTTAGTTTGTATGGTAGATACAGTAAAACTCACAATAGTGACCACCTCCATTTAAAGAGCACCTGTTTATTAACACCACTGTTTTACAGGTCATTTGCACCTGTCACAGCACCTGTTTATTAACACCACTGTTTTACAGGTCATTTGCACCTGTCACAGCACCTGTTTATTAACACCACTGTTTTACAGGTCATTTGCACCTGTCACAGCACCTGTTTATTAACACCAATGTTTTACAGGTCATTTGCACCTGTCACAGCACCTGTTTATTAACACCAATGTTTTACAGGTCATTTGCACCTGTCACAGCACCTGTTTAACACCACTGTTTTACAGGTCATTTGCACCTGTCACAGCACCTGTTTATTAACACCAATGTTTACAGGTCATTTGCTTCACATTTCAACCAAAAAGTGCCACTATATAAAGAGCACCTGTTAATTAACACCACTGTTTTGAGGTCCTTTGCTTCATATTTAAAACCAGTGATTTTGTTACATTTTCTGAAAACTACCCTCTGCCGAAATTGAAGTTCTGAGATCTAGCACACTGCATTACAATCTGTTGACAATAGCTAGTATATCCATTGTAAAGAAAATATATAGTGGTACTAGCTGATATTTTTTCGGGCATGGACAACTAGATTTGAATTTTTTAGTGCATCACCATTGTTTTGCAGAATTTTAGTAGACAAATCAGGGACATTTTAGTCAATTTTCCCTAGGGGAAACTACCTTTATTCAATAGTAGTTTTAAGCAGACAAAATAATTGAAAAAGTATTGATCTTCTGTATAAAAAGTACATTCCATTAATACCAGTGTTTTATGCCCCTTGGCTTCATATTTCAACCAAAAATAACATCTGTATATTGGCCACCTGTCTTTTTATTCAATATTTTAAAGATAGGACTTGCAAAAAAAAATTAAGTTGATATTAGGTATCACAATTATACCCCTTTATTCCCAAATTATTAACCTGAATGTTGGGAAGGGGTGGGGGGGTGTTTGGCTCTCAAAAGACAGTTCTAGTTATTATTTGAAAATCTCCCAAGCATAAAAATTAAAAACTTGAAAAATTGAAATTTTATTGTCTGAAAATTTCTAAGCATGCATAAAAAACTGATAACTTTTAATGTTAGAATTTTAATATTTGAAAATCTCTAAACATAAAAATTGATAACTTGTAAAATTGAAATTTTATTTGATAATTTGAAAACCTCTTAACATAAATATTGCTGACTTGTAAAATTGATATTTTATAATTTGAAAATCTTTAAATATAAAAATTGATAACTTGTAATGTTAGATTTTAATATTTGAAAATTTCTAAACATAAAAAATTGATAACTTGTAAAATTGAAATTTTATTTTATTATTTGAACACCTCTTAACATAAATATTGATGACTTGTAAAATTGATATTTTATAATTTGAAAATCTTTAAACATAAAAATTGATAACTTGTAATGTTAAAATTTTAATATTTGTAAATCTCTAAACATAAAAATTGATAACTTGTAAAATTGAAATTTTATTTGATAATTTGAAAACCTCTTAACATAAATATTGCTGACTTGTAAAATTGATATTTTATAATTTGAAAATCTTTAAACATAAAAATTGATAACTTGTAATGTTAGATTTTAATATTTGATATTGTGACTGAAGCTAATGCTAAGCTTTCTGTTAATATTTATAATATGACTGTATCTCTCTTCGATGAAACATACAGAAGCAATTGTATTGCAATTCCTGTTGAAAGACAATAGGGGTCAAGACCCTTGATGTTTATCAATTTTCCCGCAATATTTCGCCATGTCCCGTACAGGGGGTCACGTGATCATGTGAGATATGTCAATCTCGCATGGCTAAAAACCCTATATCACACGAGCAGATATGACAAAAAATGGCACCAAGGTACAAAATATTTATTAAAAGAAAGAATTATAAATATAAGAAATGACATTTCTGATCATGGTATTTAATGAAAGATAGTGTGGCGTGTGCCAAATTCAAAATGAAGGGTTTTGCCGAATTTGGCATGCGCCACACTATCTTTATTACCCCTTGAAATACCATTATACGTTTGTATATGTACATATTTGTAGGAGCCTACACATTATGATGAGAAGAATTTTCAAAATGCTGAAAATTGTTGGAATTTTATGATGAAAGAATTTGACCACAATGCACTCTGTACTATTAGGTTTGCCAAAAAAGTGCTTGGTAAGTATGCATATTTCATTGTCACATCTGTACATTGTGTGAACCAATTGCAGTTAGGATTACCTTATTCCCTTGGATTTTGTGTCAACATCAGTTTCAATTACCTTATTCCCTTGGTTTATGTGTCAACATCAGTTTCAATAACCTTTTTCTCTTGCCTTATGTGTCTACGTTAGTTTCAATAACCTTATCTCCTTGGTATATGCATCAACATCAGTACCAATAACCTTATTCCAGTCATTATCAGTTTCAATTACTTTTTCCCTTGGCTTATGTGTCAACATCAGTTTCAGTTACTTTTTCCCTTGGCTTATGTGTCAACATCAGTTTCAGTTACTTTTTCCCTTGGCTTATGTGTCAACATCAGTTTCAGTTACCTTATTCCCTTGTCTTATGTGTCAACATCAGTTTCAGTTACCTTATTCCCTTGGTTTATGTGTCAACATTGGTTACAATTACTTTATTCCCTTGGTTTATGTGTCAATATCAGTTTCAATAACCCTTTTACCTTGCCTTATGTGTCAGCATCAGTTTCAATTACCTTATTCCCTTGGCTTATGTGTCAACATCAGTTTCAGTTACCTTATTCCCTTGTCTTATGTGTCAACATCAGTTTCAGTTACCTTATTCCCTTGGTTTATGTGTCAACATTGGTTACAATTACTTTATTCCCTTGGTTTATGTGTCAATATCAGTTTTAATAACCCTTTTACCTTGCCTTATGTGTCAGAATCAGTTTCAATTACCTTATTCCCTTGGTTTATGTGACAACATCAGTTACAAAATTACCTAATTTCTTAGGTTTATGCATCAACATCTGTTTCAATAACCTTATTCGCTTTGTTTATGTGTCAACATCAGTTTCAGTTTTCTTATTCCCTTGGCTCATCTGTCAACATCAGTTTCAATTTTCTTGTCAGTTGATTGCAGTGACATTATTCACACATTTTATTTTCGGGTTGTCAGGTGACAGTTAGTGCAAATGACAGATCGCCTGCCACGCCCACAATGTTGACAAAGGTCCGGCATGATTGAGTTACACACAAAAAGAGTGAAAACTCAGCCTGAATTGTGCCATTTTATGACGTCATTGTCACTAGTGTGTCATTAGTTGTTGTGACACTGCTTTGGTTTCCTGATGGTGGCCATTGTCGGAACATAATAGGCATGACCGGTGATACGTCAAGTGTGCTTTAAGTACATTAAAATAAGATATTCACAACAGTGTTTTATTTTTTTGTCTTGTTAATCTTACAAATTTACTCGAAAATAAAACAAATATTCAGATTTACTGTATTGTTCATGAATGATATGGTTATATGTTAGTTCTCGTTCTATGCTTTAACATGTTTTATTTTATTATTTTTCAGGTTTTAAAACATTGACAATGGATGATCAGGTGAAATTAATTCAATCTTCAATATATCCCATCGTGGTTTTAAACTTTTCTAGATATTTTGACAATACAACTAAACAGTTTAGATATTTCAATTTTGGGAAGGAAGAGATGGAAGGTATATTTCGTCTTTTCCCAATGCTGAAGATATTGGCTTCACATTTTAGACATGCTGGTGAAATGGTACATAACCTGGAGTTAGATGAATTGGAATATTGTTTTTTGAGCACTTTGTTATTATACAATGGAGGTAAGGAATAATTCATTATAAATTATAATTTAATTTAAGCCCTCTACAGGCATTGCCTATAGGCTTGCACCCAATGCATTTGCCATCTTGTTGAGCACATTTTCTAGACATTTTCCCCATTAATATTTTTATTGCCATACAGGGACTAAAGCATGAGCATACAGATCATAATGTCTCCTACCACTTAGGTTTGAATCCCACTTGGCTAAAAAATATTTAGCGACTGGTGCTTAGGATATGTCTGGCGTCTGTTTATAGACCAATTTAATTTAAATTTGGTTTATAGAATATAGGTGCCTAGCAATTTAACATATACAATAGGTTTGCCTGTAACTTTTTTCATCGGTGTGTTATTAATAGGATTATGCAAATTAGATGCTAAAATTAGCCAATTCTTTGAGTGAGTAAGTGAGTAATGGTGTTTAACGTCCCAGTCAAGAATATTTCTTTTATATCCAGATGTTGCCAGCTTTAGGCGAAGGTGCAGAAATTTTGCCTGTGCATTGCGCTGAAGGCATTATACAGTAGGGTTCTTTATTTCCTAAGCCACCATGACATGGGACCTCATTTATTTTAAGTTCTCATCCGAAAGAACCATGACTTTAATTTCATAATGCCGGGTGCTTGGCGAAAGAACAGTTACTACCCACTTTCAAGTCTTGGGTCAGACCTGGTTGGGGTTTGAACCCACAACCTCCCACTTACAGAGTGAGCACTCTACCAACTTAGCTACCGCAGTGGTCTGCCAATTCTCTGAATTTTGTCTTTTAAAACCATGTGACCAAATGTTCATATTTGGTGTAGTAAGTTCCTAGGTTTAGTAGATTAAAATTTGTAATGTTTGTACTGATCAGAAATCTTATACAAGTAACTATAAATAGAACTAGAGGCTCCCAGGAGCCTGTATAGCTCACCTAGGTAGAGTTGTTGCAGAATGAAAATCAACAGATTGTCTAATGTTTAAATAAATGCTTGAAATTTATTACACAATATTTATTTCTATCACAAAATTTCAATATTATTTCCTTTCAAAACTAAACCATATTTCAAAATTTTAAGACAATACATCCAAGTATCATCGACTTTTCATGTATAATACCTGAGAAATTTTCCTTATCCAAAAACTGGTCAATGGACCATGAAATTATGGTCAAGGACAAAAGCCATAAGGCAGTCTGACTGATGTACTATCCAAGATCAAGCTATATACCAAATATCATTGACCTACCATTGTAGTATTTGAGATTTAGAGAAACTAACCTAATCCAAAAAGTTCAACATAGTCACTGGAGGGTTAAGTTTAGGTCAAAGACAAAAGTCATATGGCAGACTGACATGTACTCTCCAAGACTAAGACACATACCAAATATCATTGCAATTGGCCAAGTGGTTTCACAGGAGTTGATTTTTAAATGCAGATGTTATTTTAAAATACCAAATGTAAAGACCCAAATGACTATTGTGGCCGAGTTTGGTTCCAATTGACTCAGTAGTTTCAGAGAAAAATATGTATGAACTTATTTTCCCATAGGGTCCAATGTTAAAATATGTTTTCCACTGACGGCCATCTTGGATTTTGTGTGGCCCTCAAAAACACCAATGTTGTAGGGTGCCACCCAAAGACTATTGTGGCCAAGTTTGGTTCCAATTGGCTTAGGGGTTTTAGAGAAAAAGATCTTTGATATTGTTCCCATAGGGTCCAATGTTAACCTATTTTCCCAGTTGGCGGCCATCTTGGATCAGGTGCAGACTTAAAAAAACACCGGTTTCAGAAGGTACCATTTAAGGACTACTATGACCAAGTTTGGTTCTAATTCGCTCAGTAGTATTAGAGAAAAATATCTTTGAACATATTTTCCCATAAGGTCCAATGTTACAATATGTTCTCCACTGGCGGCCATCTTGGATTTGGTGTGGCCTTCAAAAACCCCAATGTTGTAGGGGGCCATTCAAAGACTATTGTGGCCAAGTTTGGTTCCAATTGGCTAAAGGGTTTTAGAGAAAAAGATCTTTGATATTGTTCCCATAGGGTCCAATGTTAACCTATGTTCCCCGCTGGCCGCCATCTTGGATTAGGTGCAGAATTAAAAAAACACTGTTTTCAGAAGGTACCATCTAAGGACTACTGTGACCAAATTTGGTTCCAATTGGCTCAGTAGTTTCAGAGCAAAATATCTTTGAACGTATTTTCCCATAAGGTCCAATGTTAAAATATGTTCTCCGCTGGCGGCCATCTTGGATTTGGTGTGGCCCTCAAAAACCGCAATGTTATAGGGGGCCATCCAAAAACTATTGTGGCCAAGTTTGGTTCCCATTGGCTAAAGGGTTTTAGAGAAAAAGATCTTTGATATTGTTCCCATAGGGTCCAATGTTAACCTATGTTCCTCGCTGGCCGCCATCTTGGATTAGGTGCAGACTTAAAAAACACCAGTTTCAGAAGGTACCATCTAAGGACTACTGTGACCAAATTTGGTTCCAATTGGCTCAGTAGTTTCAGAGCAAAATATCTTTGAACGTATTTTCCCATAAGGTCCAATGTTAAAATATGTTCTCCGCTGGCGGCCATCTTGGATTTGGTGTGGCCCTCAAAAACCGCAATGTTATAGGGGGCCATCCAAAAACTATTGTGGCCAAGTTTGGTTCCCATTGGCTAAAGGGTTTTAGAGAAAAAGATCTTTGATATTGTTCCCATAGGGTCCAATGTTAACCTATGTTCCTCGCTGGCCGCCATCTTGGATTAGGTGCAGACTTAAAAAACACCATTTTCAGAAGGTACCATCTAAGGACTACTGTGACCAAGTTTGGTTCCAATTGGCTCAGTAGTTTCAGAGAAAAATATCTTTGAACATATTTTCCCATAGGGTCCAATGTTAATCTATGTTACCCGCTGGCGGCCATCTTGGATTAGGTGCGGACATGTCGGACACAATTTTTAAAGTAGACCACCCAAGGACTGTTGTGACAAAGTTTGGTTGCAAATGGCCCAGTGGTTTCTGAGGAGTTGATCTTTAACGACGGACGGACGACGACGACGCCGACGACAACGACGACGACGACGACGGACGCAAAGTGATGGCAAAAGCTCACATGGCCTTTTAGGCCAGGTGAGCTAAAGAGCAGATAAATTGGCAAGGATATGTCATAACTTATCTGAAAAGGTCAAGGTCACAGAGGGTTGTGTTTGGAAAATTGTTTTCTAGCCTTAATTCATTATTTTTTCCGAGAAATTTCATGAAACTTCACACAAATGATCCCTTAAGTGCAAGAATTTGTCTTCACAAGAGATTGGAGTAGTGGAGTGGAGAGCAATGTAGTTTTATGCATCGGTCAAGATAAATAGAGTCTGTTGCCTGTTTGTGACCGATACCGTATGATCTCAGTCAGGGATGATGTGGTGTATCATATCCCAATTCAGGCTTTGCCGAGATTGGGATATGTTACATCACATCACCTGAGACTGAGATCAACCCATATCAGTCACAAACAGGTGACAGATTCTATTTCTCGTACCATTACAGTGTTTATATCTGTGATAAGTATAAAACAAAACACGTACCCTGATGGGGCCTCTTGCATTCCTTTGGGCACCTAATGCATTCTACAAATCCGCCCTTTGAAAATAATCCCATCTACAACACTTCAAAATTTTAAAATATCATTGATTTGTATTTGATGCAAATATAAAACAATGAAATATTTTGAATAAAAAGTAAAATAAAACATATATTTGAAAAATAAAGAAAGAAAGGCTTTGTTTTGATGAAGTCAAGAACAATGATCGGATACGTCATCCTGATTGTTCAATTGTCGCATGAGGCAGTATCAGACAAACTGAACAAGATAGAAAAATCTAGCACTGGTGTGTGCATGAGATTTGTCTGTCTGAGGCACGAGAAATTTTATGGATAGTATCACAAATTAGTTTTTGTGTATTTTTATGTATTGATAGATGTACCAGATTTAACTGAGGCAGCTAAAGTGGCAGAATTACAAGAAGAAATAGGTTATGCAATACAGTGTTATGAAGAAAGTAAGTAATCACTTGTATCTTGATGTTGGATATATGTTGTGCTGAAATCTGAACTGATTTTTAGCTCACCTGGCCAAAGGCCATGTGAGCTTTTGCCATCACTTGGCGTCCGTCGTCTGGCGTCCGTCGTCTGGCGTCCGTCGTCCGTCGTCGTCGTCCGTCCGTAAACTTTTCACATTTTGACTATCTCCTCTGACACCACTGGAGCAATTTTAACCAAACTTTACAAGAATGATGTATGGAAGGTCCTTTACTTAGATTGCCGAAATTTTTTTGATCCGCCAAAAAACATGGCTGCCAGCACAGAAGATAGTTTAACATTGGACCCTATGGGAAAAATGCATTTTTAACTATTTCCTCAGAAATGACTGAAGCAAATTTAACCAAACTTTACAGGAATGGTGTAAGGAAGGTCCTTTATTTGGATTGCCAAAATTTTTCTGATCCGTCAAAAAACATGGCTGCCAGCGCAGAAGATAGTTTAACATTGGACCCTATGGGAAAAGCATAAATTTGCTATCTTCTTTGAAACCGCTGAGCTAATTTGAACCAAACTTTACAGGAATAATGTATGTAAGGTCATTTACTAAGATTGCCCAAATTTTTCTGATCTGCCAAAAAAAATGGCCGCCAGGGCCAAACAAAGTTTAACATTGGGCCCTATGGGAAAACGCACATTTTGGTTATCTTCTCTGAAACGACTGAAGCGAATTCAATTAAACTTTACAGGAATGATGTATGGAAGGTCTTTTGCAAAGATTGCCGAAATTTTTCTGATCCGCCTAAAAACATGGCTGCCAGCGGGGAACATAGTTTAACATTGGACCCTATGGGAAAAACACATTTTGGCTATCTCCTCTGAAACTACTGAAGCAAACTTAACCAAACTTTAGAGAAATGATGTATTGGAGGTCCTTCACAAAGATTGCCAAAATTTTTCTGATCCACCTAAAAACATGGCCGCCAGCGCAGAAGATAGTTTAACATTGGACCCTATGGGAAAAACAAATTTTTGGCTATCTCCTCAGAAATGACTGAAGCGAATTTAACCAAACTTTACAGAAATGATGTAAAGAAGGTCCTTTACTTAGATTGCCAAATTTTTCTGATCTGCCAATAAACATGGCTGCCAACGCAGGAGATATTTTAATATTGGACCCTATGGGAAAAGCATATATATGCTATCTCCTCTGAAGCTAGTGAAGCAAATTTAACAAAACTTCACAGGAATGATGTATAGAAGGTCCTTTACTTAGATTGCCAAAATTTTTCTGATCCGCCAAAAAACATGGCTGTCAGCGCAAAAGATAGTTAAACATTGGACCCTGTGGGAAAAACACGTTTTTGACTATGTCCTCAGAAATGACTGAAGCAAGTTGAACCAAACTTTACAGGAATGATGTATAGAAGGTCCTTTACATAGATTGCCAAAATTTTTCTGATCTGCCATAAAACATGGCTGCCAGCGGAGAAAGTTGTTTCACATTGGACCCTATTGGAAAAGCATATATACAAATTTGCTTTAAAAGCATTTTAGTCAGGTGAGCGATACAGGCTCATCCTGAGCCTCTGGTTCAGTGTTTCCTCTGCCTCATTAAGCAGTGATTTTGTTTCATCTTCTAAAGACTACCTTCTGTGTTTAAGATCAAGAAAATTAAAGTTTTAAAATATACCAAACCACATTATGACAAACTTGCAATAGCTAGGTCCCTCAAGGCAAAAATGTTGTATTGTGACAATATTTGAATTTATTTTATGGGTAAGGTCAACTAATGCAGTCTGCTATTAGCAATTTATATCACTGTTGATTTGGGAATTTTAATGGTCAAATTGAGAAATTTTAGTCTTTTTCACTAAGGGAAACTTTATTTGGTAGTAAATTTAGCCAAACAAAATCACTGTTAAGTCTGCATATCAGAATCTATGTATTATATCTTCATGTTATCATAATTCCGCTTAAAATACAATGTCGATAATTCCAATAATATGAAGGGATGTATGGACAGGAGATGAAAAATCACTTATAAAAATTTCAGTCACAGCTTGGATTCGAACCCATAACCTGGACTTTGAAACCCAGTGACATACCACTAAGCTTACAGGTTTGCTCCAACACTGATAGGGTTGCACACTATTACAAAAAATAAATTGTTTATAGCTTTATATGTGAAGTCTACCTCAATTTTATGGTCATATAGCTTGCTGAAGGTTAATGATTTTATCTTGACACTCTGGTTTCCTCCACAATTCCTGAACTGACCATCTTGATATAAAGTAAAAGAATCTTGACTGGGATGTAAAACCCCATCACTCCATGATTAATTTCTATAATGTTAGTGATTTGTTGGTACTTGAACTCAATTGACATTTCGCTGACCACGCCCACAATGTTCCGACAAAAGCCTGGCATGCTTGAATTACATGCAAAAAGAATGAAAACTCGACTCAAATTGCCCCTTTTAATGACGTCACTGACACTATTACATCATTAGTTGCCGTGACGCTGCTTTGGTATTGTGATGGCGGCCTTTGCCAGAACATTGTGGGCGTGGCCGGCGATCCGCCAATTCCAGTCAGTTTTAAGAGAATATTGTTTCTATTTTCAGGAAAATATAACAATGGACAGAAACGTTATGGTCTTATATTATTAAGATTGGCAGAGTTACATTTGTTTACAGTCCAGCATGATTTTGCAATACATTCATTAATAATGTCAAACCCTACCGTCACAGTACCGCAGCTTTACAAAGAAATCATACTGAAATGGAATCAGTAATATTTATTTATAGATAAATCAAGATTATTTAAACTTTGCAGAAGATTTTGATCTAGTTCTGATGTTTTTCTACAGCAGTTTTTATTACCAATCATCACTCTTCATATTTGTGTGCATGCTACCAGTTTTAAGAGATGTCAGAAAAGAAAGATTTGTGGAAAATGGAAAAAAAATTCAACATCAAGATATGACAAAAAGAATATTATTGTGAATAAGTCTTTTACTAACATCCAAAGATGCCAGAAAAGTTTATTTATGATTAAATGGATATGTTTTTGCTGCCATGATGAGATTACAGAAAAGGAAGATTTGTGAAGAAGGGATAAGTGTTTTTAAATCAAGAGATGACAGAAAGAGTACAGTAGAATTGTGGAAAAGGATGAGTCTTTTTTTACCAACATCAATAGATTTGTGGTTAAATGGATAAGTTTTTGCCAACAGCATGAGATTGCAAAAAAAGATGATTTGTGAAGAATGGATAAGTGTTTTAACAGATAGTTATTCAAAGGAATGTGACCTCTTTGTGGAAGACATCATGTTCTAGACCAAAATTCAAAGTGTGTCATATATACATACACATATAATATATATATTGTTAAGTTTTAATTGTTAAGTTTAAGATCATTATGGAAAATGATTAATTAAGATTTAGATTTAAAGGGAGATAATTAGACCTGTATGTATACTTTGGGAGAAATATTTTTATTTATTATTTTGTTTTTACAACATTGTTCTAACCCTCACAATAACAGAAACAAAAATCAAAAGATTTAATATAAATACATACATAATGTCATTACAATCATTTACATTAAACTTGGTATACAAACCACCTCTATATTAAGACCATTATGACCAGTGTTTCAAGGTCCATTTATTCCAAATTTTAATTAGTTTTAAGTAGAAAGAACTCTATATTAAGACCATTGTTTTGTGGTCCCCTTCAATCCAAATTTCAGTTTGAAAGAACTCTATATAAGGATCATTAGGACTTGTGTTTTGAGCTATATAAAGATCATTAGGACTAGTGTTTTGAGGTCCTCTACTCCAAATTTAAGTTTGAAAGAACTCTATATAAAGACCAGTAAGTGTTTTGAGGTCCCCTCACTCCAAATTTAAATTCATGTTGTTTGAACCTGTATATAAGGGCCACCTGTTTTTTGAAGACCAGTAAAATCTTATCCCAAATGCTCTTAATTAATATTATTTAAACCTGCATATAAGGGTCACCTGCTTTAAAGGCCACTTTTACTAGTTCCCCTAGGTGACCTTTATAAACAGCATTGACTGAATCGTTTTTCTGTTTGTGTTTACAGCCATAAAACAGTGGATGGAACAAATTTTCACTTGACCATACTGAAATGATTTAAAAAGCAATAATTACCAATAAATACATAAATCTTGATCTCAAAGATAGCTTTGTGGTAGAAAGGCTGTTAAGAATATTAAATGCAAAAAGTATAAATGGAATTACAGCAATAAGTCTTTTTCTGAAACAGGGTATGCAAGTCTCGTATTAAATTTGATAATGAAAATCTAACCCATTTTTTGGTATTCGAGAACAAACACTTCCTTCTCAATTAAAAAAAATGAATGGAGTTCGCCAGCGTACCATGTGATCAATACCCCTTAACGTTTGTACAGAACATTTTGGAAAACATTTATGTTAAATTTCCTGGAATAACATAATTTGTAATGGAAAATGTGAACTAAAGCAATTCAATCTCCATTGGAAATAATTGTGCCACAGAAACATAATGGGGCATCATGTGGTATACTGGTGAACCCGACTGTGTGATTTTATTTAACAAAGATTTAAATGTGGAAATTGTGTGTATCCAGGAATCGCAAATTCAACCAGGCCACATTACGAGACTGCCAAATCCTATATTTAAATAGCTTCTTTAAATCAGGAATTTATTAAGAGCTGATCTATAAAATTAATTATACGTAAATATATATATATCATTCATATTTATGTTTATTGGTAATATGATGTTTGTTTTTGTTTTATTTGTGTGTTGGGATTAAATGCGACATTTGCTCAATTTGTGCCTTTGATTTGAAAAAAAATTATTATATTGTGATTGTTTAAGAATTGTTGTTAGAAAATTAGTAGAGTAATGGAGTTTTAAACCCAAGTCAAGTTTTCTTCACTGATATCAAGACAGTCATATTAGTATTGTGGAGGAAATCAGAGTGCCTAGAGTATTGTGGAGGAAACCAGAGTGCCTAGAGAAAACCACCTACCTTTTACAACAGAGCTGACAAACCCTTTCACACTAGGATTTTCCCAGGTGGGATAATGACTTAATTGGCGAGGGGAACCAGGAACCATTCTACAGTTTTGTCTGGAAATGTACAATGCCATCAAATGTCGACTTAAGACATTTGGCCAGTCAGTAATTAAGGAGAATGGGTCCAAAAGGAAAAAGTCCTAGCTAATATAATACTAGTTATCAAAGCATTCTGTATTCAATATTTTATGTCTGTGCATATGTGTGCATTATGTCATGGTATTGTCTGTCTATCTTTACATATGCTTGTTAACATTTCCAATGTCATGGCATTGTCAGTCTGTCTATCTGCACATACACATGTTAACATTTACCTGTCTTCTCATGGAACTCTAGAATGTTTTGAAGGATTTAAATGAAAACCTTAATGCATTGAGGTCCAGATCAAGGGTCAAGGTCATGGTGTGCAAGAAAACTAAAATATTAATTTTCTGTTAACTGTTCGATTAAAAAGTAATAAACAAACAGCAACTTGCTGTTGTGTTCTAAAATGTAGATTTTCTGTTAACTTTTTGATGAATTACTAAATAAACAAACAACAACTACTCATTTGTTGTGTTCATGTGTTTAATCAACCATGATGAAAATGTATTATAATCGAAGATAAATTTCACTGTGTATGAATCTTGTATAGGGTTACCATGCAGATATGGGGGCACTTTAAAGTGACATCAATTAATCAATTATGAAAAGAATCGAATGAAAATATGAACAGTTACCATAAATGTGTTAATTTTAGCATGTTTGAAGTTTAGCACAAATTACAATTTGTTAAATTCATGTGGACTAATACAGTCCAACCTGCCTTAAAGGGGGGGGGTGTATATAGGAATCACTATATGTCTGTCTGTGTGAAATCGTGTCCTGGCCATATCTCATCAATGCTTTGGACGACTCTCATAAAACTTCACATGAATAATCTTCATGGTCCAAAGGTGTGTCATGACCTTAAACCAAGGTCATATTTGAAAGGTCAAGGTCAAATGAAAACTGTAAATGTTGGGGGCTCTCCAGACAGTTCTAGTTAAAGTATGTTATTTTATTTTTTTCACCAAACACAGTGAATAATGATGTTGATAAAAAAAAAATGTGAATGTATGGTACAAGAAAAGTGGGGTGGAAGGGATTAGTTAATGGTGTTTTTCTACCCAGTCATGATTCTTTTCCTTATACACAGTGTATCAAGGTGGTCAGTTCTGGTAAATTTAAGTGATCAGGGTACCAAGAAGAAACTACTGACCTTCTGCAAGCGAGTTCTGGAGAATGGGTGCAACATGGGTGCCACATAAAAACCATTGACTTTCTACAAGTGAGTTCTGAAGGATGTAGGTGATAACCAGGGTACCCAGGGAAAACCACCAATCTTCTGCAAGCGAGTTCTAGAGAATTGGTGTAACAAGGTTCCCAGATAAAAACTATTCACTTTCTACATATGAGTTCTGAAGGATGGAGGTGGTAAGCAAGGTATCCAGAGTAAACCACCAATCTTCTGCAAGTGAGTTCTGGAGAATGGGTGTAGCAAGGTTCCCAGATAAAAACCCACTGACCTTCTACAAGTGAGTTCTGAAGGATGGAGGTGATAACCAGGGTACCCAGGGAAAACCACCAATCTTCTGCAAGCGAGTTCTAGAGAATTTGTGTAACAAGGTTCCCAGATAAAAACTATTCACTTTCTACATATGAGTTCTGAATGATGGAGGTGGTAAGCAAGGTATCCAGAGTAAACCACCAATCTTCTGCAAGCGAGTTCTGGAGAATGGGTGTAGCAAGGTTCCCAGATAAAAACCCACTGACCTTCTACAAGTGAGTTCTGAAGGATGGAGGTGATAACCAGGGTACCCAGGGAAAACCACCAATCTTCTGCAAGCGAGTTCTAGAGAATTTGTGTAACAAGGTTCCCAGATAAAAACTATTCACTTTCTACATATGAGTTCTGAATGATGGAGGTGGTAAGCAAGGTATCCAGAGTAAACCACCAATCTTCTGCAAGCGAGTTCTGGAGAATGGGTGTAGCAAGGTTCCCAGATAAAAAAACCCACTGACCTTCTACAAGCGAGTTCTGAAGGATGGAGGTGATAACCAGGGTATCCAGAGTAAACCACCAATCTTCTGCAAGCGAGTTCTGGAGAATGGGTGTAGCAAGGTTCCCAGATAAAAAACCCACTGACCTTCTACAAACGAGTTCTGAAGGATGGAGGTGATAACCAGGGTATCCAGAGTCAACCACCAATCTTCTGCAAGCGAGTTCTGGAGAATTGGTGTAGCAAGGTTCCCAGATAAAAAAACCCACTGACCTTCTACAAGCGAGTTCTGAAGGATGGAGGTGATAACCAGGGTACCCAGGGAAAACCACCAATCTTCTGCAAATGAGTTCTGGAGAGAATGAAGGTGAACAAGGTACCTTGGGTTAACCAAAAACCAAAGACTGTTTTTAAGTGAGGTCAGGAGGATTGGGGTAGCCAGAGTACTCAGAGAAAACCACCAACCTTCTGCAAGTAATTTCTGGCAGATAGGGTTAACTAGGATACCCAGAGAAAAGCACCAACCTTCTGCAAGTAATTTCTGACAAATGTTGGGGGTAGGGGGTAACTAGGGTACCCAGAGAAAACCCTCTAGATTTACTGCCAAATGAAACATGATCATAGTCCACAAGCTGATCCATGAGATTTAAGTTAATGCAAGACATGTGAATTTACTCAAATTATAATTTTGTGCTTAAATTTTTACAAGCTAAAATCCATACTTTCTAAATCATACATGTTAAAATTAATAAACGCTAAAATTGATATATTTACAGTAAATGCTACCAACAGATATAGAATGTTTTTAGATTTGAGATTCTCGGAATAACTTTTTTTTTTCCCCTGGGAAATGTCAAATTATCAGATTTTATACATAGCCTGTCTGTGATATTTTTACACAGTGTTAATAAACACAGGTGAGTCTAATTTACACAAATAGGTATGAATACTGTGTTGTCATGTCTGTAAATTTATACCTTTATATGTCGAAGACATCCTTACTCATGATCCCTATTTATATAATATAGACTCTTCCATGTTTATAAGCATTCTGCCAAAATATTGGGGACAGACTGTAGTTATGCACAAATGTTTTGGGGTGTGTATGGCATGATATACTGGATAAATCCTGCCAATAATTCGCAGTGCAGCTTGGGATTGATGCCAGTGCTACAAAGATAACTAATATAGAGTTGATCATACAGTACAGACCTGTCGAAAGTTTAACACTGACCTAACAAAAAGGAGTCGGAGCTAGGCAGCCGATTGGCCAATATATGGATAGCTAGTGGTCGAAAAGAGATGGATAATACCAGACAAAAAGCTGTTGAGATCTAGGTAATGAAGGATCGAGTTGAGTAATGGGTGTTTAACGTCCCAGTCAAGAATATTTCACTTATATGGAGACATTGCCAGCTATAGGCAAAAGTGCAGAAATTTTGCCTGTGCGTTGTGCTAATGGAATTATACAGCAGGGTTCTTAAGCGTGCCAAGCCTACCGTGACACGGAACCTCGTTTATTTTAAGTTCCCATTCGAAAGAACCATGACGTTCATTTCGTAATGCTGAGTGCTTGGCGAAAGAACAGTCACTACTCACTTTCAAGTCTTGGGTCGGATCTGGTCAAACCCATGACCTCCCACTTACGGAGCGAGCACTCTACCAACTGAGGGTTCGAGATTAGCAATTGATTCGCCACTAATTTGTTGGCTTAGTGTTAAACTTTTGACAGGTCTGTACTGTATATCCTTATAAGATTGTACTATGTATTATCACTACATATTGTCTGTAAATGTTAGTATATTTTGTTAATATGCGTAACAGTAGAACCTGCTATAGTGACCACCTCTGTAAAAACCACCTATCCACGGAGTACACTGGTGAACAGTCTCTTTGCTTTATATTGCAACTAAAAAATTTAATGTGTGCTATATGTAATTCACAATATATATTTATGGTCTTAATATATACTAGGTAAACAACATTGACCTGTCCGTTTGACCTTTCATTAGGAATATTCATATAGGAGGGTCCACCCAATAAATGGGTAGTGTTAAGATCCCTAGTACATAGGTGTACTCTATGACGTGAGTATACAGAATAAACACCTGTGTTACCTATAGATAGATGTACTTGGTCCGTGATAAATATTTAAATGAAAGGTCAAGCCGACAGGTCAAAGTTGTACACCTATACAGGTTTTATTGTATGCTATATGTAATTCACAATGTATATTTATGGTCTTAATATACAGGTTTGACTGTATGCTATATGTAATTCACAATGTATATTTATGGTCTTAATATACAGGTTTTACTGTATGCAGGTATAAATGCATTATTGTTATTCACAATGTCTGTCATACATGTTATATAAAACTTGACATAAATAGGGTCTGAAAGTTTTATCATCTGTCACCAGAATAAATTTGGCATTTATTTCTGAATTTAAAAACAGTATGTTTGATAGTTAATATATCAATACATGATATAAATTGACGTATCGCCGACCACGCCCATAATGTTCCGACACTGGCCACTATCACGGTACCAAAACAGCGTCACGGCAACTAATGACGTACTAGTGTCAGTGACGTCATTAAATGGCAATTCAGGCAGAGTTTTCATTCTTTTTTGCGTGTAAATCCAGCATCTCGCCATTTGTCGCAACATTGTGGGCATGGCTGGCAATACGTCAATTTAATATTTTCCTGAGCCTTGGGTGCCAAGTGGTCTAAAGCCTACACTTACAGATAATGGTGCCTCCAATCTCATAGGTTCAAATTCCACTGGGGCACATCTTAGTGTTAAAAAGTGTCAATTTGAATACAAAATAACGGTGGTTTGCTCTGAGCAATTCAGTTTTCTTCACCATCCCTGAAATTTTATCATCGTAAGTGATAGAATTTTAGATGGGGTGTAAAACAACATTGTTCAACTCAACTCATTTATGGCTTTAAAATTAACGCCAGTCACTCTCTTATTACGGTACTTGTAATAATTTTATGATACCTTATGATCCTGATAAAAAACCATTTGAATTTTGAAATTGAATTTGAGCCTAACTTAAGACATTGATGAAAGTTTTCTGAGAACGTCATATCTAAGCCCAAAATCATTAGACCTCAGACAAGGTTTTCAGGCCCTATGTATGACAGGTTGCTTAAATATTTAAAAAAAAAAAAAACAATTGTTGCTATAATTAAGTTAAAAGATGTTTATGAAATGTTATGACAAACAAAATGGCATGTTACTGATATTTAACAATGATCTCATGTAAAAGGACATTTTAGGTAAGAATGAATATTGTGTATAGTGGTACATATTTACAACTGTAACATTTCTTGTCCTTAATGGGTCTTGGCAGCATATTAAGTTAAAAGTTAAAGTTAAAGTCTGTCCCGAGCCATTAGGCCCATCAGGCCGGAGCTTATCCCGGTTTCGGTGGCGTTAAGCGACTGAGAGTACAAGACTCTCCCCTGAATGGGACGCCGGTCCATTGCAGGGTTAACCCCCAGCATTTTTGCTGGTACTCATTTATTTTTCAGCTGAGTGAACTGGAACAACGTGAAATTAAGTGTCTTGCTCAAGGACACAACACATCGCCCGGTCCAGGGATCGAACCCACGACCTTCGAATCATGAGTCCAACGCCTTAACCACTAGGCCACGCGCTTCTACGGCAGCATATGTCATGGACCAATAATACATAACAGTTCAGTGTGTGAAGCATTATGAAGAATGATGTTGTTATAGTAAATTCTTGATATGTTTGTTTTGAAAATGTCACTTAAAGTCATACCATAGTCAAAGAAAAGACAGTAAACCATGGTTTTACTTTACAAAAGGATTAAGCTCAGTTTTATTTAAGCTCATAAATTTTTTGTATGTTTACAGAGTCACATATATAATTATAATACCCCCCCTGCAAACTAGTTTGGAAGGGGGGGGGGGTATATAGGAATCGCCAGGTCTGTCCATCCATCAATCTGTCTGTTTGTCTGTAAAAAGTTGTGTACGGGCGATATCTCGTAATTGCTTTAGACGACTGTCATAAAAGTTAACATGAATAATCTTCATGGTCCAAAGGTGTGTTATGACCTTGAATCAAAATCAAGGTCGCGGGAAAACATTAAATGTTGGGGAGGGGGTATTTGGCTATCAATAGACAGTTCTAGTTTTAGCGGAAAGGTCAGATTGCAAAATGCAACTAAAATTTCCTTGTTAACAGTAACTGTTTCAGAACTCTGAAGCCTCGTTCTGGACCAAATACATTAGATAAGAAGGACTTGGGTTGAGATTTCCCTATCTGGTACCACAAGAAGGGACTGATTCTATTACTCTTCTTTTGTTCTAACCATCCATTATGTTAACTTTCAGTAAATAAGGAGACCCATTACAGTTTTCTCCTGAGGTGACCCTTTATAGACAGGTTTAACTGTAAGGTATACTATTACAATTTGTAATTTTTTCTTCAGTTTGATGTCACTTTGCTATACAATAAAACATGGTGACTGATTTGGCATAAGTCTGACAGTTTTTGCTAGAATCTATTTTTTTTTTACAAAATATTTTACACACAGCAGAGTAAATCTGTATTTTGTATATATACAGTGCTTTCTGTTGGAAAAGTGGGTCTTTTCTGTATTTTGCTTTGCATAAGCTTAAAATTTGCTAGAAAACTTATTTTTTGGTATGTAAAATGTTTTCTTGTTTTTCTGTTGGAAAAGTGGGACTTTTCTGTATTTCGCTTTACATGGGCTTAAAGATTTTGCTAGGAAACTTGTTTTTTAACAAGATTATTTGCATTTTACATATATAAATTGTTTTTCTGAAGGAAAAGTGGGACTTTTCTGTATTTCGCTTTACATGGGCTTAAAGATTTTGCTAGGTAACTTGTTTTTAACAACATATTCTAGGCTCAGCCGGAAGTATTTGCATTTTGAATACATAAAGTGTTGTCTGTCGGAAAGGTAGAACATTCTTAAAATTATGTACCAGTTTTTAATCATATGGCAGCTACTAACCTTTTAACAGAATAAAATGACTTAATTATTTTAGATGTAGATTACCCATTTTGATCTCTCACTGATCTAGGTTTGTTGTTTGATTCTATCATAATCCTTCGACATAACCTGGTTCATCTACATCATAATCATACATGTACATTTGTAATTTTGAAATTGCTTTTAACTCATATTTTCACAATAAACATCATTTTCATTGTTTTGTTTTAAACACTTATACTGTATGTCACTTAAATTATGAAGATGTAATATATATGTATACTTCATTCCATGAGAAAACATTGGTTTGTTTTACTGGTTTCAGTCATAATTATGTCCCTTGTTTTTAGATTATCTCCCTTGTTTTTAAATTATCTCCCTTGTTTTAAATTATCTCCCTTTCATAGCATTAATGTCACTGGTTTTCTGAAAAACATGACAGAATGCACCAGTGAGGCCATATATATCCTAATAACCATTAAACACATATTTATTGGTATAAAAGATAGACTGTTGGTAATCTAATACATACTAGTATTTATTTGGATATTACAATTACATGTATTTTACGCACAAGAAAACCTCTCTAAATTGGACATCTTAATATACCCGCCTTTTTAGCTTCATGGGCAGAAGGGTTGATGTCATTCAGTATCTAGCTCAAATCCTCCAAATAGTTTGTTGATTTAAAGGTGCCGGTCTCGTTTAGAAATGTTCATTGTGCAAACATAAAGTAGTGGTAACATACAGTCCAACCTGCCTTAAAGGCCACCCTATATAAGGGCCAACTGCTTATAAAGGCCAATAGAATTTCTCCCAATTGTTCTGTTTTCATATTATTTGAACTTGTATATGAAGGCCACCTGCCCATAAAGGCCACTTTTACTGGTTCCCTTGAGTGGCCTTTATATACAGGTTTAACTGTACTTTATACAAAAATAATTTCAAGTTCTGATCTAATTATTCAGTGTTTACCTTTTTACTTCTTTGAGCTTTCAAAAAGATTCATCTTAATGTAAACTGTAGAATTAAAAAAAAAAGTTTGATTGCAATAACGTAAAATGGCATTCTTGGTGTTTATACAAATTTTATTTTTTATTTGTGTGATGTGTAGTTTTGTAGTGACTAATAGCTATTTATATATAAAAAGGTAATGCATGGAATAAGGAACTTGATTGATTTGCTTCGTAGAAATAAGTTTGAAACAATACAGAGTTCTTTCCCCTTTACATGTAACAATATGTTTTGCACCTGCTAGGATTTTTTTGATGCATTTTATTTTGATGTAAATCCGCGAGAGTATCATGACACAAAAAGTATGCTTTTCATGAAATTTTATCGAGATAAACATTATGTAATTCACATTCATTTGCACTGACAATCATCTTAGAATGTGAAAATAAAAGTACATTTGTATGTGAATAACTTGAAATGACTAGGATCTCACAAAAATTAATTGACAGAAAATTTTTTATGATTTGCAGCATGTATAAGAAGTTTATACAAACATTGATGGCCAAAATCCATTTTTTGTCATTTATGCACAATATTTAAAGAAAAAAGCAAAACAACCTTCACAGTAATGAGTTACTCATTTATCGTGACATACTCTGCACTTAGAAATGAATATCGCTGACCTTTTTGTACGAAAAAATTAAAAGCTATTGACCTATTTTAGTGTGCAATGTAATAAATATATACCTTGTTACCAGTTCAATTTAGTTTAAAGACCTTTGATAGGGGATTATCTTGAATGAGGCATGTGAAAAAAAACCTTGTCATGCAATTATTTTCTGTACTGTTGTGTGCTCAAATAAGACCTTATACACATGCCAACTTTTCTGTTGTAAAAGTTTCAATCCCATTAGTACATTATATTTATTGTTGTAATATTTTATCTTTTAAAAAGGAAAGAAATTGTTGCTCACCATTTATGAAATTTATAATAAATAATTTATAATAAATCACTCATACCTGTTTATTATATTAATACAGTTTTATTTATACCTATTTTGAAGTGGAATTAAATGCAAACCACATTAACCTGTCCATTTGACCTTTAATTAGAAATATTCATGTCTAGACTGATCCAGCCAATACATAGGTAGTGTTAGGATTCACAGGTAACTGTAACATATACACAAGGCATGTGATTAGTTCTTGTGTTCACATTCTGTAGGCAGAATAAGCACGCGGGCCCCTGTACGTAAATGTTCTTGTCCATGATAAATATTTAAATGAAAGGTCAAGTTGACAGGTCAAAGTTGTTTACTTATACCTGTGTAATTGTTAAACAAGGTTAGACTGATTTATATATAAATACAGTACAGGCCTGTCCAAAGTTAAATCCTGAGATAACTAAAAGAAGTCCATCCTAGCTAGTGACCAAAACATTGTCGAGAGATAGATAACAGCTGCTGAAAAGCTCTAGAGATAGCTAACGAGCGGCTGAGATGAGCTGCCAATGTCAGCTAACTTGGTGTTAAACTTTGGACAGGTCTGTATTACACATATATATATACAATTTACATATCTGCCTTGCATTAAATAAGTGCATTACATACATCATTCTCTATTGTGATATTTAAACTGTTACATATTGTGATGATTATGATCATAAAATATATTTGTATTTCATAAAATAAATGTGTCATTATGAAGATGTTGTTATTAATTTTCTCACAGATTTAGGGTTTGAGATTTGTTACTTGCCTTTGTAGGCAGCATAATGTTCTCTAAAGCAAATGAAGTGCTTTTAGAGATCAGCAAGTGGTGATTTGGACTCAGGGGTTCATTTCCAGCTAGTCAAACCAAATACTTGAAAATGGGTAGCGACTGTTCTGCACTGGACATCTGGATATGAAAGTGTGGATTTTTGGGTTAGACTCGATTTGAAGTAAAAAGTACCTTACTATTCCAGGACCAAGCACTTGAATAGAAAACTGGCTTTTTTATAAGTCCTAATGACAGATGTTGGTCAGTTGAATGTTGTTTTACATCACATTAGCACTTTTCAGCTATTTGCCATAAAGTTTTCTTTTTAATCTCAAGGATTAATCTAAACACAAGTTCATGTGGTGCACAAGTTTGTACAAGCATTTCTAGTCTACTTTGTATTAATGCACACTTATAAGGGCTTTATTAGCAAAGGCACATTTTCACAATAGACATAAGCTCATCAAAGAGACATTTACTCAATAATATCCATCAGTACACAGCCTTGATAAAAATTTCTCCTATAACTGGTGACATCTTGATACAAGTGAATTTAAATTATCCCATTAAATTTTCTCCTATAACTGGTGACATCTTGATACAAGCGGTGACATCTTGAAACAAGTGAATTTAAATTACCCCATCATTAAATTTTCTCCTATAACTGGTGACATCTTGATACAAGTGAATTTAAATTACCCCATCATTAAATTTTCTCCTATAACTGGTGACATTTTGATACAAGTGAATTTAAATTATCCCATCATCAAAATTTCTCCTATAACTGGTGACATCTTGATACAAGTGAATTTAAATTATCCCATTATTAAATAAAAACTTTTTGATATTGCAAAAAGTGCAGGTACAACTAAGCCTTGTTTCATTTGTCGAAGGTGGGGGTTTTCCCCCAGCATACTGGTTTCCTCCACCACTGATTGTTATAACTGAAAGAATCTTGATTGGAGTGCAAAACTTCTTTACTCCAATAAAAGCTCAATTCAGTCAAAAATAGGATTGATTGATTGATTGGGGTTTTATGTCCCAGTTGAGAATATTACTCTCATATCAAGATGTCACTAGCTATATATAGGTGAAGTGACAGAAATTTTCTACTTTGCAGTGTGCTTTGGGCAATGTGCATGGAGGGTTCTTTTATGTGTCACACCTGCTGTGACACGGGACATTGATTTCTAAGGACTCTTTCAAATTACCTCCGATTTCATTTCTAGATGCTGAGTGCTTGGTGAAATCAAAAGTAAGAGATCACATTATAAACGTTATGAAGTAGTTATGCAGTATTTTCAACAAAAGATGGCCTATGTTATCAGACCTTTGTTTCCCATATCAAATTGTTTAAAATTGGAAAATCTTAATTAGAAAAACACATATACATGTTTAAAGTTGTGCATACATTATTTTTATATGTGGGGAAATAACATCCTGTTTCTTATTACAATGTTTGTAACTTGCAGCTACTTTAGATTTTTTGTGGTAAAATTATATTCCTGTATTGATTGAGTATAATATTAAATGTCTAATTATTATGCACACCCTGGGCAGAGCATGACTGCAATACGATATATCTTTATTAAATGACATTTAACGATGCACACAACTTTAGTTCCGGGAATCAGACACGCATAAAAAAACTAACTCAACATTAAATGTATATTCTAAAACATTTTATTTGGTTACAAAAATTCACATCATTAATCACAGTATGTATGACAATAACAAGAGGCCCATAAGGGGCTGTAATGCTCAACTGGCAAAATTTGACCTCATTTGGATATTTTTACAAAATTGGGTCAATAAAAAATTTCTTGGAAAAACTTGTTATATATGTTAAATGGCCAGGTATTTACTTCCTATATTTTAAAGTTGAAGAAAATATTTAAGAAAATTGAATCTACAATGGTGATTTTAGTGATTTTGCTATTTATAGAAATGGTGGCCATCTTGGATATCCTTGGAGGTTGCCTTGTACAAACTTTGATCTTCTCCACCTAGGGACCTTTCACACCAAATTTGGTTTTAATTGACACAGTGGTTTCAGAGAAGAAGATCAGTTTATGCACAGACAGATGCATAAACACACGCTTCACCATGCCATAAGCTCAGCTGGCCTATAGCCAGTTGAGCTACAAAAAGCAACAATGAGGCCAATTAACAACAAATATCTCTGTAATAAAAAACATTTGGTGTTAAACAACATCATGACAATTTATGATTTATTTTTATGGAACAGGAACTGGTCTCTTTGAAAACTGTGAAACAACATCTTGATGTGAAGTGTAAAACAACTTCCTGTTTAAAAGGTCATGATACCTGTATCAACATATTTGATGTAAAATGGTATCAACATACCCTAAAATATCAACAAATTTGATGCAGATAGAACAACATGACTTTTTTTTCCTGAACAACTCATAGTCCACAAGATGTATTGACATAAACCACCTTAAATATAATATGAATGTCATAAATGCCGATATATTACATGTAATGTCCCGATATTGTTTAACGCCAAATGATTCTGATAAAATTACATCAAAATGTATGTAAATACTAGTGACGCAGACTAGAACAGTGACAATATTAAAATAATTATATGTATCCGGGCCCAGTTGCTTAAAGTTCCGTCAGCTTAACCAAACGGTTAGTAAAAATTCAAAATGTTATTAAAATAAAAAATAATTTTTGTTATAAAAATATAGTTTTGAATTTGAATACTTCTATTAATTAATATCAACAAATGTGCATTAACTTTTGAACAAAAATTTCAGAAAGATTGCCTAAAACACATAACAGAAACAATTTTTGTCTAACCAACTGGTTAAGATAATGAAGCTTTGAACATCTGGGCCCTTGTATAACATAATGTACTGTATAAAACATTAAGACAACTTTGAAAAGCACTCGACTCACAATGTAATGTAACTGTAACAGTAATGGTTGAATCTGGTTATAAAAAAATCTTTGTCATAAACTCATACACAATGAAATCCACAGCATACTATGTGACCAATACTTCATTAATGTTCGTGTGGAATAATATAGAACAAGAGGCCCATGGGCCTTAACGCTCACCTGAGGAAGAGTACATATCTTATGCAGAGGTTCAATGGTCAATGACATTAATAAAAGAGAATATCAAAATTTTCAGCAGTAAGGGCCAATAATATGCAAGTATTTTTGCAAATTAATTATAATAATTATTATATAAGGATGCTATATATAACATATTTAAAGTCTAGCTACAATATATAATATAAACAGCTAAAACATCTGTATATTAAAATGTGCATTAGACCAATACCTACAATATTCCAATATACATGCCTATACAAAGAGTTTATAGTTTTTGAGATAATTAACCATTTAAGTATTCGTTTGCATCTATGACCTTGACCTTTGAACCTATGATCTTCATTCATATATCAAAATGATTGTTGTGCAAATGCCTACAATATTCCAATATACATGCCTATACAAAAAGTTGATAGTTTTTAAGATAATTAACCATTTCAGTAGTAGTTTGCATCTATGACCTTGACCTTTGAACCTATGATCTTCATTCATATATCAAAATGATTGTTGTGCAAATGCCTACAATAT
Organism: Anadara kagoshimensis; assembly: GCA_021292105.1. Classification (NCBI taxonomy): domain Eukaryota; kingdom Metazoa; phylum Mollusca; class Bivalvia; order Arcoida; family Arcidae; genus Anadara; species Anadara kagoshimensis. Next base: position 7,386,874 of record CM037858.1, on the reverse strand, counting down.
TCTAATATACATGCCTATACAAAAAGTTTATAGTTTTTGAGATAATTAACCATTTAAATATTCGTTCGCAGCTATGACCTTGACCTTTGAACCTATGACCTTCATTCATATATCAAAATGATCGTTAGGCCAATACCTACAATATTCCAATATACATGCCTATACAAAAAGTTAATAGTTTTTGAGATAATTAACCATTTATGTATTCATTTGCATCTATGACCTTGACCTTTGAACCTATGACCTTCATTCATATATCAAAATGATCATTAGGCCAATACCTACAATATTCCAATATACATGCCTATACAAAAAGTTTATAGTTTTTGAGATAATTAACCATTTAAGTATTCGTTCGCATCTTTGACCTTGACCTTTGAACCTATGACCTTTATTCATATATCAAAATGATTGTTAGGCCAATACCTACAATATTCCAATATACATGCCTATACAAAAAGTTTATAGTTTTTGAGATAATTAACCATTTCAGTACTTGTTTACATCTGTGACCTTGACCTTTGAACCCATGACCTTTATTCATATATCAAAATGACCATTGTGCCATTACCTACAATATTCTGATATACATGCCTATACAAAAAATTCATAGTTTTGCAGATAATTAACTATTTTGGTATTCTTGGACATCTGTGACCTTGACCTTTGAACCCATGACCCTGATCTATGTATCAAAATGATCGTCATGTCAATACCTACAAATAACTGAAAATCCTACGCCATTATCACAAGAAATGTTAAAAAATAGCATTTTTTATCAAAGGTCAAAACTGGGACATGACCTTGACCTTCGACCTTGACATCAATTGGAAAAAAATTGCAAGACAAGATCAACAGTGAAAACTCCATACAATTATCTTCAGCCATTATGAAGTTATAACAATAAATGTCTCATTTTAAAAATTATGTAATTTTACGCAAAAAACGTGTAACCCATTTTTCGTCTAATTTTCATGAAAAACACAATTTTAATGTTCCCAGGTATGCTGAATCCAAATATCCAATCAAAATTTGCCTGCACCTTTTGGTTTCAGAGAAGAAGATTTTTTTGTGTGTTTTTGCTATTTTTAGTAACAGCGGCCATCTTGTTTGGCGTGGCCAAACCCCGAACACAATTTTGAAAGGCTGTTACCTAGGCATGATAATCACCAAGTTTCATCAAATATGGCCCAGTAGTTTTGGAGGAGAAGATTAAAATGTAAAGTTTACACACGACACACGACGGACGACGGAGGATGATAGATTGCAATAGCTCATCTGAGCCTTTGGCTCAGGTGAGCTAAAAAGTATATCCCCATTGTCGGAAATCCATGGCAGATATTCACTCAATAAACTTCACTTACCATGAGTTTACGGATTGAATATCATTCGTAGTATTCTGACAATGGTAATTCCAATAATAATGTCATTTTTACAGGAACAAATCAGCTTACTGTTACAATTCCATATACAGGTGCAATGGAAACTACAGGTATTACTCCACAAAAAAAAAAATGCTGCATGGTATATGTGGTTCCCTGATGAATCCCATTAATAATGGTAAAAAACAAAATATAGGTTACCATGACAACTTAAGTTTAAAGCTTTATGACAATTGTAATACATGTATTGAAAATGACTGTATGGAGGTGAATAAAAACAAAATAAATAAACACCTTTTGTAAAAAAGACCCCCATGTTTACTAGCGTTTAAGAATTGCAGTCAAACCAAAAAATTTTATCACTGACAATTCACAAAGCAGAAACTTAAATTGAATGCATGTGTACTTAAATAAAAAATAAATCTTTCATTGTTATTTGATCATAATTAAGAACAGACAGATATTTTAAGAAGAAAAAAAAATCAGTTTTGAAGTTTTTTATTTTTCTTCTACAAAATAGAAGTAGTCACCCTGATTTGATTATTGTTTGTAAAAAACAATGAATACAGACGTATCTCAAATATTGATAAAGCAACTGACCTATTAAGCTGTATTAGTGATGTCCCTCCGTGATGAATAGCAATGTATATGGACCACAAACACTACCATAAATGGTCATTCTATAGGTGCTTGCATACTGTATAATGCAGTATATTATATCAAAGCCAAAAACTTTATTTATTTATTTATTTTATATTTATTTAAAGTATGGTCCCTGTCCTTGGTCAATTATCATTTCTTGGATAAAATTCAAATTAAATACATTTTCTATGATTTTTTTTTTAAATTTCAAAATACATTATCATAAATACTTGATACTGACATTGATAATTTAAAATTTTCACAAAAAAATATTTGATGTCAATGAAAATAGGAAAACATACTATAACATGTTTTACTGTATATTTCAGTAAATGGAAATAAGTATATGATACCAAATTATTTGGATTTCATTTCAATGTTCCAATGTTCGTGTATCACGTGTATTCGGCTACAACCCATATTTAATATTGGAATCTTTCAAGTTTTGATAACTGGATTGGTTTTGAACTAGTTGTGTTAGACAATTTATTGTTAGCATGGATTGGAAATACAGTTATGCATACAACCCATCTATCACATACTTGTAGCAACAGTCACAAGGTCTTAAACCTATCATCATCTACATGTACCAGACCAGTATGTGCAAGAATACGTATATATATAAACTCATAAAATGACACTCAATAAAAATAAACGCAACAGCACTTGACCAAAATTAACTGACGTATCGCCAGCCACGCCCACAATGTTCCAACACTGGCCGCCATCATGGTACCAAAGCAGCGTCACTGCAACTAATGACGTTCTAGTGTCAGTGACTTCATTAAATCGGCACAATTCAGGCCAAGTTTTCATTCTTTTTGCATGTATTTCAAGCATATCGGCCCTTGGTCGGAACACTGCGAGTGTAGCCGGCGATACGTCTATTATTTTCCTATTTGAATATTACAGCACTAAGCACAATAAGTAAAGTTTTCCTATTTGAGAATAACAAAACAAAGCACTATTAATAAATAGATCCTACCCTAAATTTTCTCCTGTAAAACTGGTGGCCAGTTTCACGATCAGATCTCAATGAATACTGTATATTGCTTTATTTTCACGGTGTCAAATTTTCGCAGTTTGACGATGACTAGTGTATTCGCGGTGTCATATTTTCGCGTCTTATCTGATTCAATGAAAAAAACTCTAGCAAGATTAATAGGATGGTAATACCAGTGTCTATTCGCGGTGGTTTAATTTTTGCGGGAATACACTTGACCGCGAATATAGCGAAAATAAAACCATAGCGAAATATAAGCATTATACAGTAATAAGGCTTTCAACAAAGCTATTCTAAGTGATTTTAAATAGACTTGTCATATTAAGAAACCATTAGAACCCCAGGAAACAAACAAAGTAGAAATGTAACAGTTTTCCCTCATGAAACAAAAATTCTTAATTTTGTCTGAATATTTCTGAAATTATTTAATTTTCCGACATCAAAAATTAGTGACTGAATTTTTCTGAACACTTTTATCTGTATTCTGAATTTTGTCTGAATTCTGAAATTGTAAAAACCTACCATGTATGCTGATATTCAGACGGAATTCAAACAACATATTTCATGAGGAGTTCAACTGGTCCTGCACTTACCTACAATGAAGCAGATCAGAGTTATCACTAAGTCTAAAACTAAACCCCATCCCTGGATTTTCTTCCTTCTATATAATTAACATACAAGTATAGTTGAAAACAATAAGAAAATTAATAAAATGTCTACATATATATCTTCATTATTAAAATCACATAACAAATAAATCAACACAAAAACAAAGGTAGGATTTCCAATTATAACCCCCTCCCAGACTATTAAATTCTGTCAAAATATTTGAAACATTATTTTCCTTACAGAAATGTTAACAGTAAAAGATATCCATCATTTTAGACTTTTCCCCTCAAATTCGTCATTTTAGGAAAATTATTTTTCACAAAAATGTTCAAAATGTATTTTTTAATGTGTTTTTCACATTAATTTTCCGCCATTTTAGACTTTGAAGTCAAATGTATAATCTAAGAGGAGGGTACAAATGGAAACCTTTCAAAAAAAAAAAAAAAAAAAAAAAAACTAACTACTGTAGTCAGTGTTCAAAATAAGTCAAATTTTCAACCACTCCAGATCCTTATCTGGATAATTTTGACACTCTCTATTGTGGTATATAAGAGGCTATTGAAAATGTAACCAGTCCTTCCCAGTCTAGGACTGTGGGACTGGTTGTTATTTTAAACACTAACAGTACTAACAGATCATATTAATAATAGTTTATGTTTTAATTTACAAACAACATCATATTAGATACAATGAATACAATTATTTATAATACAAAAATATACATTGGTATAACTATACATTCATATTAACTAAACTACTGCATTGTAAGTGCAACTGAACAGCTGAGTTTGCAACAAAAACCATCAATGTAAGTCAGCCGAGTTTACAAAAACATTCAATGTAAGTAAAGATGTCAACAAATCAAATAATAAACATAGCTACTAATATCACAGATTGGGTCCAAAGAAATATGTTGACATTTTGAATAACAGTAAAACCTCATTATAATGCCCCTCAATAACTTTGACACCTCATTTATCACCACACTATTTTGAAGTCCTAAAATCCATTTGTTCTGTTTTTCTTCAAAAGCTTCCTTTAATTTATTGCCAACCCTCTACCCCCACCCTCTCTATTGCCAAACCCCTTGTATAATGCCAAAATTTGATTGAATAAAATGGTGGTGATGTAGCAAGGTTTTACTGTATAAGATGGCAATATCTGTAAACCTGTAAACTAAGCACTTACTAGAGACAAAGTATAAATGCAATAGATTGTGTCATATATTTAAAATCTTACCAACATAAAACTAAAACTGTATCTTGAGAGCCAAATACCCAACCCCAAACTAAGGTTTGACCTTTAACTTGTGACCTTGACCTTTGACCTACACGTCTAACTGTGGTGTGTGACACAGCATCTCATGTTGGTATACATCTGTGCCAAATTTGATCAAAATATATCTGCACAACATAAAAAAAGAATTGTCTCTGCCAAATATCCAACCCCAAACTAAGGTTTGACCTTTAACTTGTGACCTTGACCTTTGACCTACACATCTAACTGTGGTGCGTGACACAGCATCTCATGTTGGTATACATCTGTGCCAAATTTGATCAAAATATATCTGCACAACATAAAAAAAGAATTGTCTCTGCCAAATATCCAACCCTAAACTAAGGTTTGACCTTAGACTTGTGACCTTGACCTTTGACCTACACATCTAATTGTGGTGTGTGACACAGCCTATCATGTTGGTAAACATCTGTGCCAAATTGGATCAAAATATATCCATTGGTGACAGTTATGGAGAAGACACAATTTTACACAGACAGACAAGACATGGTGATTTCTATACCCAACTTTTCCATTTTTGAAAACTTATTCATTATAGATGCTAGATATCCATAACAATAAAGAAGAAGTCAGTGCCTAAAGTAATCACTGAATATAATTTTTGTTCTGGTCATTGAGAAATAGCTTGAATGGATGCTGTGGCATTGTAATTTACAAAGTGAACTACTCAAAAATATGTGCACAGCATCCATTCCAGTTATGTCCGAGTGACCTGAATTAAAATCAGATTAAATTTTTTTAATTCAATTTCTGATAAGAAATATTATGCATCATTTTGATAACTTAAATCAACATTTTCCAAAGTGTCAAAATAAAAAATAAATGCCCATTGAAGCATTTACAATATCACCAGCGATATAGCACCTGCAGTGTATATTGATGATGTCACACTATTAATTTACACTATTTGACACATAAATGGGAGAGACTAATTAAATTTGGAGTGGCAGTAAATGTGCTAATTTTCATGTGGGGATAATTTTCACCAATTTAGCCATTTAGCAAATGAAAAAAAAACATGAAAATTTTTACACATGAAAATTAAATCATATTTCCAGCAGAAAGTACACATGGTAAAATTACATAATTACCCACCACAGGAAATGTTCAGGATGAAAAAATTGTGAAATTAATCACCAGCAAAATTTACTGTTTATAGTGTTAATAAATAACCTGTGAGATATTTCACCTTTCAACTGATAGCATTGTTAGACATTTGTCAAATTTGTATAGTTTGATTATTCTTTGGTAAATAAAAATCAATATTATCCAAGCTAGATATGAACAGATCTATACATTAATAACTATCCATCAAAACACAATGGGTGTTATCACCCACATAGTACAGTCAAATCTGTCTATAAAGGCCATCCAAGGGAACCAGTAAAAGTGGTCTTTATGGGCAAGTGGTCTTTATATACAGGTTCAAATAATATGAATAAAGAACAATTGGGATATAATTCTATTGGCCTTTATAAAGAGGTGGCTTCAAGGCAGGTTGGACTGTAGAAGGTAGATACATAAGCTCTTCTGTATTTCATGCAGGTTTTGGAGTTAAAATGATACCCTCTTTATATATAATGTACAGTAAAATCTTATTATAATGCCCCCTCTCTATAACTTTTCCACCTCAATTATGGCCACAGTATTTTGTGAATCCTTTTTTTAAATATTTTTCTTCATGGGTCTCCATCCATTTATCACCACACCCCTTTATTATGCAAAAATCTGACTAAAAATTGTGGTGATGGAATGAGGTTTTACTGTATACAAAAGTAAAATAATAGAACAACAAGTTCAAACCAAGATGGTCTCATTTTAAACAAACTTATTAAAACAACAACCACATACAAATCAAGCATGAAGTTAAGTGTCCTTCATGTACAAAGGTGACAAAAATCATCATACATATTATAAAATACAACCTCTGATTATTATACAGTTAAACCTGTATATAAAAGCCACCTAAGATACCAGTAAAAGTGGCCTTTATAGACAGGTGGCCCTTATACCAGCACAGATTCAAATAATATGAATAAAGACCAATTAAGATAAAATTTTACTGTCCTTTAAATGCAGGTGGCCCTTATATAGAGGGTTTTTTAGGCAGGTTGGTTTGTATGTATATTTTGTACTGTACAACAAAGCTGTTCGTTCATATTTTGCCCTCCATAAAGTTCAAAGTTCAAAGTTCAAAGCAGTTATTAAATGTCTAACGATGACAGCAGATCATTGTCTCCTAAAAATATACTTTGGATTCAGTAAATAATACTACCGGTAATTACAAAAAGTAATTCTTGCACTCCACCTAACACAAAATGTGATTATCCCAATATATGCACAGTAAATGTAGTAATAATATGCCAATAAATGTTATGATTTGGATTTTCTATTGAGTGTTCTGCTAAATGATCTTCTCTTCCTGGTAGTCATTATAATCTGAAAAAAATGAAATAAAAATGAAAACAATGAAAAACAATGGTCGATCGATGCATAGTCCGACGGATGGTGTTTTTGAAAAAGAAACTGGCAATGTACCAAACCATGTATTGATAAGTAAAAAATGGCAGAAAATAAAATTCCATCAATATATGAAAAAGACGACCAGTAATAAAAATTTAATAAAGTTTTATAAATTGTACCTGAACGCTGTTTGTCATTTCGGATAGAGAGAAAGTAGAGTTTGTGCAGACCCGACCGTCGCTATGAGGGGGTTCATTCTAGCGTTTGTATGTAACTGGATCATTTGCTGTTAAGTCTGGGTTTTATTAAACTGCGGATTATCACTCATAATATTCCTGTTTCATGTTAATTTTACTTCCAAATTGGTGAAGTATTTAAAATCCACATTTGTATTCCATGCTCAGTTTGCACACGGCACTGTACGATTTATCTCCCTTTCACAAAAGTGAAATGTAATCAATAAATCAGTTTTAAAATGTGACAGAATATAAAAAAATTATTTAAATTTGTCTGCCATTGTTGTTTATTTCATAAAAAGTTATGATTTTACATTGTAGAACGCAAACTTCATGGACTACTTTTTATTGTATTCTATGAGATCAGTTCGCCAGACTGCACAAATTATTGGTTGCATCCCGCCGCAATATTTTACTAGATTCCGAAATACATTCCGAAAATTTATACCAAATGTGCATATGTAACCAAATGCATTAACAGATATATTCCTGTCACGTTCATTTACCAGGACACTATTTCGAATGCGTACTATTTCAAACTATTTCATAGTAAAGAAGCCCGGTTTTAGAGAAAGCGATAACAATGTATTTCCTGACTTAAAATTTAGAAGTGGTGTGACAGGACACTATTTAACACATTTTCTAGTCATGAATCTTCCATGTTCATTAACCCCCCATTTGGATGTCATTTTTCGTACTTTTCTGAAAATGTTTGTAGTCCAACATTAAAATTATAAATACATATATGCCATTAAATATGTGTATCCTATCCTAAAATAACTCTACAGGGTTCGTACAGAAATCTTGACTCCAAATTTAAGGACTTTTTAGGGTCTTTTCAGGGTCTTCTTTGCAAATTTAAGGCCTAATAAGAGGGACAATTTTAGCAAACAAATATTGGTGCAAAGCCAATTAAATCAATAAAACAATTATTTACATGTCTATAGTAATGACATTTGAAGTGGAGGTTGAAGTTGGGCATTCGGTTGGGCCAGGTACCTTCAAATTGCCCATTTCAACATAACTTATCAATTACTTAATTATTCATTTATATGAGTCTATTTGCAACCACTTAATATCGAAATACAGACACCCAACAGGCCAAATTCAAGGGCTTTTTAGGGCCTTCAGGATAAATCCAAGGGCTTTTTAGGGTCAGACTTGTTTTTAGGGCAAACCTCCAAATTTAAGGACTTTTCCAGGCCTGTACGAACCTTGTTCTATAACATTGTTTACTATGTGTTCACTGTTTTAAAACTTTAAACAAGTTAGAACTAAATGTAAAATGTGAAAATATATGAAAACACACCAGCAAATTAAATACTTCAATACAAAAAATGTTAACAAAAAAATCTAAATTAACAATAAAATATTTGAGAACAAAACTTTACTTTGAATTTATTAGAGCGACATAAGTTTTTTATGTCCTAGTTCCTGACTTAACATTTAGACATGTCCTAGATTCTTTCACATTTATCACAGATTGCTGATGAAACCATAGTACCCAGAGAAAACCACAGACTTCCAGCCAGTGAAATTTTACACTTTCTCACAGAAAGATCTGCTGGAGTGGAATTCAAACCCAGGTAATGAGAGGTGCTGTGATTCATAAGCATGCTTTTTAGACCACTTGGCCACTGGTGCCCCAACTGTCAGAGGAACAGCTTAGCTTATCTGTACATGTGATACAGTCCATCAAAAATCTTTACAGTTAATTGTTAACAATGAATTCTCACAGAGGGTATGACATTATGTCCTCTGTACTTCATACAAAACCTTTATACATTAAAACCACTGTGGTAGCTCAGTTGGTAGAGTGCTCGCTCCGTAAGTGGGAGGTCGTGGGTTTGATCCCCGGCCGGGTCTGACCCAAGACTTGAAAGTGGGTAGTGACTGTTCTTTCGCCAAGCACTCGGCATTACGAAATGAAAGTCACTGTTCTTTCGGATGGGAACTTAAAATAAACGAGGTCCCATATCACGGTGGGCTTGGCATGCTAAAGAATCCTGCTGTATAATGCCATCAGCGCAACACACAGGCAACATTTCTGAACCTTCGCCTATAGCTGGCGACGTCTCGATATAAGTGAAATATTCTTGACTGGGACGTTAAACACCATTACTCAACTCAACTCTCAACTCACTTCATACAGCCCCAGTTGAAAACACTGCTACCAGACACTTATTTACTCTTGGAATAAATCATAATACTCATGTGTTTACCAGAACACTATGTACCTATAATGTAATGAAGAAAATTAGTAGAATTGACCATTGCTATCCAGTGGATGCAGAGAGAAAGATGGAGGTCCCAGGAGAGAGAGAGAGAGAGATCGAGATCTCAATCCCTGAGTTATAGTTAGAGAAGGACAGACATGGAGAAATTAATCGATTTCACCATTGCTTTCCAATGGAAAGAGAGAGAAAGAGGGAGGGTGGGAGATAGAGAGAGAGAGAAATCTCAACCCCCGGGTTATAGGTAGTTAGAGAAGGACAGACACATGGACAGATTACTTAATTGTATTGTCCAGAATACAATAGAAAAAGTAGGTAATTATAGGTGGCACAACTTTTCTGGTTTCAGGAGACATGGAATACCATTTAGTGTGATACTAATTTAGGTGACTTGAAAGTAAGAGTGTGATTATTATTAAGGAAAAAACACACATATATATACAAATTTATACTAGCTGGTACGTGAATACAACTGAGACAATCTGATTATAAGTGAAGGGGGGATATCATGTGCTACTACCTAATTTTATAGATTGTTTAATTTCATTATTATTGAAAAACCAGTGATAAATCAAAAGTTTTTTTTTATAAATTCATCACTGCAAACCAAATTTAATTTTTTTTGTGAAGAATACACACACAGTTATTGATACTGTTCAATGCTACATCACATCATAACCCCTAGATATTCGTGGAATTATTACTGTTTGTATGGTGGTGTTTAAATCAAAGCACCAAAGGTGTCGACTGAATAGTAAAATTATATCTCGAACTTATTATAAATAAACTGCTTTAGTCTGTGATTTTAAAGAACTGAGTTAAACACAAATTTAGTATTTCATATACCGGTAGGTAAAACCGATTCTTTCACTTATTTTTTCCTAAAAAATGTATTCATAAAACTTTAAAGAGAAATAAAAGAGCATTCTTTTGTCTAGAGAAAAAATTATTTTAGTAATTTTGTTAATGCACCAAAGAAGTTCCACATTCAATATAATATAACAGCAGATTACCAGTGACATAGCATTTCACAGCCTTATATAACAGCACAGAGAATATATAACAATGTTAATAACTTTTACCTCTGGTTTACGTCTGAAATAATCAATTTATCAACAACATTAAAGATACCAAGTTTACCTTAGTTACATAGCAGTCAAAATTGTACCGATACCAAGTTTATCCTACATGCCAGTCAAAATTGTACTCGCTATATAAAATGATCTTCATTTTAACCAAGGGGTTTGCCAGTGTATCACATGATCACAAAATACCTCAACATTTGCACAGAACATTTTGGCACCAATGTCCTACAACAGTGTTGTTTTCATAGGAAAAACAAATCTTGTTTAATCCCATATCTAATGGAAATCATTGTTCCACACACATGTTAGGGGGTATCATGTGGCATTCACCTCACTATAAACCAGATTTCACACTGTACAACCCAGCCAAAAATTCAAAACAGCATATAAACACAATGATTACATTGTACAGATATATACCAATACAATATACCAGATTATTATATAGCAATATATGCCTCACATAGAAATTATACGATAAATGCTGAGGTGTTAGTGTGCAATAATATCGATATTTGCACGCTAACTTTGTTCCAGTCCGAGGTTTCCCGAATCAACTTTTTCATACTGCACGCTTTGTCACATGACACTGTCATTTATGACGTCATACAATTGTTGTCGACGTCATCGCTGTGTTGTCATATTGCACTAGTTCTTATATCCATTTACAAGAACTAGAGTAATATTTATGTATTGTACAAAAAATGGTATTTTAGATGAAATACTTGGTGGAAGTAAACAAATTTTTTTTTGCTATATAATAAAAGAGTTATTGAACTTATATTGTGAAATATTGTCCCTCATTGACTCAAAATTTGCACTAGCAAGCTTGTGCAAATGTCGAGTCAACTCGTATATCAGTTCAATAACACTACAGTCTAACTTGTGCTAGGGGCCACTTGTATACAGCGGCCACCTGCCTATAACGGCCATAAAAAATCCCCCCAACTAGCTTTGTTCTTTATTTAACCTCTATATAACGGTCACTGTCCAACGCGGCCAGCGGTCACCAAATTACGGTCAATTTTCGCCAATTTACCTGTCCGTAGCGGCCATTTTGAATACTTAAAAAATCCGGAACTTTTCGGTATTTTTCGGTTTAAACCGGAATACATGTAGAAAAAAAAATCAAAACGAAACCGGAAATTCCCATCATGCAAGCGTAGTGTCCAAGCGGCCATATTGAGTAATGCTTATTTACTAAACACATCGCAAACGTCAACTCGTCTAGTTTATTTCTATAGCTGATATGATTGTGATTTAAATCTCTTGATTCGTTACAATGTCGGGGAAATCTCCTCGTACAGCAATGACATTGGAGCAACGTGTACAATTCATTCGTAAATCGGAAAAAGATGAATTAAGTGCAAGAAAATTTGCTGATTTATTTGGTGTCGGTCGGACTCAGATTAATCAAATTCTGAAGAGAAATAATAAATCTGAGTTTGTGTGTTTGTCCGCGCGAGAGTGACTCTTCAGTCTGCCAGGTGATTGAAGGTAAATGTTAAATCCTGGTAATTTTGAATAAACAAATATTTTAAAAGAGTATTGAATTTCAATTGTCAAGTTATCTTTCATTATATCAACAAAGAAAACAGCATAGAGAAAAACCAGCATACCCTCAAAAACTTTTATGGCTGTCATCACAGTTTTGTTGACTCAATTTTGATTACACACCTGGCAGGTGTAGCTAGCTAAACAGGAGGTGCTTACGCAGCTTACCCCTCTGCAGCAAACAGTCTCACTTCCCTGGTGGAAGTTGACATTATATTAACAAAAAACAGCATAGAGAAAAACAAGCATACCCTCAAAAAGTTTTTATGGCTGTCATCACAATATTGTTGACTCATTTTTGATTACACACATTGCGGGTGTAGCTAGCTAAACAGGAGAGGCTTTACCTTCTGGGGCAATCAGTCTCACTTCCCTGGTTGAAGTTCACATGTTTTACCTAACTTGTCAGTTTCAAAGATTTCAATTTGCTTCTGGATTGTGATTCAGACATGGATTAGTATGTTTGTTTACAATACAATTCATTAATGCAATGTGTACCAAGAATAATATAATGTGTCGAAGCAGATTCGGTTTTTCCTTCAGAACCTGTCTATAAAGGCCACCTGTCTATAAAGGCCATTTTTCAAACTTCCCTTGGGTGGCCTTTATAGACAGGTTCGACTGTATATTATATGCAAATAAATTCCAAAAGCACTAGCTAATATACAAGAGTTTCTTTACTAATATAAGAATTTTACAGATATAAGAAGCAGGGTGAATAAATAATTTTACCTCTTTTTTAGGTTTCATTTTCTCTATAGGCACTGAGAACCTTCTGTTACTCTGTAAGGCTATCATTTCATCACTCTCGTCTTCATACTCATCTCTCTCAGATCCTTCTTCTTCAATCACATCATCATCTGATATAACTAAATTAATTTTGTTGTTGCGTTAGTTTATTACATTACATATTGAACATTTCTTTACAAAAAATAAAAACATAGAATTTGAACTGACAGTGAAGCTGATCCCCACATAGGTTATGTCATAGGATTTGGAAAAAAAAATCTTAAAATCAAAATAAATTGTGATTATTCTGCAAAATAATTCTTATCATACTAATTATGTTAAATGCACCAATTCTACTCACAATGAATGTCTGTATATAATTCCAGAACAAGAGCACCCGCCCAGGCAGACAGCGCCATAATATAATATGTCCCATCAATATTGACAGGCGTATAAAAATTGGATCATGTATACTGAATAAACTTCTGGACAAAATAATGTCTATTTATCGGAAAAAATCTAAAAAGTCTGGAAATCACAATAATTCCAGATAATTAGATGCCAAACTTAAAGCACGGAGAGAAAGTGAACCATGCAGCTCAATAAAAGATTTATTGGACTACTGTTGTAGAGGACCTGTGTTCCAGACCAAGGGACATCACAATGGACTACTGTTGTAGAGGACCTGTGTTCCAGACCAAGGGACATCACAATGGACTACTGTTGTAGAGGACCTGTGTTCCAGACCAAGGGACATCACAATGGACTACTGTTGTAGAGGACCTGTGTTCCAGACCAAGGGACATCACAATGGACTACTGTTGTAGAGGACCTGTGTTCCAGACCAAGGGACATCACAATGGACTACTGTTGTAGAGGACCTGTGTTCCAGACCAAGGGACATCACAATGGACTACTGTTGTAGAGGACCTGTGTTCCAGACCAAGGGACATCACAATGGACTACTGTTGTAGAGGACCTGTGTTCCAGACCAAGGGACATCACAAGAAATAAGTAATACTGTAAATTACTTTTTTATCGCGAAAGATTTATTTACGCGTAATTTCGCGAGGATTCTCAGTCGCAAATTCAAATATCACGTGAATATTCCCAGAATCGTGAAAATTATTAAGTCAAATTATAAACATGACGGCAATCGACTACGACCGTCGTAAAAGTATGTCATATTAGATGCAATAAAGTAAATTGTAAACTTCGCCGTAACTCGCAAGGTTCCATTGAAATTTCCAATTGAACAGGTTTAATTAACGTTTCCTTTCAACCGTTTACAAAAAAGTCTTGACGAAACTTTGCCGTAACTTACTAGGTTTTATTGAATTTTACCTTTAAACACTGACTGACGAGGCTTAATTAACAAATCCTTTCAACCATTTACAATGACTATGGACAGATGGAACATTAAGAAACGATCGACAAAACAAGAAGCCAAAAGAAAGGTAGATAACTATATAGCTGCCACGAAGTGGACGCGAAATAAAATATGAACCTGGATTGTGGACGCGAATACACGTATTCGCGAAATGAGGCTCAGATGTAAGTACGCGAAATTTGATACTCGTGATACTAAAGTAATCTTCAGTACATCACACTTACTTTCTTCAGTTTCATCATCATCATCATCAGACAGACCAGGATTAAAAAATGTAGCCGATCCTCTTGAGTCGTAACTGGTAACACTTGGCCGAGGGTCATCTATTCTAGAAACAAGTTCTGCCAGATCTGTAAACTTAGCCATAACTGGTACATATGTCTGAAATAAAAGTTGCTTACATACAGTACCAACATGTCAAAAGTTTAACACTAAGCCAATGAATTGGTTCCAAATCAACAAATGATCTCAACCAATGTTGGCTATATCTGGGCAGCTTTTAGGCAGCTGCAATCTATCTCCTGGCAGCTTTTTAGCTACTAGCTATCCATACCTAGGTCACTCAGTAGCTGATCTTCAACTCATTTTTGTTAGGTCGGTGTTAAACTTTTGACAGGTGTGCATTGTACATGTCTAGTAAAACTGTATGCCCGGGTAACTTACATATTACTGAAAACGTATTAATTTTCGTGTGTACTAATTTTCTCTTATTTCACGGTATTATGTTTTGCGCGTAACTTAATTACATTATTATTTTTGTGTAATAATGCATATTTTAGAAACGCCAAAATTAAACTACGTGGACATGTCTAAATTTCATGTACCTCCAAAATAAATATGCGCGAAATTAAATATGTTTACAGTAATTATTTCCTCAAATAAAATTGATAACTCAATTATTATTTGCCGTACTTTTCTCTAAACACCTAGATAAAAGTCAAGATCAGAATCCTATGAGCTTAAAGTTAAAGGTTCTAGGGCCATGAGCCTAAATGCCCTGGGCTGATGAACCTTAAAGCATGGGGCAGACTTTAAAAATTTCATTGAGACAACTTTGATGTTAAAGAAATTGGGACTTCAAAATTATACAAAGATAAGAGAAAAAGCAAAAGCAAATTATTTGAATGTCATTAAAACATTCTACCGTATAGCTGTACAAACCTGTGCTCTATGTATCTCTGGTTTTTGTTTTTTCTCTTTGGATTTTTCTCTGAAGAGTTGTTCAACAAGACCACCTTTCTGCCATCCAGCAAACAAGGTCTTCCCATGATTATAACCAACATCCTGTTTTAGTTGAATACGAAAATTATAGTGTAAACAATATTTTATTCACTATATCAATACAATGTAATATTTCAATATTATTATATAGCAATATATGCATCGCATAGAAATTAAACGATAAATCCTGAGGTGTAAGCGTGCAATAAATATCGATATTTGCATGCAAACTTTGTTCCAAACCGAGGTTTCTCGAATCAATTTTTCATATTGCACGCTTTGTCACATGACGCTGTCATTTATGACATCATACGATTGTTGTTACATGGCTGACGACGTCATGAAGGTGTTGTTATCGTATTGCACTAGTTCTTATATCCGTATACAAGAACTAGTACAATATTTATGTATTGTAAGAAAAAATGGTATTTTGAGTTGAAATACTAGTGGGAAGTAAACAAAATTTATATTGCTATTATTGAACTGATAATGTGAAATATTGTCCCTCGTTGAATCGAAATTTGTACTCTCATGCTCGTGCAAATGTTGTTAGTCAACTCAGACAATATTTCACAATATCAGTTCAATAACCCTATAATACAATGGAAAAGTTGAAAAGAATTTGGAAACAATGGATTGTCACAGACCATTATATAATCCCATCTCCCATAATTCCAAATAAGAAATGTTTTTAGATAGACAAAATACAAAGGTATAAGCTTGAAAATAATCAAGGGTTATCAAATGATGCAGATTTGCTATATACATATATTTTATAAAACGTTATCTACATTAAACATATGACCATGGTGTGTTTTATTTAGACTTATTTTAATGTTATAACTTGCACTTTTCATTTTTCATCACAAAAGTGTTCCTTAAAAGGATATTTATATAGAAGCAATTGTACATCTTTCTATATATAAATATAAAATTTGAACCTAAGCTGACATAAATAAATCTATATAAGAAATATGATATTATTTTTTGTTTTCTTTCTATTTGTAGTAAATACAGCTATATTGGATACAAGACAAGCATGCTGAACAAAAAATTGAATCTGTATTGACCAAGGATCTTTGATACCAAAACAGTTCTATTGAGCCCAGCAGTTACAGGTTTAACTGTACTTCACAGTAATACTTACACAGATTTCATCAAAGCTACCAAATTGTAAAGTAGCAAATCTATCAATGGGTGGTCTGATATATTCACAGTAATCACTATTTTTAGTCAATTAAGGATCTTTCATACAAATTTGGTTACGATAAGCCCAGCAGTTTAAGGTTTAACTGTACTTCACAGTAATACTTACACAGATTTCATCAAAACTACCGAACTGTAAAGTAGCGAATCTATCAATGGGTGGTCTAATATATTCACAGTAATCACTGTTTTTTACAGCTTCCAACTGCCTCACGCCTGATACATACGCAAGTCTGGACTGGATCTCCTGCATATCCAACACCTTGTAGAAACAAATTAACACATAAGAAGTTTAAAAACAAAAATAATATTAAGGTGTTTATTTAATATTGACTGACAAATATGTTGTTGTTTTCCAGTATACCAATTGACGGATCGCCGACCACGCCCACAATGTTCTGACAAAGGGTCGACATGCTTGAATTACACGCAAAAAGAATGAAAACTCAGCCTGAATTGTGCAATTTCATGATGTCACTGACACTAGTATGCCATTAGTTGTCGTGGAGCTGCTTCGGTACCATGATGGCAGCCAGTGTCGGAACATTGTGGGCGTGACCGGCGATACGTCAATTAACACATGTTGTGTTATGTTATAAACATAACAAGAGTTTAATACCCAGCCTGACCTAAAACTGGAAGGATTACTTTTATATAATAAACAAAAATCAATAATATACACTTGTTGTCTCTTAAAGTGGGAGGTTGACTGTTCAATCCCCTGCCCTGACCTGATACAGGAAGAATTACTTTTATATAATAAACAAATATCAATAATGTACATGTGTTGTCTCTTAAAGTGGGAGTCTGACCCAAGACTTGGAAGTGGGTAGTGACCAGGGCCCCACAAACGCCGATAAGGTCATTCGGCGGTAAAAATCACCGCTAAAAAAAAAAAAAAAAAAAAAACCTCATTCATACCCCCATCCCCCCCTCTTCTTCATTGGTTTATAGAGCTTTTTGGTGGAGCTTACATTTTGTCTGGAATGTTACACAGCAAAAATCTACTTTCAGATGCTTCCTTTCTTTCTTCATTTTATTCATGAAAAACTTTATTTATCCAAACAGTCACCACAAATCGGGAAAGACTACAGCCATGTGCTTTGTTTACTTTCTGTCACTATCATGATTATGTCCCTTTAATACATGTTATTATGCAGAGTGGGTAACGACTATTTGTCGGGTTAAAGTAAAAAAGAAATATGGCTGTCACATGTTTTACTGCTTACATGGTCTTAATCATTAAAATCTGGGTTTATTTAGAAGAATATTAAAGAGATCATGATTTTATTATCGTCATACAGCATTCCTATGAATAAGGAATATATAATAAGGTAATTTTGTTCATCTGCCTTGTGCAATACACATCGTTTGCCTACAGTAGCTCTGTTCCAGAACAGATGGAGATTTTCTTTTTGTGCCGAATATTCAAATAGGATTCGAATAACAGCCAACTAATATTCAAATGCTTAATTTGGTATTCTTTTTAGCTCTTTTGTTTCACCTCGCTGTTTGAAGCATCTCCTTAAAACATGAAACAAGGCATAAATAAAACTGAGGCCTCGTAAGGTATTTTGTTTACACGGTTTGTTGAACACACGTGGTCTCGGTAATTAAGTGATTAGAGGATTAACTCTGGTGATGATTATACACAGTCAATGATTAATTAATTATCACACCGATTGTACACCTGTGGGACACGTGGCTTCATCTTAAAGTCTTGTGTGATTTCTCGATCGTGAACTAATCTTAATTGACAAGACAAAATTTAGAAGGTTTATGGGGGGAAAAAACCGAATGACCGAATTTCAATTCGGCGTTTTATTTGCCAATTCGGTGATTTTTAGCCGATTTTGGCGATTTGTGGGGCCCTGGACTAGTGACTGTTCTTTCGCCAAGCACTTAGCATTATGAAATGAAAGTCACGGTTCTTTCAGATGAGAATTTAAAATAAAAAAGAACTTGTGTCACGGTTGGCTTGGCATGCTAAAGAACCCTGCTGTATAATGCCATCAGCGCAACGCACAGGCAAAATTTCTGCACCTTCGCCTATAGCTGGCAACATCTCGATATAAGTGAAATATTCTTGACTGGGACGTTAAACACTATTACTCAACTCAACTCTTAAAGTGGGAGGTTTACAGCTCCAGTCTGGCCTGATACAGGAAGAATTACTTCACTATAATGAACAAATATATTATATGCAGAAAGTCAGCAATGTGTATGTGTTATTTCTGAAAGTGGGAGGTTAACAGTTTGTTCACCAGTCTAGCCCAAAAGAATTACTTCTCTATGATCATGATGATGGTCAGAAATTTTATTTGCCTGCAGTCAACATCTACATGTGTTATTTCTGAAAGTGGAAGGTCAACAGTTCAACTCTCAGTATAGTCTGATACAGAAAGTAAACTTACAGGCTTTAACTATTACAAAATTACAAAATGCAAGCCATGTGTTCTTTAATAAGCCTTTAGCAAAGGAAACATCATCATATATAATGTAAAACTATGTCTGGTGTTGTCTCATTTTCAGTGAATCCCTTTTATAATAAACAGAAATATTATCTGCATCAATGTTGGAGGAAGAAGCTGGACAAACTATGATGGACTGATGGATAGAGGGACATATATGCACAGCACATATTATAGAGAGAACTTACCCTGATGGGTTTTGCCCATGGATTCCATCGTTTCCATAACAACCACCACCCAGATAACTGATCACCAAAACTTGTTAGATTGATTTCATCTTGACTTCCCACATCTACTGCAAACACTGACTGTGCTCCCATATACCTAATTACATCAGCTGAAAACAAGTTTAAAAATAAGTTGTAAAGTCAAGAATTGGAATGGTGACACTAAACATGCTAAATGTAACAAGTTATAACTGAAATCAAATGTCATTTCAAAAATGCTCCCCAAATGAATTCCAGGACTACATGTCCCGAACTTCAATAAGGGTGGGGGGGGGGGATAATTATTTGTAGATATACTGATATATATTTACATTCTATTTGATAGATATGGTAAGAAAAACAAAAACAAAAATGCTAAGTTTTTAATGAATTCCCTAAGAGATGGGATTCCATGCTAGCCCAGGCAATAAATCAACATGGCAAACAAAAAGTTCTGCATTCTGTGGTATATGTTCATTAATGATTTACTGAATCAAATAAATTGCAACAATGTCATCAATATCACAGTTCAGAAGAACCATGTCAAAGGTTTTCAACTGCTCACTATATAGAAGTTTGTCTTTAATTTGCACATTAGATGCCCTGATGACCCAAAATAAAATTAATTACCCCTGTTCCATTGGCCCTTATGCCAGTACTGAAAAGAGGAGTGATGTGAAATTTAAAGTAATACCAAACAGCGAAGCTGGCATTTAAACCTACAACCCTTGAATCATGAGTCTGTGGTGTTAACCAGTGTTCAAATTTCTAGAATTATTTCACCACTTTCCTATAAAACACCATAACATCAATATTTTTGCATTTATGAAATGTTAGATATGGCCCATTAAAGCCTTAACATTTTGAAAAATAAGGATCATTGACCCTCAGCTCCTGCTAGAAAGAACACTGTTTAATTATTTGTCCACACTTTTTGTTAATACATGTAATTCCCTACATGTATCAGTATTTTCTTACCTGGTAAATTATTTACATAACCACCATCAACAAGATAATGTCCATCTACAGGGTCACATAAAGGTGGCAGGTACCCCGTCAGTGACATACTGGCTCTGACATACCTCCATAAGTTACCTGTACATTAAAAAATTAAATTATATTATGTTTTATTAGTCATTTTTTGAAAACTAATTAGGCATTTATATCTTGCTTCAAATGCAAACATTTTTCCAGAGAGCACAGATGGTCATAGGTTTGAAGAAGAAAAGTGCATACAATAAACATTTGACAACTTCAAAATATATTTATTGTTTAACTTGCCTTTCTTTATATAATAAAAGATTTTTTATTTACAAATTGCGGCATTGATGGCTATGTGGTCTAAAGTGCATGTTTGCAGATTACAGTATCTGTCACTACTTAGGTTCCAATACCATCTGGGCAGATCCTAGAGTGAGAAAGTTTGTCAGTTTGCTTGCCAAAGGCCAGAGGGTTTTCTCCAGGTACTTTGGTTTTCTTCACCATCCCTGAACTGACTACCTCGATTCAAGTGGAAAAACTTTGGATACAGACATAAAACACCATTAATCCATTTCACTCCTTCTTTACAGAATAAAAAACATTTCTTTAACAAAATTCGACATTCATACATAATGATGTATTATTTGACCCAGTATGACAAATTTCTTTTGTTTCTACTTTAAATATCACTAAACTGATGTATTGAAGTCACATTTAATGTTATATAGCCCAAATAAATATATATATGTGTGTGTGTGGTAATAACTTAGTTTTTATTGCCACATACACATACGGGGCAATAACCATTCCATTTTTTTTATTATTGTCTGTCTTGTTTAAGAGTTTCCTCCTGGCATAGGAGTCTATAAAAAATTGCTAGTGGCATAGTATAATCTAAATATTAAAATCATACATACCATGTGTGTGTACCCTCATTTGAGAGTGGGACAGGTCTGTTGTTATACAGAAATAAGGTATCCATAAATCTTCTATCTGTCTATCTTTAAACACATCTTCTATAGTTTTATTAAATGAGGAACCTATTTCAACAAAATTTGAAAAAAAGAAATCAATTTTAATCCAGACTGATGATGTACATTATACAGGTACACAGGATTAGCTCTGGCTCTCAATAAGTTGGAGTGAAAAAATTAGCCAATTTAAAAATTTAGGAGCCAATTTATGTTTAAGAGCCAGTAACACTAAGAAACTATGTCTAAAATGTACATGTTGTATTTGATCTAATCTGCTGTATAGATTGTTTTTGATATTAACAACTTATAACACTTGTTTGGAGCAAAAATATTAGCCAAAAGCTATTTCTGGAGCTAGAAATAATTAAAAAGGCTAATGACAGAGCTACTCCTGGGTACGATAATAATGCTATAAACATATACAACTGTAAACATATTAATTGTAGTTGTTTTACTGATTTTAGTGATTTTCATGATGATACATTTAGCGCAAATCCAATTAAAAAGTTCAAAAGTCAAAGCCTTAAAGGTGTTTTCACATGGATATCAAACTTATAAGTAGATACATAGTGAATTACATATTGAATATTATATGTAACTCAGTAAAACCCAATACATGCATATCGGTAACAATAATTCAGCATGATCAAAACTCACTCCCGGGTTTTTGTTTTCAAATATTTCAATCTGCTTGGCATTGGTCCAAGTAATCAGATGTTGTGTATTAGACACTAAGTAGTTGTAAAAAGATGTAATTTAATTTCATGTAATTTTTTATTTTAGCATTCCATTTTGACAAATTACTAGTACTGTAATAAGAATCATGGATGAAGTATGACAAATAATCCACTTGGCACTGGGCTCAGTTTGGACAAAATTCTACTCTTCACTGGGCTGTTTTAACTTGGTCAGAACGAGCCCCAGAGTGCTTTTTCTTGCACCCCAGATAGAAAAATCCATAAAAAGAGAGGTGCAAGATATCTTGTACCCCCATGCAAGATAGCCTACACACTGTTTTTCCTGCAAAATTTTATCAACAAAATCAGAGGTGTATCGATAAGTTGAAATGATTTTAAATTGAGAAATTGTACTTTCTGATACAAGAAAGAGAATTAATCACTACTTGTAGTGCCAGATAAGAAAATCTCAACCCTCGTTTTAATATATTTAATCCAGAACTCGGCAGCCTGGTTCTGGACCAAATATATTAGAACTCAGGTTGAAATTTCCCTATCTGGCACCACATATTGTGATAGATTCTATAAATCTGAGCCCTAATGATTGTTTTAAACTTACCAGTAAACATTGAAGCTGCAGGATAAGTCAGATCTATAATCTTGGACCATAAAGATGTCATAGACTAAAATAAAAGAAAAGGAAAAAAATAATTTTATATACCATACTGTAAATGTACTTCTTTGCGCAATCAAATTTTAGCGCAAATTAACTCTGAGGATAACAGAATCTTTAAACATTACTTTCAAATGCTTGTTAAGTTATTCTATGTTAAGTAAACTCATAACCTGAGGTTACAGTGGTGGAGCTTGATGTGTATACATGTATCTTGAAATGATTATTTTTGTAAAGATTAACTGAAATGAAAATTTCCCAATTCACAGCACCAAAAATCGAAGTGTGCCTAATTATATCTTAATTTGATCGTTGTAAACAAACTAAGTATGATTTATTTGCAACACTTTGAGACAGACCTCAAATCTTTGGACAACAAAGAAATTTGAAAAACATTTAAAACTTTTTATCTTAATATTAATACTTAATTTTACGATCTACGTAAAGAATCTTAAATATTGAATACATACAAATGACCATTCTCTTGCCCTTCTGGTTAAGCCTGTAACATTGACTTCTTCACACCATAAAGCTCCTATAAAGGACCCCATGCTGGTACCCCCTACCATATCAATAGGAATTCCTGATTCTACCATAGAACGAATCATTCCAATATGGGCAAGACCTCTGCAAAAAAATGACAACTAATTCCTAAACATGAAAGGTTTTAAATGCTATGTTTCATTCCTGACTTCAGTTTCACAATAAACCATAACTAAGATATTCCTTCAATTTTAATCTGGTAAATTTGATACCTTATTAATTTTGTTAAATTTTAAGATATTTCACAATTTTAAGATATTTCACAATTTAAGGTTTCATTTTCAAGATCACTTGTAACTTTGTTAAATGGGCGGACATGTCCTAGTGCTACTGTCACTGGCTTTCGAGGTCAAGGGTTGTGGGTTCAAACCTCACCAGGACTTGGTAATTTTCTGCGATGATTTTCATCTCCTGCCCATCCTAGAGCTGTAAAAAGCTTGTTACCAGGTAGTCTTCTGGATGAGACTCAAATCCGAGGTCCAGTGTCTCGCTGCATGCTAAAGACAACGCTGTAGAGTTTGAAAAAGAGTAGGCCACCTGTGTCCACTACAGAGGACGCTTATAATTAGAAGTGATTGAGCAACATAAACCATAGATTTAAGTTAAGCAAATTCTAAGTAGAAACCAGAGCCGGGTAGCCAAAATCGCCATTGGCTACTAATTTCTGAGAATGTTTTCAAAAAAGTAACCTAGTACCTAAAGTAGCTATTTTACATAAAAACTAGAGGCTCCCAGGAGCCTGTATAGCTCACCTAGGTAGAGTTGTTGCAGAATGAAAATCAACAAATTGTCTAATGTTTAAATAAATGCTTGAAATTTATTACACAATATTTATTTATATCACAAAATTTCAATATTATTTCCTTTCAAAACTAAACCATATTTCAAAATTTTGAGACAATACATCCAAGTATCATCGACTTTTCATGTATAATACCTGAGAAATTTTCCTTATCCAAAAACTGGTCAATGGACCATGAAATTATGGTCAAGGACAAAAGCCATAAGGCAGTCTGACTGATGTACTATCCAAGATCAAGTTATATACCAAATATCATTGACCTAACATTGTAGTACTTGAGATTTAGAGAAACTAACCTAATCCAAAAAGTTCAACATAGTCACTGGAGGGTTAAGTTTAGGTCAAAGACAAAAGTCATATGGCAGACTGACATGTACTCTCCAAGACTAAGACACATACCAAATATCATTGCAATTGGCCAAGTGATTTCACAGGAGTTGATTTTTAAATGCAGATGTTATTTTAAAATACCAAATGTAAAGACCCAAATGACTATTGTGGCCGAGTTTGGTTCCAATTGACTCAGTAGTTTCAGAGAAAAATATGTATGAACTTATTTTCCCATAGGGTCCAATGTTAAAATATGTTTTCCACTGACGGCCATCTTGGATTTTGTGTGGCCCTCAAAAACACCAATGTTGTAGGGTGCCACCCAAAGACTATTGTGGCCAAGTTTGGTTCCAATTGGCTAAGGGGTTTTAGAGAAAAAGATCTTTGATATTGTTCCCATAGGGTCCAATGTTAACCTATTTTCCCAGTTGGCGGCCATCTTGGATCAGGTGCAGACTTAAAAAAACACCAGTTTCAGAAGGTACCATCTAAGGACTACTATGACCAAGTTTGGTTCTAATTCGCTCAGTAGTTTTAGAGAAAAATATCTTTGAACATATTTTCCCATAAGGTCCAATGTTACAATATGTTCTCCACTGGCGGCCATCTTGGATTTGGTGCGGCCTTCAAAAACCCCAATGTTGTAGGGGGCCATTCAAAGACTATTGTGGCCAAGTTTGGTTCCCATTGGCTAAAGGGTTTTAGAGAAAAAGATCTTTGATATTGTTCCCATAGGGTCCAATGTTAACCTATGTTCCCCGCTGGCCGCCATCTTGGATTAGGTGCAGAATTAAAAAAACACTGTTTTCAGAAGGTACCATCTAAGGACTACTGTGACCAAATTTGGTTCCAATTGGCTCAGTAGTTTCAGAGCAAAATATCTTTGAACGTATTTTCCCATAAGGTCCAATGTTAAAATATGTTCTCCGCTGGCGGCCATCTTGGATTTGGTGTGGCCCTCAAAAACCGCAATGTTATAGGGGGCCATCCAAAAACTATTGTGGCCAAGTTTGGTTCCCATTGGCTAAAGGGTTTTAGAGAAAAAGATCTTTGATATTGTTCCCATAGGGTCCAATGTTAACCTATGTTCCCCGCTGGCCGCCATCTTGGATTAGGTGCAGAATTAAAAAAACACTGTTTTCAGAAGGTACCATCTAAGGACTACTGTGACCAAGTTTGGTTCCTGTTGGCTCAGTAGTTTCAGAGAAAAATATCTTTGAACATATTTTCCCATAGGGTCCAATGTTAAAATATGTTCTCCGCTGGCGGCCATCTTGGATTTGGTGTGGCCCTCAAAAACCGCAATGTTATAGGGGGCCATCCAAAAACTATTGTGGCCAAGTTTGGTTCCCATTGGCTAAAGGGTTTTAGAGAAAAAGATCTTTGATATTGTTCCCATAGGGTCCAATGTTAACCTATGTTCCTCGCTGGCCGCCATCTTGGATTAGGTGCAGACTTAAAAAACACCAGTTTCAGAAGGTACCATCTAAGGACTACTGTGACCAAGTTTGGTTCCAGTTGGCTCAGTAGTTTCAGAGAAAAATATCTTTGAACATATTTTCCCATAGGGTCCAATGTTAATCTATGTTACCCGCTGGCGGCCATCTTGGATTAGGTGCGGACATGTCGGACACAATTTTTAAAGTAGACCACCCAAGGACTGTTGTGACAAAGTTTGGTTGCAAATGGCCCAGTGGTTTCTGAGGAGTTGATCTTTAACGACGGACGGACGACGGACGACGACGACGACGACGACGACGACGACGGACGCAAAGTGATGGCAAAAAACTTTATAAAGGACTGTATTTTCACATATTTTCACAAAATCTAGAAATTTTGCTTGTCTACTAATGCTTTTAATTTCATGGTAACCTAGAAATGTTATTTTATAAAATAAAACCCATTTTTTCAAATGCTAACGATACAGAATATATAACATACCTGGCACCTCCACCTCCCAGTACAAGTCCTATAGATGTTCCTGTTAGAAATCTGGCAAGACGGGAGAAATCGGAATGTTTATCTGCTTCTGTCTCAAATAATTTGTCATAGATTTCAAGCTAAATAAAATATAAAGTATATAAAATTAGGGAAGAGTGGATGATTGAATAAGACTTGCCAATTATCATGCCTTATGTGCCTTCTGGCAAGACTTGCCAATTATCATGCCTTATGTGCCTTCTGGCAAGACTTGCCAATTATCATGCCTTATGTGCCTTCTGGCAAGACTTGCCAATTATCATGCCTTATGGGCCTTCTGGCAAGACTTGCCGATTATCATGCCTTATGTGCCTTCTGGCAAGACTTGCCAATTATCATGCCTTATGTGCCTTCTGGCAAGACTTGCCAAGTATCATGCCTTATGGGCCTTCTGGCGAGGACAGCATTAGGTAAGCAAGCATTATCAT
Organism: Anadara kagoshimensis; assembly: GCA_021292105.1. NCBI lineage: Eukaryota > Metazoa > Mollusca > Bivalvia > Arcoida > Arcidae > Anadara > Anadara kagoshimensis. The sequence goes on along the minus strand of CM037858.1, from coordinate 7,359,759 downwards.
GTCTGGTATGCTTAATTTGATCTGACAAGAATAACATCTAAATGTTTTGAAAATCTAATATTAAATAAAGCATAAATGATTAAGCTGACACTTCATTGAATATAAAAAAACAATAGGAGCAAAAAAATTCATGATCACATATCTCGTCATTACCGCCTAGGTTTGAATCCCATTCGTGACATTTCCTTGTGTGAGAAAGTTTGTCATTTCCCTTGCCCAAGGCCGGTGGTTTTCTCTGGGCACTCTGGTTTTCTCTACCATCCCCAAAACGACCATCTCAATATCAGTGAAAGATTCTTGACTAAATTAATTATAAAAATGCATTAATAACTTCCAGACTGAGCAGTCACAGTAAACAATGTTCATCCATCTCCACAGATGCAAATCCAAAGTCTTAAGACTGACGGATGCCAACTAGAAACAACTACCCTATTCCTTTTTGAAAGCGAGGTATAGTGTGAATTTGAATAATAACTGTAAACAAGTAAATTCAGTGAATTAGGATCCCCCCGTCAGCAGGTTTTTTTTTGTGATTAGCACCTATGTTAAAAGGGCCATAACTCAAAGGAAAATGAGCGTTAAAAGGGCCATAACTCAAAGGAAAATGAGCAAACCAACTCTGGTTAACGATATGTGCATCTCCTATCTAGGTTCATAATTTGAAACAAGTTTTGTGAAATAGTGCTTCATAGTTTTGGAGAATTAGTGTAGACAAGAATTTTGGACGATGGAAGGAAGGATGGACGGAAACTCAATTCAATATCCCCTCTTTCTTTGAAAGACTAAAACGTAACCTTTATTTTAGCTCCGGTGAAAATTTTAATGTTTAAACTTACAGTTTTGGATTCAGGTCGTTTTCCTAGTACCCGTTTAGGACAGCGTATATGATGATGTGATGAGCACCACCCTCTTTCATTAAGCCATTCTACAGTCCTTTTTGGAGTTTCAGCATCTTCCTTATGCAGTAATACTAGTTCTTTCTGAGCTCTTACTGATACAGTACCCATCTGTTTTTCAACCTGCATAAACATAAATAAAAAACAAGTTATAACTGAAATAGTATGCCATTTCAAAAGTGTCTCCAAAACGTACCCCAACTGGGAAATCCATGTTTCACAAACCAAGTACATGATAAAAATATGAATAGTCAACAGCACATCTACTCCGCCAAAGATTGTGCTTGTAAATTTCATAAACATCTTTTAAATATTTTTAAGAAAAGTGGTGGACAAAATGTTGGCATAAGAAATGGAGTAAACGGCATATGTCCTCCCATCCCCTATTTCGTTTGGGGGACATAATTACAAAGCATCAAGATTGGGCAAATTAGAAAATGGATATTTATGGTCATGTTATATTTTTTTTTTTCATTTCTGCTATATATCTATTAATTCATTTAGTTACCTCCCCAACAGTAGGGTCGTTAGATGCCACTCCTACAATCATTATAAATAGTTACCTTTCCTGCAGTAGGGTCATTAGATGCCACTCCTACAATCATTATAAATAGTTACCTTTCCTACAGTAGGGTCATTAGATGCCACTCCTACAATCATTATAAATAGTTACCTCTCCTACAGTAGGGTCATTAGATGCCACTCCTACAATCATTATAAATAGTTACCTCTCCTACAGTAGGGTGGTTAGATGCCACTCTTACAATCATTATAAATAGTTACCTTTCCTACAGTAGGGTCATTAGATGCCACTCCTACAATCATTATAAATAGTTACCTCTCCTACAGTAGGGTCATTAGATGCCACTCCTACAATCATTATAAATAGTTACCTTTCCTACAGTAGGGTCGTTAGATGCCACTCCTACAATCATTATAAATAGTTACCTCTCCTACAGTAGGGTCGTTAGATGCCACTCCTACAATCATTATAAATAGTTACCTTTCCTACAGTAGGGTCGTTAGATGCCACTCCTACAATCATTATAAATAGTTACCTTTCCTACAGTAGGGTCGTTAGATGCCACTCCTACAATCATTATAAATAGTTACCTCTTCTACAGTAGGGTCATTAGATGCCACTCTTACAATCATTATAAATAATTACCTTTCCTACAGTAGGGTCATTAGATGCCACTCCTACAATCATTATAAATAGTTACCTCTCCTACAGTAGGGTCATTAGATGCCACTCCTACAATCATTATAAATAGTTACCTCCCCAACAGTAGGGTCATTAGATGCCACTCCTACAATCATTATAAATAGTTACCTTTCCTACAGTAGGGTCATTAGATGCCACTCCTACAATCATTATAAATAGTTACCTCCCCAACAGTAGGGTCATTAGATGCCACTCCTACAATCATTATAAATAGTTACCTTTCCTACAGTAGGGTCATTAGATGCCACTCCTACAATCATTATAAATAGTTACCTCTCCTACAGTAGGGTCATTAGATGCCACTCCTACAATCATTATAAATAGTTACCTCCCCAACAGTAGGGTCATTAGATGCCACTCCTACAATCATTATAAATAGTTACCTTTCCTACAGTAGGGTCATTAGATGCCACTCCTACAATCATTATAAATAGTTACCTCTCCTACAGTAGGGTCATTAGATGCCACTCCTACAATCATTATAAATAGTTACCTTTCCTACAGTAGGGTCATTAGATGCCACTCCTACAATCATTATAAATAGTTACCTCTCCTACAGTAGGGTCATTAGATGCCACTCCTACAATCATTATAAATAGTTACCTTTCCTACAGTAGGGTCATTAGATGCCACTCCTACAATCATTATAAATAGTTACCTTTCCTACAGTAGGGTCGTTAGATGCCACTCCTACAATCATTATAAATAGTTACCTTTCCTACAGTAGGGTCGTTAGATGCCACTCCTACAATCATTATAAATAGTTACCTTTCCTACAGTAGGGTCGTTAGATGCCACTCCTACAATCATTATAAATAGTTACCTCTCCTACAGTAGGGTCGTTAGATGCCACTCCTACAATCATTATAAATAGTTACCTTTCCTACAGTAGGGTCATTAGATGCCACTCCTACAATCATTATAAATAGTTACCTTTCCTACAGTAGGGTCATTAGATGCCACTCCTACAATCATTATAAATAGTTACCTCTCCTACAGTAGGGTGGTTAGATGCCACTCTTACAATCATTATAAATAGTTACCTTTCCTACAGTAGGGTCATTAGATGCCACTCTTACAATCATTATAAATAGTTACCTTTCCTACAGTAGGGTCATTAGATGCCACTCTTACAATTATTATAAATAGTTACCTCTCCTACAGTAGGGTCGTTAGATGCCACTCTTACAATCATTATAAATAGTTACCTTTCCTACAGTAGGGTCATTAGATGCCACTCTTACAATCATTATAAATAGTTACCTCTCCTACAGTAGGGTCATTAGATGCCACTCTTACAATCATTATAAATAGTTACCTCTCCTACAGTAGGGTCATTAGATGCCACTCTTACAATCATTATAAATAGTTACCTCTCCTACAGTAGGGTCATTAGATGCCACTCTTACAATCATTATAAATAGTTACCTTTCCTACAGTAGGGTCGTTAGATGCCACTCTTACAATCATTATAAATAGTTACCTCTCCTACAGTAGGGTCATTAGATGCCACTCTTACAATCATTATAAATAGTTACCTTTCCTACAGTAGGGTCATTAGATGCCACTCCTACAATCATTATAAATAGTTACCTCTCCTACAGTAGGGTCGTTAGATGCCACTCTTACAATCATTATAAATAGTTACCTCTCCTACAGTAGGGTCATTAGATGCCACTCTTACAATCATTATAAATAGTTACCTTTCCTACAGTAGGGTCGTTAGATGCCACTCTTACAATCATTATAAATAGTTACCTTTCCTACAGTAGGGTCGTTAGATGCCACTCTTACAATCATTATAAATAGTTACCTTTCCTACAGTAGGGTCGTTAGATGCCACTCCTACAATCATTATAAATAGTTACCTTTCCTACAGTAGGGTCGTTAGATGCCACTCCTACAATCATTATAAATAGTTACCTCTCCTACAGTAGGGTCGTTAGATGCCACTCCTACAATCATTATAAATAGTTACCTTTCCTACAGTAGGGTCATTAGATGCCACTCCTACAATCATTATAAATAGTTACCTTTCCTACAGTAGGGTCATTAGATGCCACTCCTACAATCATTATAAATAGTTACCTCTCCTACAGTAGGGTGGTTAGATGCCACTCTTACAATCATTATAAATAGTTACCTTTCCTACAGTAGGGTCATTAGATGCCACTCTTACAATCATTATAAATAGTTACCTTTCCTACAGTAGGGTCATTAGATGCCACTCTTACAATCATTATAAATAGTTACCTCTCCTACAGTAAGGTCGTTAGATGCCACTCTTACAATCATTATAAATAGTTACCTTTCCTACAGTAGGGTCATTAGATGCCACTCTTACAATCATTATAAATAGTTACCTCTCCTACAGTAGGGTCATTAGATGCCACTCTTACAATCATTATAAATAGTTACCTCTCCTACAGTAGGGTCATTAGATGCCACTCTTACAATCATTATAAATAGTTACCTTTCCTACAGTAGGGTCGTTAGATGCCACTCTTACAATCATTATAAATAGTTACCTCTCCTACAGTAGGGTCATTAGATGCCACTCTTACAATCATTATAAATAGTTACCTTTCCTACAGTAGGGTCATTAGATGCCACTCTTACAATCATTATAAATAGTTACCTCTCCTACAGTAGGGTCGTTAGATGCCACTCTTACAATCATTATAAATAGTTACCTTTCCTACAGTAGGGTCATTAGATGCCACTCTTACAATCATTATAAATAGTTACCTTTCCTACAATAGGGTCATTAGATGCCACTCTTACAATTATTATAAATAGTTACCTCTCCTACAGTAGGGTCATTAGATGCCACTCTTACAATCATTATAAATAGTTACCTCTCCTACAGTAGGGTCATTAGATGCCACTCTTACAATCATTATAAATAGTTACCTTTCCTACAGTAGGGTCATTAGATGCCACTCTTACAATCATTATAAATAGTTACCTCTCCTACAGTAGGGTCATTAGATGCCACTCCTACAATCATTATAAATAGTTACCTCTCCTACAGTAGGGTCGTTAGATGCCACTCCTACAATCATTATAAATAGTTACCTCTCCTACAGTAGGGTCATTAGATGCCACTCTTACAATTATTATAAATAGTTACCTCTCCTACAGTAGGGTCATTAGATGCCACTCTTACAATTATTATAAATAGTTACCTCTCCTACAGTAGGGTCATTAGATGCCACACCCACAATCAGTATACAATCTGCCTGTCGTATACAACATTTAGTCCACTTAGTCATGGTATAGTCACACTCGTATAAAGTCATTCTGTGTATATCTTCCTGTTGTCCTAACCAGTTATATAGTCTGAACTCATTCACACTGAAATAGAAACCAACAAATTATTCCTATGGTAACCTTATTGAAATTAATGATGGATTGAAGTAATAGAGTTAATACCCTAATCAAGATTTTTTCACTTGCACTGAGGAAATCAATTCAGGGATGGTGGAGGAAAACAAAATGCCAGGGAAATTAATGGTGCAATGCAAACAGAGCATCAAAGCAACTAGTCCAACAAAAAACTGTTACCAAAAATTTAAATATTTTGTTCATTTAGTATTATTCAAGTTAATTGGATTTTCAAAAAGTTTACATATATTAACTGTCAAAAACACATGGACTCTGACAGTAAATATAAATACATTTACATGTAAATTGGTACCAAGCTGAAGTTCACAAGTTTAACCTTTTAATAGACTGGTGTCTCATTCAAGGGAAAATCTTGGGACAATCAAGCAATGGAACCCCAATAAGCAAGGACCTGACAAGCAATGGAACCCCAATAAGTAAGGACCTGACAAGCAATGGAACCCCAATAAGCAAGGACCTGACAAGCAATGGAACCCCAATAAGCAAGGACCTGACAAGCAATGGAACCCCAATAAGCAAGAACCTGACAAGCAATGGAACCCCAATAAGTAAGGACCTGACAAGCAATGGAACCCCAATAAGCAAGAACTTGACAAGCAATGGAACCCCAATAAGCATGGACCTGACAAGCAATGGAACCCCAATAAGCAAGGACCTGACAAGCAATGGAACCCCAATAAGCATGGACCTGACAAGCAATGGAACCCCAATAAGCAAGGACCTGACAAGCAATGGAACCCCAATAAGCAAGGACCTGACAAGTTTATGAGACTTTAACCTTCTGAAGTACCCTAGCTTCCTATACAGCAATGAAGAAAGGACATTTACCTGTCTAAAGCAGCAACACCAAGTCTATGTTTAACAATATCACTTGTAAGTCTGGTTGTTGTACCTAGAAAATAGATACATGTCTTCAATCAGACAAGGCATTTGTATAAACATTCGTTTAAAACACCATAACATTAATTTTTTGCATTCATGTAATATTGAACAAGGGCCACTAAGGCCTTAACAATGAGATCATTTGGCAAAATAAGGGTTCATTGTCCCTATGACTCTTTCTAAAATGAACACAAATGAAGTTTTTTTAAGTTTGATAAAATTATAATGGAGAACATAAACTGTCTGAAGATAACTAATCTAAGTCCATTTAAAATGTAAGACATTTATTCATGAAAAACCTTAAACCAGAATTTTAACACTTTAATAACAGAGTCAATTTTGATGCTGAAGCAGATAGCATGATATAAGGTTTCCTGGCCCCCGTTTCCTTAGCTAAGATTTTCCTTAACATATATACATGTATTGCAAAATTTCAAATCTTTAAAATTCTGTTAATTTTCAAGATATTCAGGAATATAAGGTGCCCTTTATAAGATCACTTCTAGATTAAAACATTTGCGTTTAGTTTTAACAAAAATATTCACCAGTAGTTCCAAAAAGAGATTGCCAAAATTTGCAAAATTTAAGTTAAGGAAAATCTTAGCTTAGGAATGATTGTGAAACCGGGGCCAGTTCCTGATGGGTTAAGTATTATCAGAATACTGTAAATGTATTAACATTAGATTTTACATATTTTAGTGGAAATAATAATTTGGGTAAATTCATGTGGACCTGGATTTAATTAGAGTACAGTAAATCTGATGGATCATGTTGTGCATTATGATCGTAATTTGGTGGAGAATTTAAATTTAAAATACAAACATTCAGATATAAGCAAGAGCAAATGGTCAGAAGTGTAGCTAGCCTGTTCATAATGCCTGTCTAAAAGCATTACAAATGGATGGGTCTATTCAAGTCAACCATATGACATAAGCTTTTTTGTTCTTTGTATAGGCGAGCTAAAAATATGGATTGGGTCAGTATAATGATGTTTCACATCCAAGTAAAGATCGGTTCACCAATATCGAGATGGGAAGTCTTTGGATGGTAAAGGAAACTGGAGTACCAAGAGAAGCCAACAAACTTCCGCCAAACTTTCTAGCAATAGGATCTGCCTGAGTGGAAATTGGACCCAAGTAGTGAAGAGGCACTGTGATTCATAAGTGCATGCTTTAGACCTTAAAGAATAAAGAATATAAATTTTATACTAACCTATAGCTTGTAGTGCATGTTGTAATTCTAAAGCAAAGTTAGTAACTGGTACATCTTTGGAGATAGGTAATACTGCAACTGTAGCCAGATTTGTTACTGTTTTGTTCTCAATACCAGGAATATGTTCTATAACAGACAAAAAAGAGAGATTAGTTGACATCAATGAATGACTATTACAAATCTTTGATGCATATTTTGTTTGAAACTTTTACTCAGAAAAAACAATAACCTTGCATTCAGTTCTAGAATTTGGAATGAAACATTCAGCACTGTCACTAGCAGTGTTTGAAATATCAGCCAGTTTGACAGTCTGAGACTGGAAACTTTGGTGAAGGACTGATTACTTTTTCAATAGTCTCCTAAATACCAAAATAGAAAATAAGGAAATTATCAAGACAAAGGCTGGTTGAAACCTCACTTCACCTATCCTCTTTGTTCCAGCTGGCACATAAGGCCCCAATTGGTGCACTGGCTGAGAATCGAACCCTGGCCATCCGTGTGGCAGGCAAGCATTCTACGACTGAATTGGTTGAAAATTTGGACTTATTTCAAACACTGATTCTAGTTACATCTTACTTACCATATGAAGCTCTATTTCTGGTTTGTAAATGTCCCAGTATTCTCTGTCCTAGTAAATGTATAAGTCTGGTTACAACATGTGGAAACCTTCTCTTAACAAGGTTAAGTAAGTCTGAAGGTAATTTGGCACATTCAGTGTCTCTGAAATATCAAATTTAAATATTGTGAATTGAGAAAAATACATGTTCAGTTTATTTTCCATTTGAATTTGCAAACTAGCAAAATGCCAAAGTAAAGATACTGAATTCACTAGAACCTGGTGAAAGTGCCAGTCAATAACTTTAACACCTAACCATGCATTGTGACACCATTTTCCAAAGATCCATTTATTTTACATTTTTGCTTACAGATGGACCAATTTGCCTACCACTACATAGGTTCAAATCCTAATCTAGCCATATCCTAATGTGTGAAAGTGTTCTTGTTGTAAGTCAGTGTTTTTCTAGGCACTCCAGTTTCCTCCAAAATCAAAGAACTGACCACCTCATATATATGTGAAAGAATCTTGAATGAGAAATAAAACTCCATTAATCCAATCCTCTCAATGCCTAAGTTCCAATATCACTCAGACAAATTCTAATGGTGGGGAAAAGTTTTTAATTTGTTCTCCATAATCCAAGAACTGACCTCAATTTAAGTGAAAGAATCTTAAATGGGACATAAAACTCCATTAGTTCAATCTTCTAAATGCCTTGGTTCCAATTTCACTAAGAAAATTCCTAATGAGAGTAAGTTTGTTAGTTTGTTTTCCATAATCCAAGAACTGACTGTCTCAATATAAGTGACAAAACCCTGAGTGTGGCACAAAACACTATTACTAATCTACACTTACCTGACAGCTAATACTGTTGTGGTTCTTTCTGACTCTGTGAGTACCTCTACAATATCAACAAGTTCACCTCTACCATATTCCTATCTCTACACTTACCTGACAGCTAATACTGTTGTGGTTCTTTCTGACTCTGTGAGTACCTCTACAATACCAACAAGTTCACCTCTACCATATTCCTATCACTACACTTACCTGACAGCTAATACTGTTGTGGTTCTTTCTGACTCTGTGAGTACCTCTACAATACCAACAAGTTCACCTCTACCATATTCCTATCTCTCCACTTACCTGACAGCTAATACTGTTGTGGTTCTTTCTGACTCTGTGAGTACCTCTACAATACCAACAAGTTCACCTCCACCACTATCACTACACTTACCTGACAGCTAATACTGTTGTGGTTCTTTCTGACTCTGTGAGTACCTCTACAATACCAACAAGTTCACCTCTACCACATTCCTATCTCTCCACTTACTGACAGCTACAACAAGTTCACCTCCACCACTATCACTACACTTACCTGACAGCAAATACTGTTGTGGTTCTTTCTGACTCTGTGAGTACCTCTACAATACCAACAAGTTCACCTCTACCATATTCCTATCTCTCCACTTACCTGACAGCTAATACTGTTGTGGTTCTTTCTGACTCTGTGAGTACCTCTACAATACCAACAAGTTCACCTTTACCACATTCCTATCACTACACTTACCTGACAGCTAATACTGTTGTGGTTCTTTCTGACTCTGTGAGTACCTCTACAATACCAACAAGTTCACCTCTACCACATTCCTATCTCTCCACTTACCTGACAGCTACAACAAGTTCACCTCCACCACTATCACTACACTTACCTGACAGCTAATACTGTTGTGGTTCTTTCTGACTCTGTGAGTACCTCTACAATACCAACAAGTTCACCTCCACCACTATCTCTCCACTTACCTGACAGCTAATACTGTTGTGGTTCTTTCTGACTCTGTGAGTACCTCTACAATACCAACAAGTTCACCTCTACCATATTCCTATCTCTTCACGTACCTGACAGCAAATACTGTTGTGGTTCTTTCCGACTCTGTGAGTACCTCTACAATACCAACAAGTTCACCTCTACCATATTCCTATCTCTCCACTTACCTGACAGCTAATACTGTTGTGGTTCTTTCTGACTCTGTGAGTACCTCTACAATACCAACAAGTTCACCTCCACCACTATCACTACACTTACCTGACAGCAAATACTGTTGTGGTTCTTTCTGACTCTGTGAGTACCTCTACAATACCAACAAGTTCACCTCTACCATATTCCTATCACTACACTTACCTGACAGCAAATACTGTTGTGGTTCTTTCCGACTCTGTGAGTACCTCTACAATACCAACAAGTTCACCTCTACCATATTCCTATCACTACACCTACCTGACAGCTAATACTGTTGTGGTTCTTTCTGACTCTGTGAGTACTTCTACAATACCAACAAGTTCACCTCTACCATATTCCTATCACTACACCTACCTGACAGCTAATACTGTTGTGGTTCTTTCTGACTCTGTGAGTACCTCTACAATACCAACAAGTTCACCTCTACCATATTCCTATCACTACACTTACCTGACAGCTAATACTGTTGTGGTTCTTTCTGACTCTGTGAGTACCTCTACAATACCAACAAGTTCACCTCTACCATATTCCTATCTCTCCACTTACCTGACAGCTAATACTATTGTGGTTCTTTCTGACTCTGTGAGTACCTCTACAATAACAACAAGTTCACCTCCACTACTATCACTACACTTACCTGACGGCTAATACTGTTGTGGTTCTTTCTGACTCTGTGAGTACCTCTACAATACCAACAAGTTCATCTCTACCATATTCCTATCTCTTCACTTACCTGACAGCTAATACTGTTGTGGTTCTTTCTGACTCTGTGAGTACCTCTACAATATCAACAAGTTCACCTCTACCATATTCCTATCACTACACTTACCTGACAGCTAATACTGTTGTGGTTCTTTCTGACTCTGTGAGTACCTCTACAATACCAACAATTTCACCTCTACCATATTCCTATCTCTCCACTTACCTGACAGCTAATACTGTTGTGGTTCTTTTTGACTCTGTGAGTACCTCTACACTACCAACAAGTTCACCTCTACCATATTCCTATCACTACACCTACCTGACAGCTAATACTGTTGTGGTTCTTTCTGACTCTGTGAGTACCTCTACAATACCAACAATTTCACCTCTACCATATTCCTATCTCTCCACTTACCTGACAGCTAATACTGTTGTGGTTCTTTCTGACTCTGTGAGTACCTCTACACTACCAACAAGTTCACCTCTACCATATTCCTATCACTACACTTACCTGACAGCTAATACTGTTGTGGTTCTTTCTGACTCTGTGAGTACCTCTACAATACCAACAAGTTCACCTCTACCACATTCCTATCTCTCCACTTACCTGACAGCTACAACAAGTTCACCTCCACCACTATCACTACACTTACCTGACAGCTAATACTGTTGTGGTTCTTTCTGACTCTGTGAGTACCTCTACAATACCAACAAGTTCACCTCCACCACTATCTCTCCACTTACCTGACAGCTAATACTGTTGTGGTTCTTTCTGACTCTGTGAGTACCTCTACAATACCAACAAGTTCACCTCTACCATATTCCTATCTCTCACGTACCTGACAGCAAATACTGTTGTGGTTCTTTCCGACTCTGTGAGTACCTCTACAATACCAACAAGTTCACCTCTACCATATTCCTATCTCTCCACTTACCTGACAGCTAATACTGTTGTGGTTCTTTCTGACTCTGTGAGTACCTCTACAATACCAACAAGTTCACCTCCACCACTATCACTACACTTACCTGACAGCAAATACTGTTGTGGTTCTTTCTGACTCTGTGAGTACCTCTACAATACCAACAAGTTCACCTCTACCATATTCCTATCTCTCCACTTACCTGACAGCTAATACTGTTGTGGTTCTTTCCGACTCTGTGAGTACCTCTACAATACCAACAAGTTCACCTCTACCATATTCCTATCTCTCCACTTACCTGACAGCTAATACTGTTGTGGTTCTTTCTGACTCTGTGAGTACCTCTACAATACCAACAAGTTCACCTCTACCATATTCCTATCACTACACTTACCTGACAGCTAATACTGTTGTGGTTCTTTCTGACTCTGTGAGTACCTCTACAATACCAACAAGTTCACCTCTACCATATTCCTATCTCTCCACTTACCTGACAGCTAATACTATTGTGGTTCTTTCTGACTCTGTGAGTACCTCTACAATAACAACAAGTTCACCTCCACTACTATCACTACACTTACCTGACGGCTAATACTGTTGTGGTTCTTTCTGACTCTGTGAGTACCTCTACAATACCAACAAGTTCACCTCTACCATATTCCTATCACTACACTTACCTGACAGCTAATACTGTTGTGGTTCTTTCTGACTCTGTGAGTACCTCTACACTACCAACAAGTTCACCTCTACCATATTCCTATCACTACACTTACCTGACAGCTAATACTGTTGTGGTTCTTTCTGACTCTGTGAGTACCTCTACAATACCAACAAGTTCACCTCTACCATATTCCTATCACTACACTTACCTGACAGCTAATACTGTTGTGGTTCTTTCTGACTCTGTGAGTACCTCTACAATACCAACAAGTTCACCTCTACCATATTCCTATCACTACACTTACCTGACAGCTAATACTGTTGTGGTTCTTTCTGACTCTGTGAGTACCTCTACAATACCAACAAATTCACCTCTACCATATTCCTATCTCTACACTTACCTGACAGCTAATACTGTTGTGGTTCTTTCTGACTCTGTGAGTACCTCTACAATACCAACAAGTTCACCTCTACCATATTCCTATCACTACACTTACCTGACAGCTAATACTGTTGTGGTTCTTTCTGACTCTGTGAGTACCTCTACACTACCAACAATTTCACCTCTACCATATTCCTATCTCTACACTTACCTGACAGCTAATACTGTTGTGGTTCTTTCTGACTCTGTGAGTACCTCTACAATACCAACAAGTTCACCTCTACCATATTCCTATCTCTCCACTTACCTGACAGCTAATACTATTGTGGTTCTTTCTGACTCTGTGAGTACCTCTACAATACCAACAAGTTCACCTCTACCATATTCCTATCACTACACCTACCTGACAGCTAATACTGTGATGGTTCTTTCTGACTCTGTGAGTACCTCTACAATACCAACAAGTTCACCTCTACCATATTCCTATCTCTCCACTTACCTGACAGATAATACTGTTGTGGTTCTTTCTGACTCTGTGAGTACCTCCACAATACCAACAAGTTCACCTCTACCATATTCCTATCTCTCCACTTACCTGACAGCTAATACTGTTGTGGTTCTTTCCGACTCTGTGAGTACCTCCACAATACCAACAATTTCACCTCTACCATATTCCTATCTCTACACTTACCTGACAGCTAATACTGTTGTGGTTCTTTCTGACTCTGTGAGTACCTCTACAATATCAACAAATTCACCTCTACCATATTCCTATCACTACACCTACCTGACAGCTAATACTGTTGTGGTTCTTTCTGACTCTGTGAGTACCTCTACAATACCAACAATTTCACCTCTACCATATTCCTATCTCTCCACTTACCTGACAGCTAATACTGTTGTGGTTCTTTCCGACTCTGTGAGTACCTCCACAATACCAACAATTTCACCTCTACCATATTCCTATCACTACACCTACCTGACAGCTAATACTGTGATGGTTCTTTCTGACTCTGTGAGTACCTCTACAATACCAACAAGTTCACCTCTACCATATTCCTATCTCTCCACTTACCTGACAGATAATACTGTTGTGGTTCTTTCTGACTCTGTGAGTACCTCCACAATACCAACAAGTTCACCTCTACCATATTCCTATCACACTACTTACCTGACAGCTAATACTGTGATGGTTCTTTCTGACTCTGTGAGTACCTCTACAATACCAACAAGTTCACCTCTACCATATTCCTATCTCTCCACTTACCTGACAGATAATACTGTTGTGGTTCTTTCTGACTCTGTGAGTACCTCCACAATACCAACAAGTTCACCTCTACCATATTCCTATCTCTCCACTTACCTGACAGCTAATACTGTTGTGGTTCTTTCCGACTCTGTGAGTACCTCCACAATACCAACAATTTCACCTCTACCATATTCCTATCTCTACACTTACCTGACAGCTAATACTGTTGTGGTTCTTTCTGACTCTGTGAGTACCTCTACAATATCAACAAATTCACCTCTACCATATTCCTATCACTACACCTACCTGACAGCTAATACTGTTGTGGTTCTTTCTGACTCTGTGAGTACCTCCACAATACCAACAATTTCACCTCTACCATATTCCTATCACTACACCTACCTGACAGCTAATACTGTTGTGGTTCTTTCTGACTCTGTGAGTACCTCTACAATATCAACAAATTCACCTCTACCATATTCCTATCACTACACTTACCTGACAGCTAATACTGTTGTGGTTCTTTCTGACTCTGTAAGTACCTCCACAATACCAACAAGTTCACCTCTACCATATTCCTATCACACTACTTACCTGACAGCTAATACTGTTGTGGTTCTTTCTGACTCTGTGAGTACCTCCACAATACCAACAAGTTCACCTCTACCATATTCCTATCACACTACTTACCTGACAGCTAATACTGTTGTGGTTCTTTCTGACTCTGTGAGTACCTCCACAATACCAACAAGTTCACCTCTACCATATTCCTATCACACTACTTACCTGACAGCTAATACTGTTGTGGTTCTTTCTGACTCTGTGAGTACCTCTACAATACCAACAAGTTCACCTCTACCATATTCTCCTACTAGTTCTTTTTTGCCATCCATAAGTGTGATAACTGATCTCAAACGCCCAGTCAACACAATGTACACACAATCAGAATGGTCATGTTGTCTGTAAATGATAAAATTACACATACACTAGGCTTCCACAAATACTGTAAATCACTTTAATTTCGCGGCACCTTTTTTTCGCGATCCAGTGATAAAAGCAATTTCGCGACATGAAATTTTTCGTGATATCCAATGTGGAACCCAAAAATTAAAGAAGGTTTTATTCTTATAGAACTGGTTTAAATGTTAACATGATGTTCATCTAGTTACTTGGCCTTTACCTAATTCATGAATTTTTATTTTTGCGCACTTTTATTTTCATGATTCTTGACCAGAATCGCGAAAAAAAGTGCTTGCGAAAAAAAATGTGATTTACAGTACTATAATTTTGATAGCTTTTTTTCCCAAAATTTGTTTACATGAAAACATTTTTAAGTTTTTTTTTCCACAAATTTTTGAAAATTTGAAGAATTTTCCAGAAATTAGTTGCCAATGGCAATTATGATTACATGTACCAGGAATGAAAACAAAGCAAATATATTAAAGAAAAGCTGTCAGAACAAGAGAACAATTTCATCATACACCACAATAACCTATAGAGATGGAGCTATCAAAAAGGAAATGGCGATGGATAGGACACACACTGCCAAAGCCAACAAATTCAGTCACAAGACAAGCGCTGCAGTGGAATCCTCAAGGGAAAGAAAAGTCGGAAGGCCAAAAAACACCTGGCGGAGAAACTTGCAAACAGAAATGGATAGAGAGGGATACAGCAAGACCTGATCAGACTAGCATAAAATAGAACCAGATGGAGGAGTGTTGTCAGTGGCCTATGTACCTCCCTGGTACCACAGGCATAAGTAAGTAAGTAACACCACATGCAATCAATCCAAACACATTGAAACAAGTACAAGGATGCTCATGCTGACGTTTATTCCAGTAGTATAATAATTCCTTTCTAACTTAACACTTAACAATGTATTTGCCAAAAGTTGAGATTTTTTATCAACAATGCATTTGCATTAACTGTTAAGAGCTTGATTCTTTGTATCAACCCATAAGAGACAAGTGTAGTGGTCTGGGTAGCTCAGTGGTAGAGCACTCGCCTGTAGTGCGGGAGGTCCCGGGTTCGATCCCCGGTCTGACCCTGCATTTTTCTCTTTCCTATTACATTTGGGGGCTCGTCCGACCCTGGAAAGTGGCCGACAACAGGTTGGTTCCAGGTTGGAACCTGGTGGTTTAGATTCAAGGGAGTTGAATTAAAAAAAAGGAAGGGAGGAATGTAGCGGTCTGGGTAGCTCAGTGGTAGAGCACTTGCCTATAGTGCAGGAGGTCTGGGGTTCGATCCCCGGTCCGACCCTGCATTTTTTCTCTTTCCTGTTACACAAGCTACACACAATGTAAAAAATAGTTTTGATTGGCTAAATGTGCTATATGAGGTAATATCTTAAATTGCCTTGTACACTTATATAGAAATAATGTCACCTGGTGAACATTTATTGCAGTCAGCAACAGGGGTTCTTTTTTCATGCCATGGTGATTATAATATTAAGAGACATCAGTTTTCAAGGTCTTACCCGAAAGAACCAAGCATGGATAGAGAATGACCATGTACATTTCCACCAGGAAATTAAGGTCAGGTGCTCTGGAAAGGTAGTCACCTCCTGTTTAGCTTCCTAAAACTACCATGTTGCTCCGGAAAGGTAGTCACCTCCTGTTTAGTTTCCTAAAACTGCCATGTGTGTAATAAAATAGATTTACCTGAATAATGCTTTTCCTGCCTCTATCATCATCCAATCTAAAGCAAAGTCAATCTGTCTTACAAAAGGTGTAATCCTCACTAATGTTGTATATGCTACATTGAGTACAACAGATGGCTGTTCTCTCATAATGCTGCAAATATAGTGAAATAAAATGCATTAATATATCCACCAAATGATAGCCATTTCAGTTTCCATTGGGCCCAAAAATGGACCAAATGGACCCTGTATATGCTACATTTAGTACAACAGATGGCTGTTCTCTCATAATGCTGCAAATATAAAATGTCAAAATATGATAGCAAAACAAGTGTCAACTAATAAAATGCACCACTGAAAATTTTTAAGAATAGACAATTTGGAAAACAATTGCTTCTTAGAATTTTTTTGTTGGCATTTCATTTTTTTTTTTTATTAAATTCAATTTTAATTTGAATTCAACATTCAGTCAGTTTAGATTCATGAAAATTAATACTTTAAAATAAATAGATATAAAAGTAATATCATAAAGGAAATATTTAAAGTTCCAGCTACATGCAGGTAATAAGTTATACAATGTACCTGTAAAAATCATTTTTAGATATTGTAACCACCCTGACATCAGTTTTGGCTCTAATAGTAAAGAAAGAAGGTTCACCAGTCAATACAGCCATTGATCCAACCATCTCACCAGGTTTAGCACAGAATAAGTATGTCTGAAACATTAAAAAACAAATGCATGTACATATGTAACAATAACAATCCACGAACTACGGCAACTTGTCTTGCTCCCAAAAATGACATACATTTTGCTATTCCAATTCTGCCAAGTGCCTTGGTAGCCCAATAGGAGAGAGTATAGTGTGACAATAGGTCTTTCTGAACTGAGCTAAAAAGGCATTTAATCAGATGTTTAAGCTTTTTATATTCAAATGGTCAATTGATATGACTAGTCAATGAACGTATGGAAGCATAAAACTGACAAAACTAACCAACCACACAAGTGAAATATATGGTAAAGGAATTTTTCACAATATTTTTTCACTGCCAATATAGTTGACCATTGGCCACATACTCAGAAGGGACCCTGAATCCATCATAAAGACAGCCCTCTTCTGGACACCAGAAGGAAAAAGGAAGAGAGGGAGACCAAAAGTTACCTGGCGGCGAACAGTGGAAGCAGAGATGAAAGAGCATCAGAGAAGCTGGGGCACTCTCCAGAAGCTAGCCAGTGACAGACAGGGATGGAGAGCCCTCGATACTGCCCTATACGCCAAAGGCGTCACGGGCAATAAGTAAGTAAGTAATATAGTTGAAATTAGACGCAGGGGAAAAATCTGATACATGTATATGGTATAATATCACTCACTTCTTTTTCATCAGCTCCCACTGTATTCTGCATAACATAAAGATGTCCAGTGACTATAAATATCAGACTCGCATCCTGGAAAACCAAAAAAAAAAAAAAAATGTTTTTTAACATATGTAGCAGAAAAATGACAGTTACCTATACCCACAGAAAATACATAGACATTCAAAACATACCAGTAAGTGTGCATCTAAACAAATTCTTTTTAATTCCAATTTCTTATATATGCAGTATTATGCAAATCAAATTGCAGATCTAATTCAAACCAATAATTTGTAATTTGGCATACAGTCTAACCTCTATATAAGGACCACCTACTTATAAAGGCTGGTAGAATTGTATCCAAATTGTTCTTTATTCATATTATTGGAACCTGTTTATAATGGCCAGCTTTACTGGTTCCCTTGGGTGGCCTTTATAGACAGGTGGTTTGACTGTATAAACATGTACATGTAGGTTCTAAAACCTAACCTCATGTCCTTGTGGTGAAACCTGGAAACATGTGGTGGCAAACAGGGCTCTTGTGAACCTGAAGGAAAATCACATATCATTGGATGCAAATAGTTTATAAACATGAATAAAACAGGTAATAATTCATAATTGCCCTCCAAGAAAGAGCGATAAGAACTGATGTCCTACATTAACCTGGAAAAAAGTGAAATAGGAAGGTGGATTAGAGTTGCTGCTTTATGCCCCAGTTAAGATTCTTCCCCTTGTATTGAATGAGATACATTTGGCGGGAAACAGTATCAGGACCGCATCTTGTGTGCAGGACAGTGAATTACCACACACTGTTCACATTTCTATGTTGATTACGTCACTGATAACACCATTTACGTCACAATGTCTTCGGTTTTCCGGGAAGCATATTTCTTAAAAACTCATGCGTAAACAGTAAAAATTTATCTAGATCTTATAATTTAAGATTAAAATTATAAGATCTAGATACATCTTTTGATTGGTGTTATCGGTGACGTAATCAACAATGAAATATGAACAGTCTGTGGCAATTCGCTGCCCCGCAGACGCGAAGCGGTCCTGATACTGTTTCCCGCCATATGTATCTCATTGCATCAGTTCATGGAAAGTAGCAGAATACACAGAGAACACCACAAACATTTGGCGAGCAAATTGACAAACTGTTTCATACTAGAATCTACCTGAGCAAGATTCAAATCTAGCTGGTGAGAGGGGATCTGGACTAGGTAACTCTAAGATATGTTAGAGGTTATGGTTACTGTAGATTACTTTGAATTAGCGAGTATCACACTTGCAAACCACAAAGCATCATTTCCCAAATATGTAAATTCTCAACCACAATCCATGTAAATATTCAAATTAGCAATCGATAGGCTCCCTTCCTAAAATGTTTCTTCATGTTATATATAACTTCCACGATCATAATCGATTACCAACATGTTTTGCAATTTGGCTTTTTTAATTTTCATGATTCTGAAAACATTTGCGTGGTATATGAATTCGCAACCAAAAGTCCTTGCGGAATAACATGTTAATAAATCTCTCTCGATACAAAAGTAGTTTACAGTACTTAACACCTATATATAATATAGTCTTATAAGATAGCTTCAAGTTACCCAGCCCTGATCTTAAACTGTTGCTTAAACATAGTTCCTGTATATTTACCAAATTTATGATTCACTGATAAAAACATATTAAACAACATTACCTGATCACCTTGTTTCACCAATATAGTTTCAGCTTTCAATTTCCTTAGTCTTAATTTTCCATCTAATAGTTTCTCATTCTAAAAATCAAAATCAAAACTTAAATTTAGGCTTATATTTCAATATTTTCATTGTAGAGAATCTTTTAGCAAAGATGATGAAAAAATCTCCCAAAAAATCAAATTTATCATTTATTAAATCCAACCTGCCACACCGACCACCTTTATTAAAATGAGCGACTTCCAGTCTTATGTAATCTTATTTCAGTCCTCCTGATGCATTTTCCTATGTGTATATTCTGTACAGGGTTCGTACAGACATTTGGAGTCCAAATTTAAGGGCTTTTGGGGTCTTTTCAGGGTCTTATTTGCAAATTGAAGGCCTAATCAGAGGGATAATTTTACCCAAAAAAAAAATAGTAACGATACTTGAAATTGGAGGTTGAAGTTGGGCATTTGGGAGGGCCTGGTACCTTTAAATCACTCATTTTAAACCTCAGAAAACTTATTAATTAATTAATTAATTAATTTATTTATTTATTTATTTTCATCAGTCTGTTCACATTCAAATACAGACACCAAACTGGTCATATTTAAGGGCTTTTAGGGCCTTCAGGATAAATTCAAGGGCTTTTTAGGGTCAGATTTGTTTTTAGGGTCTTTTTAGGGCAAACCTCAAAATTTAAAGACTTTTTCAAGCCTGTATGAACCCTGCTGTACCTCTATTATACAAGTGATTACCACCATCCTTTAGCAAGCTAATGATAAACTTTAGGATCAACATGTAAATTCAGCAAATTATGATTCCCCGCCAACAGGTTCTTTTTTCGTGATTTGCACTCATGTTCAAAGGGCAATAATTCCCAGGAAAATAAGCAAACCAACTCTGGTTAACGATATGTGCATCTACTAACAATGTTGATGCTTTGCACCATGTTTTATAAAAAAGAGCTTCGTAGTTTTGGAGAATTTGCACAGAGAAGAATTTCAGATGGATAGAAGGACAGATAGAAGGAAGGAAGGACAGACCGACCGAACCAAAACTTGAATTTAATATCCCCCATTTCTTTGCTGGGGATAACTAAAGAAAGTGGAATTTGAACTGATTGGGCAAGAGGGACTGTGATCCTTAAAGCTGGAACTTTAAAAAGGAAAATGACCAAAGCAAGCAAATAAATAATAATAAAAATTTTAAAAAAATATTCTTTTTATTTACCTCTAGTTTAAAAAGATTAATTAAATCTTTCTTTGCGAGATCCAGAATGACTTCATCTGTTGTTTCTATATCCCCAGTATGGTGGTGGTGGTGGTGTTCTGTGGTCCCAATTTCAACATGTTTCTTTGGTTTATTTCTTGTAGGAAGACCTTCAATGTCAGATGATTTCGGAGACATTCCGTCTGTTTTACTATCAACACTGACAACTCTAGCTCTGGCAGCAGCTGTATCAAAGTCTGACTGGACTTTCTCTAAATCTGCAGACTCTGTTTGCCTACGTTTACCTGTGTGCAAAACATCAAAATAGAAAACTGAAAAAAAGTTTTTGAAGCCTCTTTATTTCAAACACTCTTTATATGAAACATTTTTGGGGAGAGACATGGCCAAGAGATTATTAAGATCAGAAATCCATGATTCAAGGGTCATGGGGTTGAGCCTCAGCTGGGCTCAAACCCATGCATTGAACAAACATTTAATTTTGCAAAGCTTCATTCCATTCAGCTGCCAATGAATGAGTGCCATCAAATATCTAAGGGGGAGTACATGTATTGTAATCTCAGTTGCTTAACATCATGGAAACTAGGATATACATATGCAAAACCACACATATGTGGTTTTCTGACGTAGCTGATCGCACAATAAATGAGTGCGATCAGCTACGTCAGAAAACCAAATATTTATCACATACCCTACCAAACTAAATGAAAAGCTTTCTTTGGCTTAATCTGTCAATGAATTCACAATCAACTATTTTATATTGATTTTTGATCTGATTTGAAAAATCTGAAACCTGACTGGAAAAACTGCTAAAGAAGTAATTAAAAACAACAGATAACTCTTTGTTTAAACATCATTGGTTAACATTTTACTAATACCATCGTAAACACTGGGAAAGAAATTAAAAAACAAACATTGGTTTTACAAAATTATTTAACATCGTCCGCACTTTTCCCAACTCTAAAAATTCTCATATGTTAACATGACATCACATATGTTAAGTTCTAAAATCATGATTATTTGACGTCATATTATTGTTGTCTGAAAAGGGAATTCCCCTAAAAGTAGTTCCTGCTACTATGGTGATACAGAATATTGAATTGCACATGTGCGATACGGACCTTTGTATCACATGGCAAGAAAATGTAATGTATCGCTATAGTAAGATTTAATGGGTATGTGATAAAATAGTTAAGCAGCAGCTTGATGAGCTTAAAGGTGCAGGACAGACTTCGTGTTAACTTTGTAAAGACCAGATTAAAAGCTTACAATATTTCTACTTACTTTCTGGCGGTATCATTCCATGACTGTGACTTCCGTGACGTTTATGTGGACTGCTGTGTGGAGTAATGGCATGTATAGATAACTGTCTTATATCTGTGTGTATCTAAAACATAAAAATATACATATCAATCTAATATCAAAGGCAATTACCAGTTTCATGCAAAAAAATGTTATGTTTTGTTCTACGTTTGTAATTTTACATTTACAAACAGAATGTTACTCAATCCAAAAAAGCAGTAGATTAAAATTCTAAGGTTGTGATTTTATCTCATCTGTGTTTAAGCAGGAGTTTATCTGGATATAAGAGGGCTGCAGTGGCCAAGTGGTTCAACCTTCAAACGCAAGGTATTTCACTCCTGCGAGTTCGATCATGAACAAACACAAGTGAGATATTGTTTTCCAATGGTACCAATGCTGTGATAAACAAGCATGTAACTAGCATACTAAAGATCGAGTTAAGTGAATGCTAATAAAGAGCAGTACAAAGCAATTAATACTTGCACAAAACACATGAATTTGTGTTAAGATTAATCTTTGAGATTTTAATAACAAGACATACAACACCATATCTCAACTACTCTCCACTCTGTATTATACATGAAGCAGATGTTCCTCTAGATGATGTAAACATATTATATACACAGTGTGTATGTACAACCCTCCGTATCAGGTAGAGTCTTTCTTTTTTAGTGATAAAACAGGATTCCCAAGAGAAAACCAATAGCCTTCTGAAAGTGAACTGAACAACATACTAGGACCAAGCGCGACTTGTAGTGATACGACTACAAAAAAAGGACGAGACCTGATACGAAGGGTTGTACATACACACTGTGTATATGATATTTTTATCTAACATTTCCAACCAGGCTATTTCAACTAATAAAAAAAACAATACTTTATGTGAAAAAATTGTATTTACCACAGAAAAACACTGAACTATGTTATGACATCTGTTCTGTAGTAATGACGTCATTATTTACATTTGACAAATCGAAGACTCCCCGATGACGTCACAATGAGAAAGTGCACGTGTAATTACCGCCAATGTGTGGTGATACAAGATTCTGTATCATGCGTGTTCGATAAAACTTGTATTTCGTCAAATCAGATAGAAAAACTAGTCTAATGTTAGATATAAACATGAACTTACTGGTTTTATTAATTCCTGACTAAGTCCCAAATAATTATGAAGAGCTGTAAATGTAACTCTTTGTAATCTGACCATTATTATCTGAAAAAAAGAGGATAACTTACAGCAACCATTATACTAAAACTTTGTACTCAAAACTTACAGCAACCATTATACTAAAACTTTGTACTCAAAACTATAAATGCATCAGTAGCCAAATTTAAAAAAAAAGAGTGAAAATATAGTCCTATTTAAAGTATTTTTTTCACAAATTTGCTAAAATAAGTTACTTTTTAAAAGAATTTCTCAGAAGTAAGCACTATAATCAAGGGCAATTTTGGCTACCAGGAATGAAAACATACGAAAACATAACAAGAACAAAAAACAGCTAAATAAAACCACCTCAATCCCCAACATGAAGGCAGTGACAGCCAAGTGGTTTAAGACTTTCAAACCCAAGGTGCCTCATGGCTATGGGTTATATACAATGGTCAATCCAATGTAAGAAACATTTTTTCCTGGTAGTTAGGGTTTTTACCGGTTGGATTTGTACAAGTAAACTACAGTAAAACACGTTTATAATGAAGTCCTCGGGACTCTATTTTTAACTTCGTTATAAAGCCATTTCGTTCTATTGTTATATATAGACTTATATAGAGGAGCGACCAAGACCAATATATGACCTGTACTATCCATGTATTGGTTGTAAGCATGTTTGTTATATTCATGTTTTACTGTATACTGAATTATCTGCCATATTTTTCAGAAACGTTGCTAGAATATGACTGTTCTATTTTGCTGTAAAATCAGAAATTTTCACTATACAATACTATTACCGGTAGCAGGGTTCATTCTACATGTTCTAGAAGGGGCTATGGGACCAATGATCCTATTCAGACTAATTACCTTATTGAAAAGGCCTTATTGGACAATATTTGAAAAGGCCTTATTAGACAATATTTGAAAAGGCCTTATTGGACAATATTTGAAAAGGCCTTATTAGACAATATTTGAAAAGGCCTTATTGGACAATATTTGAAAAGGCCTTATTGGACAATATTTGAAATGGCTTTATTGGACAATATTTAAAAGGGCTTATTGGACAATATTTGAAAAGGCCTTATTGGACAATATTTAACATAACATGAATGTAAAAATATTGACGGTGTGGTTTTTAAAGGAGATGATCATGTCTCATTTGGTACACCTGGATCGCAAGTGTTGAATATCATTTGTTTATAGCCTCTGCTCATATACACAGGACCCCTGTCTGTGTTATGCAGGTCACATCTCTGGGTTAAAAAAGTCTGTTATATGCAGGTTACATCTCCGGGTTTAAAAAACAATCTTTTAAATAAAAATTATTAATTTTCAGTCGCAGCCTCTTTATTTATTGATTGCCGTTTGGAAAATCATCAGAAATTTTCTAGCCAAGTCTGATTTTTATCTACATATGCAAGAAATTTACTCGCTATTTGGAGCCTTGCTGAGTGTTCAATCTAGGATATTTTAGAGGGGCTCATATTTTCTCCAATCACAACCTATCAGGCGCAATCGTTAGATGTCAAAACCAATTCTCTATTGATGACGTCATATCACTGTGATGTTATAGTGTGTATAAGGGGTGGGATATGATGTTTTTAGAGGGATACACAATGTTTTCTCCACTCTGATCACATGATCCAACAATCCAATCAAATTACATTCATATTGTATTTTTAATGAATTATATATATTCACCTGTACCACTCTAACAAGAGATTCTGGAAATCTTTCAAACACAGACTGAAAAGCTGTAGCTGGAAGTCTAAAAGAAGAAAAAAAAGTAGAACAATCAACTCAACATATAAAATGTGTTTAATAATATGTCAGGTGTACAGTAAAACCTGCTATAGTGACCACCTCTATATAAAGAATACCTTTCCATTTAGACCAGTGCTTTAAGATCCTTTTAAATCAAATTTCAATCAAAATTAACTTCTATATACATGTATGTTAATTTACCCAAATTATTATTGGAGATAAAACCAATATATTTACAGTATTCCTTTTATGGTACTAAACAGAATGACAAATAAACAGCTTTCTACAGGTATAGAAACTGATGTATGAAAGAAGAGAAAAACAAACATCATAGTTCATTATAGAGTTTTACTATAATTGTAAATTACACTTGAAAGCACAAGAAAGAGGCTGATGCTATATTTAAGTGATAACATCAAGTGATATCGCTTCAAACTATGGGAGGTTGGGTTCAAACTAACCAAGATTTGAAAATGAGTAGCGACTGTTCTTTCGCAAAACACTGAGCATTTAGAAATGAATGTCACAGGGTCGTTTGAAATGGCTTTAAAAACTGATGTTCCATTTCACAGCAGGCATGACACAGTAAAGAAAACTCCCTGCTCTTGCAATGCAATGCAGAGGTAAATATTTCTGCCACTTCACCTATAGCTGATGATGTCTCAGAATAAATGAAATATTCCTGACTGATCAATCAATCAACCAACCACCCACCCACCCACCAATCAATCCATCCATCCATCCATCAATTAATCAATCAATCAATCAATCAATCTGACTGACTGAACAATTAATCCATCCATCCATCCATCAATCAATCAAGTTATATCAATGTAAAAGAATGACTAGACACATTTGTTGTAATTTAACAGTGTTTATACTTTACCTTAGAACTGTTGTATCAACTGCTGCTTTTGCAGACACTGTTTTGAATGGCGATGGATGGCCCTGAATATAATGGATTATAAATTATTAACTAAGAGTATTTAATCTATCATAAACAAATAATGATAAATCAAAGATCGTCCTCATCAAATTGTGGTCTATTCAGCCAAGCTGTTTCAGAAACAAAGGTTTTTTAAGAATCTGATTCATAAAATAACAACTCAATTGAATGATAAATTAAAGCAGGGTCAACAAATTTTGTCATTGAGTTTAGTGGTGATCACAAATTCATGAAAATTTAACCTCCCACAAATATCTGTGATTTAACACCATCTCATTATACTTATAAAAAAATCATATATACAGTCCAACCTGCCTTAAAGGCCACCTCTATATAAGGACCACCTGCTTATAAAGGCCAGTTGAATTGAATCCCAATTGTTCTTTATTCATATCATTTAAACCTGTATATATAAAGGTCACTTGCCCATAAAGGCTATTTTTCTGGTTCCCTTGTGTGGCCTTTATTGACAGGCTTGACTGTCATTTGTACCTGTATATAAGGGCCACTTGCCCATAAAGGCTATTTTTCTGGTTCCCTTGGGTGGCCTTTATTGACAGGCTTGACTGTCATTTGTACCTGTATATAAGAGCCACTTGCCCATAAAGGCTATTTTTCTGGTTCCCTTGTGTGGCCTTTATTGACAGGCTTGACTGTCATTTGTACCTGTATATAAGAGCCACTTGCCCATAAAGGCTATTTTTCTGGTTCTCTTGGGTGGCCTTTATAGACAGGTTTGACTGTACTGGTACTTACAGTTAAAGCATCAAGAATACTAAGTAGACTGTGTATACTGTCCCCTGTTGTTACTTCTTTTACAAAATGTTCTGCACCATCCTACAACATAAATTCATACTGAAATAAAGTAACTTTTCAAATAAAAATGTCTTAAACACATAACTGAATATATATGTAACTCTGAATATTCAGATTGTCATTAAAACACTAACCTCATCCTTTACCACCAGACACTGATGATGACACTAAAGATGACAATGAGCATGAAGCATAGTTATATCATACAACAAATATTTTATATCAGAGGAGTGGAATACTGGAGTTTCAAGCCACAGTCAAGATTCTTTTATCGAAGTGGTTATTGCCCTGTACCTGTCAATGACAAATGTGTTAATACCACATATTTTTTATACCCGTATTTCATAGTATACATGTATTTTGGCTTTATAACTTTATGATTGACTAAAAATACACCAATTTAGTGATAATTAAAGTATATTTAATAGAAACTTGTCATATTTGGGTCAAATAATAGATTATTTTGATAAAACAAGAGGCCTCATGCAGAGGTTCAATGGTCAATAATATTTA
This sequence comes from Anadara kagoshimensis, assembly GCA_021292105.1. Lineage (NCBI taxonomy): Eukaryota > Metazoa > Mollusca > Bivalvia > Arcoida > Arcidae > Anadara > Anadara kagoshimensis. The sequence continues at coordinate 7,332,255 of CM037858.1, read as the reverse complement.
TTAAAGAGAACTCCTAATTTTCAGCAGTAAGGCAGAATTAAATGCAAGGATTTTTGCAAATTAATCATACCTTGTCCCAACATTGCTACATATAATATATGTATAATATATTAATATATAAAATTATATATATATTATTCTAGCTACAATACATTATTTATAAACAGCTAAAAAAGTAAAAACAAAAGTATGAAACTATGACCTTCATCTATATATCAAAATGATTGTTAGGCCATTACCTACAATATTCGAATATACATGCCTATACAAAAAGTTAATAGTTTTCGAGATAATTAACCATTTCAGTATCCTTTCCCATCTGTGACCTTGACCTTTGAATCCATGACCTTAATCTATATATCAAAATGATCGTTTAATCAATTCCTACAACATTGTATTATACATGTACGTGTCTATACAAAAAGCTTATAGGTTTTAAGTTAATTAACCATTTCAGTATTCTTTCGCATCTGTGACCTTGACCTTTGAACGCATCACATTAATCTATATATCAAACTGATCGTTAAATCAAAACCTACAATATTCTAATATACATGTTTATACAAAAAGTTTATAGTTTTTGAGATAATTAACCATTTCAGTATTCTTTCGCATTTGTGACCTTGACCTTTGAACCCATGACATTAAACTATATATCAAAATGATCGTTAAATCAAAACCTACAATATTCTAATATACATGTTTTTACAAAAAGTTTATAGTTTTTGAGATAATTAACCATTTCGGTATTTTTTCCCATCTGTGACCTTGACCTTTGAACCCATGACCTTTATCTATATATCAAAATGATCGTTAAATCAATTCCTTTAATATCGTAATATACATGTCTATACAAAAAGTTTATAGTTTTCGAGATAATTAACCATTTATGTATTGATTTGGATCTGTGACCTTTACCTTTGAACCCATGACCTTAATCTACATATCAAAATGATTGTTAAATCAATTCCTACAATATTGTAATATACATGTCTATACAAAAAGTTTATAGTTTTCGAGATAATTAACCATTTCGGTATTGTTTTGCATCTGTGACCTTGACCTTTGAACCCATGACCTTTATTAATATATCAAAATGACCATTGTGCCATTACCTACAATATTCTAATATATATGCCTATACAAAAAGTTTATAGTTTTCGAGATAATTAACCATTTCGGTATTGTTTTGCATCTGTGACCATGACCTTTGAACCCATGACCTTTATTAATATATCAAAATGACCACTGTGCCATTACCTACAATATTCAAATATACATGTCTATACAAAAAGTTAAAAGTTTTCGAGATAATTAACCATTTATGTATTGATTTGCATCTGTGACCTTGACCTTTGAACTCATGACCTTGATCTATGTATCAAAATGATCGTCATGTCAATACCTACAATTAACTGAAAATCCCATGCCATTATCACCTGAAATGTTTAAAAAATAGCATTTTTTATCAAAGGTCAAAAACAGGGACATGACCTTGACCTTTGACCTTGACATCTTTTGGAAGAAAATAGCAAGACAAGATCAACAGTGAAAACTCCATACAATTATCTTCAGCCGTTATTGAGTTATAACAATAAATGTTTCATTTTCAAAATTACATAATTTTACGCAAAAAACGCATAACCTATTTTTCGTTCAATTTCATGAAAAACACAATTTTAATGTTCCCAGGTATGCTGAATCTAAATATCTAATCAAAATTTGCCTGCACCTTTTGGTTTCAGAGAAGAAGATTTTTTTCTTTTTGCTATTTTTAGTAATGGCGGCCATCTTGTTGGGCGTGGCCAAACCCGAACACAATTTTCAAAGGCTGTTACCCAGGCATGATAATGGCTAAGTTTCATCAAATTTGCCCCAGTAGTTTGGAGAGAAGATTAAAATGTAAAGTTAACACACGGCGCACGACGGACGACGGACGACAGACGACGGACGGTGATAGATTGCAATAGCTCATCTGAGCCTTTGGCTCAGGTGAGCTAAAGAAACGTAAATACGGTTTCAGATCTGCCATTTTGTTTTCGTCATACAGTCGGAAAGTTTTTTTGCAGTTCATCACGATCAAAGATCGATCATCAATCATTTAGACAGCAACTTTTGGGAAAATATCAATAAAATTTTGTTTTAATTCAAAATTGGACTAAATGTATATAATCCATTCAATCAATGTATGAAGTTAGATGGGTATAAAAATATCCACCTTCTTTTATTCACACCAAGACAGTGTAGATTGTACTAAAGGAAACCATAGTGCCTGCAGAATATCACTGACCTTCAACAAGAGAACAGACATTTTTTTACACTAGGATCTGTCACGATTAGGATTTGAGCCTAGGTGGTGAGAGGTGTTGTGATCCATAAAGGAGTGATTTATACCACTTGGCAACCAAGGCTCCCCTTATTATTTTATGTGAAAAATAACTTTCACCAGGCAAATTATGGATGATTAAATGTTATAATTCCATTTACAAACATATCTGCTATGAAACTAACAATACTCATTGTGATCAAAGGGAGCTAATTCTTAATCTTTTTAATAAAACAATGAAATAAAACATTAGAACAAAGAAGCTTTAAATAAAACCTAACACATAAATATACAAACAATAAATCCTTGTTACATGAAAAGCATAATTTTTTTTATGTTTAATGCTGAGAAACTTTTACAATCTAATTACAGGATGTTGTATTTCACAACCGCACACTAGTATTATGATTATATAAAACACAAACATACCAGTCTATGTTCAAATCATAATTCAAAAAAGCAATGTAAACACTTGGGCAAATTAAGTTAAACATGTGGATTTCCACCAGGGAAGTGAGGTCAGGTGTTTTTTAAGATTCAGTTTTATAGATAAGCCACACAATATGTTATCATAAACAATTACTTACACTTTCATTAATAAAAACCACCAATTTTCCACTTTGTACAACATATATACTGTCATCTATATCTCCAAGTTGGAACAGAAAGTCTCCAGTTTGTACAAATTTGGATTCCATGTGTTTTACCAATTCTAAAAATAACGGGTTTTCAAAGTGTCCAAATATTCTGAAATAGATGCAAATATTGTTTTAACAGGAACATAAAATTATTTATCCTGCAGTACCAAACTGAATCACGCAAACAATGTATACAAGTTATATCAAGAATTACTGCAAGATTATTATTAATTAAAATGGGTTTTCAAAGTGTCCACATATTCTGAAATAGATGAAAATATTTTTTTAACAAGAACATAAAAATTATTTATCCTTCAGTACCAATTTGAATCACACAAACAATGTATACAAGTTAAGTTATATCAAGTATTACTGCAAGATTAATATTAGTTTGTTAGTTTTGGTGAGCATTCAAGGTAGAACCAAAAGTTAATTTACAGTCAAACCTGTCTTAAAACCATCTTTATATAAGGACCACTTGCCTTTACAGGCCAGTGAAGTTTTATCCCAATCACTCTTTATGCAGGTCATTTGAACCTGTATATAAGGGCCATCTGCCCATAAAGGCCACTTTAACAAGTTCCTTTGGGTGGCCTTTATAGACAGGTTTGACTCTATTTCTTAAGCAAATTTGAAACAAGTAATATCAGTACTTGCATATTCTTTTCTTTTTTTTTTGAAAAATACCAACAGGTAGTAACTGAAACAGGGTGCCATTTCAAAAGTTCCCCTGAAACGACCCCCGACATAGCCCTTTGAACAATGGAACATTTACTCTGTCCAAAGAAGTTTTGCAAAGGTCTGTTAAATAGTTTTAAAGAAAAATGATGGACAAAATATTGGCAGGAGTAAACACTATATTCACTCCAATTTGTTTTGGAAACATCATTATTCAAACATAAAATTTTCACATTTTTACTTGTATATACACATACCTTGTACTCCTCAACATGTATAGAACCTCTGGTGGTAATCTGTGATCTGGTTCTTCTACTTCTGAGGAATCTGCTTCTAAGAACGACTGAGGTGGCTCTTTATACTTCAACTGTGGCATTGAAGGATCTCTCTTTAATGTTAGTAATCTAGAACAATCAAATATGGTTTATCATGAAAAGTTTAAATGTTATAAATATATACCCGTCAGTCAGTAAAATTTAATGCTATCTAAAAGTGATGAATAAACAAGCAAATTCAGTGAATGAAGATCCCACGCCAGCAGGTTATTTTTTTGTGATTTGCACTTATGTTCAAAGGGCCATAACTCCAAGGAATATGAGCAAACCAACTCTGGTTAACGATATGTGCATCTCCTATCTATGTTAATACTATGCACCAAGTTTCATTAAATAGTGCTTCATAGTTTTGGCGAATTTCGGATGGATGGAAGGACGAAAACTCAAATTCAATTTCCCCATCTTTCTTCGAAAGGTGGGGATAACAAATAAAAGGTCAATGGGCCTTACTGCTCACCTGAGGATATGTCCAATATCTCCTGAAGTGATTTTAATTGACAATTTTCACAAATTGAAAGGCCCCTCTGAAGCTTCCTTTTTAGGATCCACATTCAAGATCTGTGCAAGTTAATCATTGCTAATTTCCAACATCAAATTCAATAAAAATGTTGCTATCCATAAATTTCTGTATGAATTTTTTATATTGATAAAGGAACTCACCTTTTAGCTAACTTCATCACCAACTGACTTTTCTTCATTTTTCTACCTCTCCCCGGTCCAATATTGGAGTATGCCCCACCGACAGTATTTCTTGTGAAACTTCTCACCTACAATGAAATAACAAAAAATATAAATAAATAAATGTCAAAAACTGTATACTAAGTATTTGTATATCTTATAACTATATAAATAATAAACTCCACTCATCAATGAGTTGTTCCAACTCAGTCAGGACGTGTGGCCGATTGATGGATCGCCGCCCATGCCCACAATGTTCCGACAAAGGGTCTGCATGATAGATTTACACACAAAAAGAATGAAAACTCAAACTGAATTGTGTCATTTACATGTAATGACGTCACTGACAATAGTATGTCATTAGTTGCTGTTGTGCTGCGTTGGTACCGTGACGGCGGCCAGTGTCAGAACATAACAGGCGTGTCCGGCGATACGTCAATTGCTTTATCTGAGACCTGGTTAAGCTCAATCAGTTTGGTTTGTCAAAATATTATGAAAATTAATGTAAATTTTATTGCTTTTTTAGGAATATAAATAAGAGTTACGTGATGAACCATCTTAATCAGAAATAAACAATAAATGTATAACCTTTCGTAACATTTTCCTGCCATAGAATAAAACTTTGTCTCTCTTCCGAAACCTTGGTTTTCTTGGCACTTCGCTCTGGCTGGGCAGGACTGAAAAATAAATATTGCAATGATAAAATGAACAGTTTCACGCTAATGTAGTATGTTAACGCGTAGATATTCAAATCTAGTTATGAAATATTGATTGTAACTTCATTTATTAAATCTGCATAATACAATGTGTGTACCATTTATATTGCTTTTAATCAAAACAATTAACAATTGTAAAGTTAATATATTTACCCTAAACTTTGACATGACTGATAAAATTGTGCTGGATAATTCAGAAACTTTAATAACTAATTCAAAATTATGTACTAAAGTTTCTGCTTTAAAACAAACAGTACAGTATATATAAAAGCAGAAACATGATACAAGTCCAAATTTTTTGTCAGGCTGCAGGCTAGAGTTGTAGTGTTCAGTTGGCCTGTACCATTTTATAAATTCTTTTTATATGTTTTAACAGTTCTAAAACCAACTAAGGGAATTTAGAGATCTGAAGACTAGATACTTAACAAGCTTATGTATATACTTACCTTTTGTTCTCAGTTTCCATACTCCAAAAAACATAACAATGATGATGGTCATAACTGCTACACCAATAGCAATCATAATGCTCTGAAATATTTAAGTTTAACTTCATTAAACAAAGCTTAAAAGAAGACCTTACTAAAATAAAGTCTCTTTGAAAGAGTTAGTTACAACCTTGATCAGATTAAGATTGATTTTGGTTTTGTTTACAATTGTTTAATTTTGCAATTTTTATCAACTTTTACATCTACAATATTTATCAGACTAAATTGAAAATAAAATTAGTGATTCCAGTAAAAATGAGATAAATACTATTTTACAGCACTGAAATTATGTTCATTGTCATGTAAAATCTTAAAAAAATCCTGGAAAACCAACAAACTACAAATTCACACAGCAGGTCAGAGGCACAATAAAAAAAAAGTTGATTTCAATGTCATGCTTATTTCAGTAAGACTAAGTAACTTGTACTAAAAAAGCAATAACAAAGTAATGAAGATCACAGTGACTGTAAAAAGTGCATTTGAATAAGCCATGATGCTACCATAATTGGTCAGGTATTGAAATTAAAGTCAGTCCGAGGGCTTTGACTTTTCAGTCAGACCTGTTATATTTCATGAATTCTCTTATAAATCTCGATAGAAATTATTATCAAATTTTTTAGATTATGACTGACCATAGAATTCAATCTATTTAAGACAACAAGGTTGTGACAGAAGCATGTAGACTTTTAGATACAATAGCTACAGAAGTTACCAACTTGCCACCTATTATCATAACACTGGGTTGTGGGCAATAAAGTGGCAGACTGAACTTGTTTATCAAGTTCATAGGTGCCTGACTAGCTCAGTTCAGGTCCCATATTGCATACCAATGTAGCAAGAGGGAGTAAATGCAAGAAAAAGTTCACTTTCTCACCGAGTGTCACAACTGGGAAAAGAACCCATGTCCTTCTATGTGATAAGTGAGTGTTCTAGATACCCCTTATGTTTGTTTGAAGCAACTATTTCCACTGGATATGGAATTGCATCAGTTGATGTTTCCCATAGTTTATGGCATAATTGTGGGATTTTGCTATGAAAACATTTTCTATAACATTATTCACAAATGTTAAGAGGTATTGATCACATGAAAGATGAAGACCTTTTGGCCGAACAAAATAAAAAACAAAGACCTAAGAGAAAAAACACAAACAACATATATCAGTAGAAAAGGCAATAAAATCAAGGTGATGGAGATACATATATATACATATAGGACATATTTTAAGGAAACGGAACAACGGAAATAAAAAGATTACATTGTCCTGGGCTCCAGAGGGGAAAAAAGAGACAAAAGACCAAGAGAAACCTGGAAAAGAACAACCAAGAAGGAAAGAAATGATAGCCGAATGGTACTGTCACCCACTTAAAGTAAAGTCAACTCAAAGTAAAGGGCTGTGGGTTCCAACCTACTTTGGATTTGAAAATTTTCTGATACTATCTTCAAGACTACTGGTACTCTTTTGGTGCGACTCGAAACCAAGGTCCTGTACCAAAGTAAACACCTCTTCAGAGTTTGAAAAAGATTAGGCTACATGCCATTGCTACAGAGGATGCTTACAAGGAAAAGCAGTTGAAACAGGCACAGCAAGAAAGATAAATACACGGGGCCTGTATGCATCATACCAAATGCATTATAGGTCCAAAGGTCAAACCTTCATTTGTAAACAATGTTCCGAGTCTTGTGCAATAACCAACAGCAGTTTTTTTTTTAATGAAGTACACAGTTTATAGTTTCCGTCACAACGTTTACTGTAAACTGTCAATAGGTGCAAGAGAACGGACAAGGGGCCGCAACTGCCAAGACTTGAACTGGAACCGTTTCTCTGACCACCGAGAGCAGCATCAAGTGACAGAGTGAGGCTTGTGCATACAATGCACAAGTCAAGATTCATGTTAACATTGTAAATTTTGATATTCAAAATGTATTATTATTCACTATACCATTGTTAATTCTAAACCTGTGACGCGTTCTTCAACGCGCACTTTCAAATCGTTTAAACTCAAGTTCATTTTTGTTTTGTTTTTATCTGTCCCGTTTCCATTTTTCGTCTGCACTGCCAAAAGAGTTATTCAAGGGGCGATAATCCAATATTAAAAAAAAATCAGAGGCGGGTTATTTAAAATAGAAAAAAAAACTTTTATTACCAGTTCAGATAAAAACATTTGGATTAAAAATGATAAATAAAAATAATCTTTAAAAAAGGAAATACTGATTAGTATTTGTTACATTTATGATATATTTCATATAATTTTATTAGTTACTGGACAAAAGTATGATAATGCTTTTTGTATTCCAATTTTTTAAATCTTAAATCAATATTAAAAAAAAGAAGAAGAAGAAAAAAAGCCTAAATTAATCATTAGACCAAAATTGTTTTACTTGTTTTGTTAATCAAAGGTTTAACATAAACTATTTTACTGCAAATTTTCAGCATATAAAGGTAGGAAATCATTCTTCTTAACTAAATTTAACTTGTGATCAAATTTTCTGAAAGTGAATTCAAAACAGAGAAATTCCTAACATCAAAATATTTTAATACAAGAGGGTCGGAATGGGCCTAATATTCTCACCTGATAAATAATGGTTACTATATATAGTGTAAATGCTTTAAGAAAACATCAAACTGGAAGTTCTTTTCAAAATATTTGCATTAATCATTGAAAAGCAATTTAAAGCTGTTTATCAATACCGCCATGACCTTGAGCTTTGACCCTTGCTTCATATAGAAAGACAAAGCTTCAAAACAACAAGATATACCTGTTACTGTCTAAATACCGGTATGTTAACTTGTAACCACAGTTTATAAAAAATAACTGATAGATACACATGTACTTTATATAATAATTTCATTTAAATATCTAAATCATCTTATAGTTTTTATGCTTCTAATGTGGGAGGTTGTGGGATCGAACTTCAGACAGGTCTGACCAAGATTTGAAAATAGTCTGTCCTTTGCCAAGCACTCAGCATTTAGAAATGAAAGTAACAGTGTCCTTCAAGAAACTGATGCCCAGCATCAAGAATATTTCTCTTATAGCAAGATGTCACCAGGTATAGGTGAAGTTCAGGAATTTTTACCTTTGCAGTGTGCAGGGAGAGTTCTTTAATGTGTCACACCTGCTGTCAATTTTCTTAGCCTTGTAGTTCATGTGAACCAAATATTTGAAGGTTACACTGTTGAAGGTCACCTAAACCTTGAGTGAAGGTCAATGTCAACCAACTTTGAAAATTTGTTAGCCCTTTATGTTGTATTCAAAGATTAATGCTTCTAACACAAGTATATGATTATATTACTATTAAACATTCATCTGTTCATTTAGGTCACCTTGACCTTGGATTAAAATCAAGGTCAACAATTTTCTGTAATTTGATTTATTGGATATGTACTGGTAGTAAGGAGGAGGAATATTAAAAAATAAAGTTCTGGTCAGACCTGGATGAGGTTCAAACCCATGACCTCCCACATACATGTAGTGCTTGCTTCGTATATGGAGGTCGTGGGTTCGAACCCTGACCAGGTCTGACCTGGACTTGAAAAAAGGTAGCAACTATTCTTTCGCCAAGCACTTGGCATTTAGAAATGAAAGTTAATGGGTCCTTCGGAAGAGCCCTAAAAGACTGATAATTGATACCTCATGTCATGGTAGGCATGGCGCGTTGAAGAACCCTCCCTACATATTGCCCCGAGTGCGATGCAAAGGTAAATATTTCGCCACTTACTAGAAGGGGCCATGATGGCCAGTGGTATAAAATGCAAGCTTATGGATCACAAACCTCTCAATGCCTAGATTCAAATCACACTCAGGCAGATCCTAGCATAAAAAGGTTTTTAATTTCAAGTTTGCTAAAGGTCAGCATTTTTTTCAGAAAACTCCAGTTTCCTTCACCATCCAAGAATTGATCGACCATCTTTATGCAAATGAAAGAATCTTGACTGGGTTGTATACATCATTACTCCACTCCAATCCATTTATTCATTAGGAATTGGATCAAGTCAGAGAAAAGCCAAACTCTATTAAGTTTATATGATTTTCTACAAATTTGTTCTTAATAATTCACTGTCACAATAAGTGACTCCAACAGTAACCTTCAATGAATCAATAGTGTCCATCAAATGTTGAAAAAAAACAAAGAGAACAAACTTAAAGTAAAATATAAAATTTATTCTTTTAACAAAATACTGTTTCGCCAGGGATACCACATGGCACCACATAAAGTTTGTGTTGATCCTATTGATTATGAACAATTATAAAAATGCTTGGTGAATAAAAAGCATAAAATTGCACGATTCCGTATCCAATGGAAATAATATTTCCACACAAACATCATGTGATGCGTCATGTGATGGTATGTTGGTAATTCCCCTTAAACAATGAGGTTCGTCACTGTACCACATGATACCCTCTAACGTTTATGCGGAACACTTATTTCTAATGGATATGGAATCGCATGAGATGTTTTCCCACGAAAATGATGTCATTCCAGGAATCTGTGATACCCTCTAACGTTTTTGCCGAACACTTATTTTTAATGGAATGGAATCGCATGAGGTTATGTTGTCCCGCAAAAATGATGTCATTCGAGGAATCTGTGACATTGACGTTTTCCAAAAACATTCCGCACAAACTTTAAGAGGTATTGATCATGTGGTACAGCGAAAACCCCATTATCATTTCACTTCAGATCTTGATTATTAAATATAATATGTATTTATCATAGCTTTGGCACTTTAGCTTTATAATTTATACAACAATTATTTACTGCAAAGCTTTAAAACACAATGGTACATGTCTTTATAAACATGATAAAAATATAGTGGAGTTCAGTCAAATTTGCATACCAGTATGTATACAAGTATACTGTATATAAATGCATTATCAAAACGTCACACAATTTTATAAATGTAAACTAAATTTGTTCAAAAGTGACTAATAACACCCTTGGGAGTGGAGGAGGGTATAGCACATCTTCTTTATTATCATTAACAACAGAATACATCTACATGTAAGTATGTATACATGAAAATAAATACATGTATGTTTATTAAAAAATATATGCTGCAAAATGGTTTTCCTCCCAATTAAACATTATTCAGGTATTAAAAAATTCTTTTCAACACATTGTAAACCTGTGAACCACTGTCCCTTAATTCACTGGAAAAATCATGATTATACTTGTACACACAAATTGTGCTATAAAGGGACACAAGTTATTTTTGAGGCAATTGAATTTCAAGTACTAGTATTCAATTTTTAAAATGGAAATACAGTGTGTATAAATATATATATGTAATATATATGTATGTGAAATGTTTTGTCTGCAGACCAATAAGGATATCACTGCATGTATATGGTGAATGTTATATTATCTTAAGGCACAGTTTACAAAATAAATAAATGGTAAAGGAAAACAACATTGACCTGTCTGCTTGACTTTTCATTAGTAATATTCCTATAGAAAGATCCACCCAATGCATGGGTAGTGTTTGGATACACAGCTTTAATACATAGAAATTGATTAAAGGAAACCAACACCCCTAGGTAGAAAATCTGGTGTTGTTTTTCCAAGTTGATACCGTATAAGTTTTAATACATGTACAATGCATGTTTCCCATGACGTAGACAAAAGAAAAACCTGTGATCCCTATATAGTGGTATGTGCCAGTTGATAATAAATATTAAAATTAAAGGTCAAGCAGACAGGTCAAAGTTGTTTGCGTATAAATGCAGATAAAATCTGAATATGAAATTGATGCAGTGTTCCTATTTTGATTGAATAAAAAGTGAATGTCATCATTTAGCCCTTAAATCTTCAGGACAATCAGGCTGTACAAATGGACTGGCTGCTTTAAATGAGTCTAACTTTGAACATTCTTCACTTATTTTGGAAATTGTTGGAAATGACTCCATAGGAACTCCAAACCTGAAAACAAAAATTTAAATTACATAGTACTTTGATTTTCCTAAAGAAGTAGAGTAGAGTTACATAATGTAGTTTTACCCCAAAGTAATGAATGTTTTACATTAGTGTTGGACCGATTAATCAATTTAATCAATATCTTAATCGTTTGAGCGTCCGATTAGCGATAATCGATTCTAAAATCTAATAAACGATCGATTTCGATTATTTACTGAAGTTCTTTTATGGAAAAATGGAACGGTTAGTTTGGAGCTTTCGTGTTATATTTGCACAGTCTGTTGTCTGAATATAAAAGCATTGTACTATATGCATGTGCTTAGTACTATTTTGAATAATGGCCGACAGGGAAACCACACATGCTTTGATCCAGAATTGGTTTCTTTGGCATTGTGATAATTGTCTTGACAAAAGAAGTTCCTGATATGACTGTGATTGAGCTTTCACAATGAAGATTCCAGACTGACTGAGACGAACGTCTCTTATAAACTAAGTATGAAATTGTAGCTGAAATAAGTGTACTTGGAAAAGAAAACTAACACAAATGTAAGGAAGAGTAAATGATCAGAAAAATGGAGGATATTTTAAGTCTTAACTGAGATACAAATATCTTGCAGATATTATCAAGACTAAAAATTAGAATTTAATCTAATTTACTTTGTACTTTCCGCATCAATTTATTTTACTGATTATAATCGAAAAAATCGATCGAAATCATCTTCCGGTTATAAACGATTAATCGATTATGAAAATGCAACCGATTCCCATCACTATTTTACTTATATGAAGCTGATCAGTTCAGGGATGGTGGAGGAAACTTGAGTGTCTGGAAAAAACCACCAACCATTGGCAAGCAAACTGACAAACTTTCCCATGCTAGGATCTGACCCTAGTGGGTTCAAATCTAGGTGGTTTGAGGCACTGTGATCCATAAGAACAGGATGTAGACCACTTAGCCACCGAAGCCCCCCTTTTTTTTAAAGAAAGCAAAGTAATTTTGTACCAACATTATGAATGGACTTGATTTACTGTAGATTAGGAAATTTTCCTGTGAACACACTTTAATATTTGTTCGGGTCTTATAATTTTCACGTTATCGTGACTCTGTAGTTATAATTTTAATTACTACTATTTTTTCGCGAAACTTTTAATTTCGCGACTTGTTTCACTCTTGAATTTACGCCAAAATAAAACGATAGCGAAATGTCCCAATTTACAGTAACTACTACTACTCAAAACAATAGTGAAGGTGTACATCTTTGGTGATAAATCACTAAATAGCAAGCACGAGCAGACAATGTTAAGTGAAAAACAACATGGCAGCAATTTGTTTAACTAGCAAGCAAAAAACATTGTAAAGTAATTTTTCATAGACTGTCTCTCTAAAGTTTAATAAAAGGAGTTACATGTATATCTTTAACATTTGTAATTTTTTTTACCAAAATTTGCTACAGTGAACTTGTGAGGATTGTTTCATATCAGTGAGGTCTCTAAAGTGTAAAAAGTGGCATCAAGTTGTTTCTTTACATGACCATAATCTGGTTTTTCTTGGCAGTAAGAATAACTGTAAATGCTCATTCATTAATCATCATGAGTAAAAAATAGTTGCATTTATGCATGAAGTGTTTTTATTATCAAATAGAATTTAATTGACTACTGTGTTTGCTATCATCTGCTATTTTAATGTTCACCTGACCATTTGACTTACCTATTTGCATTACCAACTTGTGGTACTAAAAACAAGTCGGCCATTGTAATTTCATCCCCAACACAGTATTTTCCTGAGCTCTTTTCTAATATTTTTTCCAAAGCTGAAATACCAAAAAATAAGAGTAATGACTAGGATTGTCCAAACTTACTAATTAAGGGCCCATAACTTTGTAAATTTTTTATACAAGTGTAGTGACTGACCAATGAGTCATAACTCTGTTGATAAAAGTTGACTGAACGAAGAGCCATAACTCTGTTGAAAAAGTCTATTGATTAAGGGCCCATAACTCTATTAAATAAAAGTTGATTAATACAGAGCCCATAACTCTGTAAATAAAAGTCTATTGATTAAGGGCCCATAACTCTATTAAATAAAAGTTGATTAATACAGAGCCCATAACTCTGTGAATAAAAGTCTATTGATTGATCAAGGGGTCATAAATATAAAACAAACATATTTTTCCATGTCCAAATCAAAATTCCAAAGCCAAGTAAAAACTAGATTAAACATTTGAACTTCCACCAGGGAAGTGAGACCAGGTGCTCCAGAAGGGTAAGTATCTCCTGTTTAGCTAACTACACCTGCCATGTGTGTTATCAAAATTGAGATTGAAAGGGGATGTCAAAAAAAATAAAACTTGACATGCTTACCAGTAAATCCTTTTTCAATCCAAAACTTAGCCCATTCTGCCTTTTTATCATCACCTACTTTCTTAAGTACTGCCAAATTCTGTATTGGTTGTATACCACTGCCAATAACCTCGCATATCTCTCTAACCTAAAAATATGGTACCATTAGAAAAAGGAAAGACTGATTGACCGATTGATTGATTGATTAATGGTTTTTTATGTCCTATTCAAGAATATTTCACTTATATCATGACATCACCATCTATAGGTGAAGTGGCAGAAATTTTTACCTTTGCAGTGCCCTCAGGGCAAGGTGCAGGAAGGGTTCTTTAACATGCTACGCTTGCTGTGACACAGAGAATCAGCTTTTAAGGTCTCTTCGGAAGGACCCCATGACTTTTGTTTTTAAATGATGAGTGCTTGGCAAAAGAACAGTCACTGCCTATTTTCAAGTCTAGGTAAGACCCAGCAGGGGTTCAACTCATGACCTCCCACGTAAAGAACAAGCACAAGGAACAGAATGGAGTGGAATGGAGAGGAATAAAAGCATGTTACACACCAGTCAACATTTTTTACCACTGTTTGATAGTTTGTTATGGGAAAACATCCTCTCATGCAATTTCATATCCATTGGAAATAAGTTCTGCACAAATATTAGGGGGGGTATCATGAGGTACAGCGGCAAACCCCATAAGAAATGACTTTTCTACACAAACCATACAGGGCATTGTGTGTTATGCTGTCGATCTCCAGTACGTACCTTTGCTCTTTTGAAAATATCTTTTGGCAGCAATGCTGGTGATGGGTACATTTCTTCAAGAAATTCAATTATGGCTACCTAATAAAAAATGAGAAGAAAAATTTTTGTAACACCTCAAAGTTTTATGCAACTGAATAATCTATATTGTAGAAAATATTGTGTTCTTAGTTACAAAACTAGATAACAGAGAGTAAATTAATGGAGTTTTAAGCCCCAGTCAAGATGCTTTCACTTGTAACAAATATGGTCAGTTCTGGGAAGGTGGAGGACCTCAGAAGAAGAAAACTAACCATCTTTCTCACACTAGGATCCAAGATCTGTCCAAAATGGGATTTGAACCATGGCACCACCGTTAAGTGGCAATGTGATCTGTAAGTGCTTCCTTATTAAAGCTTTGAAGAACTGAGCCCTGAAATATTTTTGGTCAGCTCAGGAAGAGTGGAAGAACCCAGAAGTAAACTAACAATCTTTCTCACACTAGGATCTAAGATCTAACCAGAATGGGATTTGAACCATGGCACCACCGTTAAGTGGCAATGTGATCTGTAAGTGCTCCTTAATCAAGCTTTGACGAACTAAGCCCTGAAATATGTTTGGTCAGCTCTGGAAGAGTGGAGGAACCCAGAAGTAAAATAACAATCTTTCTTACACTAGGATCCAAGATCTGTCCAGAATGGGATTTGAACCATGGCAGTACCGTTAAGTGACAATGTGATCTGTAAGTGATTCTTAATCAAGCTTTGAAGAACTGAGGCTCAGAGCCCTGAAATATTTTTAACCAATCAACATGCTGATATACTCACTGACTGTGTTAATGTTTCACCCTTAATCTGTATGGAGGGAACTTGTTGTAACGGGTTGACATTTGTATAATCGTCTGTTTTCTGTGAAGAAAAGGAGAATTTTATTTTGCTGAAAATTTATATCATAAAACACTGTCACAGAAACGTTAATCCACATAATCAGAATTTAACAAGTGCTGATAGAAGAACAACCTATTTTCACTACACATCAAGTTTATTAAAATGTTTAATTGTCAGCTTTAAAATTTGACTATCAATGACTGAAACAAAATCGTCATTTATTCTTTCTTTCATTTATTTATTTTTTTAAAATTAAAATATTTGTTATAGATAAATAAATGTTTTCTATGGTAGTGATAATAGCAATTTTGTGCATTAACTTTGAAAAGAAATTTAAATTTATTGCCTACAGATATTATTATTACATAGCATATAGGTCATTCTTAACTTGCTAACAGAGCTTTGAGCAACCTAACCCTGGTATCAAAATCTAGGTTTTTACATATTTAAAAGTAGCCAAATTTCCAAAATTTCTGAAAGTATTCTAGTTTTCTTTATTCTTTATTATTATTATTTTTTTTACAACTTTGTTAAATATGGTTATTTCTCAGAAATTAATAGCTAATGGTGATCTTGGCCACCAGAAATGAAAACAGTAAATACAAGTATTTTATTACATTTATAAGATGGCTACTCAAAGAATCTAAAATACTTTAAATATTTTGTAATACCTGCTGTCCTCCATCTTTAATCAGATTTACTGCTTTGGTTTCATACTCTACTCCCTTCAAATTCAAGGCTAAAAAGACAAAAAAGTTAAATGAGAAAGAAACAAATTAAAAATTAGTTACTTTGCTAAAGATACTTTGTTACTGTCAATATACTGTCATACCTCCAGCCAGGCAGCTAGCAGACTGTTTCTAAAATGTATACATATTACAAATTGGAAATTTTACTCACCAATTCTCACACGCCAAGAGCAGGAACTCCTAAAGTATGAGTACAAAACTGGCTGAAATGAAAAAAAGCTTGATGCTATTACTCTATGAAAAAATTATGAAAATCGTTTTTGATAACCAAATTATAACACCAAAGATTGTATGTTATTTCTTTTTAAGAATTAAAAATTATAATTTTTTTGTTTTTTTACGTAATCTTTTGATTTCAGCATCCTTATTCTACCTCTACTATTAAATTGGAAATTGTCTATGCATCCATAACAAAAGTCGTTCAACACTCCTAAATGCAAATTTGCTGTTATTTATTATTTTCATATAGATGGTACCAAAAGAACAAGTTCAGATTCATGTTTTTTTCCACCATCCCATAACTGACCACCTCAATAAAAGCGAAAGTACCATTGGACATAAAACACCATTCCTCCACTCTACTCGCATCTATATCTGATAAAAGCTCTGCTTGGTTAAGTTTAAGATGATACCTATAGTGTGGGAGGCCCTAAGCTAGGTCACAAGCTGGTCTAACTCTGCATTTTGCATCTTCCTGTTACAGTTTGGTGGCCAATATTTTCATTTAAAATCTTGATTTATTTTATTTAATATCCTTGATTTCAGATTCCATTTTTAAGTTACAATATGTATTATTCATTTTCAATTAACAGGTCTGGGATCCGCCCGAAACGGGGGATAAATCGAAATCGCTCGATCGGGGGATAAAGCGTATAAGCGTTTTTATGACTATAACATCACGCATGCGTATTTCATTTGTTTGCCTAGAAACGGGCTTAAAAACGAGTAAAATTGATGACCTTTTATAAAAAACGGCCGCGGAGATTCATTTCTAAGTAGGGGGACTTAAAAATTTGAACAGTTACAGTAAACTTATATTTCTAAAAATCTGTCGTGCGGAAAAAAAGTTATAAGCTCTTAAAAATGCACTTCCGGTTATAAATGTTCCAGTTAAAAATACATCGTAGTTACGGGTATAGAAATGCTAAAAGGACCGTTTCTTACCTAGTTCAGATGTTGTGAGATAACCTACTCTTTGAAGATATTTCTGTCTGAATTTCGTCTCCCCCCCCCCACTAAATACCAAAATGTTTTTTAAAAAGAATTTTGACCAATCTACACATTCTTTCATGAAATAACTTGTAATTGTTCAGGATAAAATGTCCAGGTTGTGTCAGAACTCTGTTGTAAAGTCAGGTGAAAAGCTTGTAAATATGAAGCTAATAATAGTATATGTTTCAATTCTCAATCCAATGCCACAATATACTAACTAAGCTTTTAGTGGCAATTTTTTTTATAGTTTTTACTCGTGTATATGTAGCTATATATCGGAATGTTGGGAGTGTAGGGTAAATCTATATCCTGCTTTTAGTTCCAACATTATTATTCTAAACTGAAGAAGAGTTGTCATTTAGCCTCCTGTTCTTTATTTCAAACAAAATAATCATATTTACTAATAATTAAAAAATAATAATAATAAACAAAAGCAGTATTAACTATTGCGATTGATTATATATATCATCAAATTGGCTTTGTAGTGACTTGCTTAAAATTCCGAACTCAGTTTATACTAAAAACAAAAATTCTTCTAATTATTCAGCATTTACACCAAAAATAAAAGGAAGAAAACTGACAAAATAAATGCCGTCCTCTGATCGAAAAACAAGATAAAATAGTGTATTATTTTTTTTAATTGAGTAAATTTATAGATTTGAATTAGCAATCAATAGAGGAGTTTAACATTGTTTATTACGCATGCGCAAGGCCCATGACCTTACGAGATTGGACGCGATTGAACATGATTTGCAATCGAGGGGGCAGTCGTAATAATTTTCAGATTTGTTAAGTTGGATAAAGGTCTAAGGCTGGTAACGCTTTTAAATGGTCAAACATTGCCGTAAATGGGATATATTTACATTCATTCATGAATAAATATATTTTATGTGACAAAACTATTTCTTACTAATAAATTTATATTTTCTTTAAGTCAAATATGTTTATTATTTAATATTTTAGAAATTAAAACTATCAAGAATTAAAAAAACAGTTAAAATTAAAAGATGATAAAAATGAATAAACCAAATTAAAGAAGTATAATTAATATATTTTGTTTAGCATTTTAAACTTTAAAAATAAAATAAAATGGTTATGTTTGCTATAAGGACAAAGATATGATACTAATAATAGTCAGTCTATAGCTAGAAAAACAATCTTGAATACATACAAGTTTGTGGAAGAACTTTATCAGTTGTTCTTTTCTTCAAATAGTATTAAAACTTATAAAGTTTACGCCAATGTGGGAGAAAATTGAATCGATATATTCTGTATGCATGTAAATAATTGCCTTTGACAGAATTACATTTAACTAATTTTAATTAATTAAACGAACCCAAAATTATGATGTACTTATGGCGATTACAATTACATTTTATTCTTTCCCATACCAAATATTTGCTCCAAGAAATATGATGCTCCTCATATCTACATGTTTCATTGCTGTTTATTAAAAAGTTTCTCATTGATGAATTGTTTATCCCGTAATGTATTACCAAGATTATGGTGTTGAAGTCTTAATCGGTTAATTAGTATCCGTAATTCACACACCTCCGCACACCTGTCAACATTACCGGATGACTCAATACATGACACGTACCGACAAACGACAAATGAACCCCTTTATGGTCAGCATCCATCGATAACATTAAGAATTTAAAAGTATCGTTTTTATCAATTACACAAACTTTAATATACAAGAGAACATCAAACTTATAAACTGATAAATGAAATGTATGAATGTTAGAGAATATTGTAAAAGTATTTAGAATGTGAATAAAAAAGTATAATAAACTTTAACATCAAATATCTGTATGGTTTCAATAATTTTATACGTTTTTTTTGGTTGTCATATTTTTTTTATTTATTTATAAAATAATCTGTATTTTATGATTTCATAAAAAATGGCATATGAAATGGTAAACGATTCATTATTTTTTAGAAAAAATCCCTATTTATTTCAAACATTTTAACTAAAGTAACCAACTATTCCCTTATAAAGTTACTTTCCAAAATAAAATTTAAAAAATAAATAAATAAATAAATAAATAAATAAATAAATAAATAAAATAAATAAATAATAAATAAATAAATAAAAAATAAATAAATAAATAAATAAATTAATTAATTAATTTAATTGATAGACATGACATGAATTTTTTCAGTGTGTCAATAAAAAAAAAGAAAAAAGTAAAAAAAGAATAAATAAAAATAAAAAATAAAAAAAGATTTAAAATATTTAAAGTGTATATTGATGCGGCATTCAAGGTCATGTTTCAAAATTTATTTATGTTTTATTTATTTATGTTTTATTTATTTATTTATTTATTCATTTATTTAAAAAATACTATAATTCAACCTTGCATCAATCAATATTCAATTACATTGTGGGTACTTATTGAGTCAAGATTACTTTTCAGTCTTTTTTATTTATTTATTTATTTATTTATTTATTTTCAGACGAAACACTTTAAGAAAATAAAATATAATGTAGATACATTTATATATACTAGCACATGTATACATGTAGGTAATAGGGGAATGCCCCCTGGTTTGCAGACGGTACACTTTCTTACCTCTAACCATAGAGAGTAATCAAGGGAGATAAAATTGTTAAACTCCCGTATTTGTGTTTAATTAAAAATTCAATTGTTCTTCTTTTATTGAATCTTTCATGTCATCATTGGAAAACACTGCCGATATGGCTGTCATTATTACCGGTTGCCTATAGGATTTACAAAGCTTTATTGACAACCGCGAATATCTATGTACGATCTACCGGATGTTTACATAAGGTAGTATTACTCGCAATCATCGGAACTCTTCTGTGTACTCGCGTGTATACCCACAAGAATTACTT
The DNA here is from genome assembly GCA_021292105.1 of Anadara kagoshimensis. Classification (NCBI taxonomy): domain Eukaryota; kingdom Metazoa; phylum Mollusca; class Bivalvia; order Arcoida; family Arcidae; genus Anadara; species Anadara kagoshimensis. Next base: position 7,311,698 of record CM037858.1, on the reverse strand, counting down.
CCCTTTGATTGTCCCCCGATCGGCCGATCCCCCGTTACGGGCAGATCCCAGACCTGATTAAAGGTCCACAAAAAACATTACAATCAAAGGGAGGTAAATATTCAATGTACAGAGCTTATACCAAACATGGTTCAGTTTCATTGGGTACAACACTTTTAAGGTACGCTTTCTAAATATTCGCTCGTGTGTCTATCGTTTACTCCAAGAACAAAGCAATCAGATTATTGCACAATTATTTTTTTCATCAAAACATCAATCAAAAAGTCTGAGGTAATAAAAAGAGGTGGTGACAAAAACCGGTCATAGCTAATAGATGCAATACATCCCCCTCATACTCACCTTAGCCATGGTCCTGTCGTGGTACCTGTCTGATGGATTTTTCAAAGCATTATTTTCGTAAATTTATCAATCAATATTTTCTATTATTTTCAGCAATTTCTCATAAAATGATTAATTTAAAATTTTTAATTTATATTATTAGAAGAAATTGATAAAATAGAGATCATTAATAATAGATAAACCAGTTATTATTGTATACGTAACTATGGCTGCGAAAATATCATTCAATCGGATTTTGTTGACGATTCCTATCTTCTCCATCACACTCGGGCAGATCCTAGTATAAAACAGTTTATCAGTTCACTTGCTGAAGGTCACTAGTTTTTTCCCCCAGAAAACCAGTTTCCTTCATCACCCATGAACTGACCATCTTTATGCAAATGAATGAATCTTGACTGGCTTGTAATACACCATTATTCCACTCCAATCCATTAGGAATATGGGCGGTAATACTGAATAGCGTCTAGAACGATTTAAAGCACTTTATCGTAAAAAAGGTGGAGTCTAGAAAAAACATATAATATATGTATATAATATCTATTATTTAAAAAAAATTATATAAATATGACGAATATTAAGGCGAATAACTTAATTTTTATTTACGAGTCTAGAAACTACTAGAACGGTTTGAGACAGTTTGCCATCTAGATCCAGTCTAGAACGATTTAAAGCACTTATCGTAAAAAAGGTGGAGTCTAGAAAAAACATATAATATATGTATATAATCTATTATTTTATAAAAAAATTATATAAATCTGATGAATATTAAGGCGAAAAAGTTGATATTTTCATTTACAGGTTTAAAAATTACTAGAACAGTTTGAGGCAGTTTGCCGTCTAGATCCGGTATAGAAGAATTCAAAGAACACTATAAGAAAAAATAAAATACATCTTACAATATGTAATTTTGTTCAGGTCTATGCTGAAAAAATTAATTAAATGTATAATTGGGTAATAAAACGACTTGTGCATAACGGAATCTACGCGACAGCTAATAATTGAAAAATCGTGTACCTAAAGAAAGAGAACTCTTCCTTATTCACGTAGAAACTTTATCAATGTTTTAATAAATGCCAATGAAGAATATAAATAAATAAATAAAATTCGTTACATAATTTTGTTTTTATGAAAAAAGATAACTCAAGATAAATTCTAACATGTATACTGTAAAAATGTATTAGTTGAGTTTTATATAGTAGGTCAGACTGCCTTGGGGCATGAAAGGATTATTCGTTAATGCCTTAAATCAATGTACCATACAATGTTCTGAATGAATTAATTACCTGCCGCGACTACACTATTGTCCAACTTATATCCTTGTGAGATAAGTAAGCACGCAATTGTTAATTTTCAATCTGACATATACTAATATTTGGCATACACAGAAGCAAAGATATTCGGTTGCTAAAGATATATGTATGTAAAGATATTTTTCAATGTAAAAACTAATTAATTAAATTAGGTTTAGGCGTATCTTTGCAACATATTTGATGTTTTGGGATTCATTTAAGTTAGACAACACAAATGAGAGAGAGAGAGAGAGTAGAAGTAAGTTAATAATAGAGAGAAAGAAAGAGTAGATGTAAGTTAATAGAGAGGGAGAGAAGACGTAATTTAATGAGAGAAAGAGAGAGGGAGAGTAGACGTAAGTTAAGGAGAGAGAGAGATAGAGAGTAGACGTAAGTTAATAATAATGAGAGAGAGAGAGGGTAGACGTAAGTTTGAGATAGAGAGAGAGAGAGAGAGAGTAGATATAAGTTAATAATGGAGACAATAAAAAAGCGGGCGACAATGAGTCCGGTGGTCCCGGATGATACCCTCCAATAATACGACTATCCGATATGGTCGGGGGACCCGTAGCCATATTCAACTGAACATATAATTTTGTTTGTTCTAGAAGCCACCATTTTTGACGATAAAGTGCTTTAAATCATGATATAGACGGCAAACCGTTCTTGTAATTCTAGACTCGTAAATAAAAATTAAGTTTTTCGCCTTAATATTCGTCATATTTATATAATTTTTTTTTTAAATAATAGATATTATATACATATATTATATGTTTTTTGTAGACTCCACTTTTTTTTTTACGATAAAGTGCTTAAAATCGTTCTAGACGCTATTCAGCAATACCCGGAATTGGGTCAATTCAGAGAAAAGCCAAATTCTATTAAGATAATCATATTTTTTCTATGGATTTTTTCTTCATAATTCACTGTCACAATAACAGTGACTCCAATAGTAACCTTCAATGAATCAATAGTGTCCATTAAATGTTGAAAAAACAAAGAGAACAAACTTAAAGTAAAATATAAAATTTATTCTTTTAACAAAATACTGTTTCTCCAGGGATACCACATGGCACCACATAAAGTTTGTGTTGATCCTATTGATTATGAACAAATATAATGATGCTTGTTGAATAAAAAGCATAAAATTACATGATTCTGTATCCAATGGAAATAAAAGTTCCACACAAACACGGTATTTTAACAAGTACCGCGGTATGTACCAAGGTATACCACGATATTCTTGAATGGGAAATTCTTACTTCAAATGGAGCATAAATATGAATCAATTTGACCAGATCAGTTAACAACACAAAATAAAATTTAGTTTATATAGTTTTGCTATTTATGATTTGAACATGGATTAGTATGTTTGATATGCTACATTGATTGTTAGATAGATGAGTTGAATTTGTTATATAGCAACTCATTTTGCTATTAACCATCCATTGTGAAGACGAAGTTGTGAACAGGAAATAAAACTACTGCAATCTTGTAACAAAAAGCTTTAATGAAATCTGGAACAAAGCACATTTATCCCATACAGGCATGTTGCATGTCACAAATGTCATAAAAGTTAAAACATAAACCATGCTCATCACCACTGAAATTGTCTGACTAGAATATAGAACTTGACTAGAAAATCCAACCATGCTATCTATTTTCCTCTTTTTTAAACTGAAATGTTTCCAAATGGCAGATTTCCCCCGAGATTTTTTTATAATGTCAAATTCTTCGGTTGCCATGTTGACATCTGCCGTAAAGCAGTCGTATGTAATAACGACATCGTGTACGATATCAGTTGATTAATAACTTTTAGAGATTTTACTTAATCTGTATTTTTATTGTATATTAAAATCATTAAATGCATGTAAATTAATTTAAAATGATTCTAAATGATTTAACTTAATCGAAAATCGTTGTTTTATAAGATCGTCAATTACCGTAGATTCGTGTTTACGGAAATTGCCGAAATACCGGTATTTCAACAAGAGGCCCATGGGCCTTAACGCTCACCTGTGACCTTGACCTTTGAACTCATAACCCTCATTCATATTTCAAAATGATCATTAGGCCAATACCTACAATATTCTAGCATACATGCCTATACAAAATATTTATAGTTTTCAAGATAATTAACCAATTCAGTATTTATTTGCATCTGTGACCTTGACCTTTGAACTCATGACCTTTATTCATATACCAAATTATCATTAGACCAATACCTACAATATTCGAATATATATGACTATACAAGGAGTTTATAGTTTTTGAGATAATCAACCATTTCAGAACTTGCTTGCATTTGTGACCTTGACCTTTGAACCCATGACCTTCATTCATATATCAAAATGACTGTTAGGCCAATACCTACAATATTCTAATATGTACAGTTTCTATTTATAATTTACCATTTCAGTACTTGTTTGCATCTGTGACCTTGACCTTTGAACTCATGACCTTATTAATATATCAAAATGACCATTGTGCCATTACCTACAATATTCTAATAAGTATGCATATACAAAAAGTTAATAGTTTTGCAGATAATCAACTAAAATGGTAATAGTTGTGCATCTTTGACCTTGACCTTTGAACCCATGACCTTGATCTATGTATCAAATGATCGTCATGTCAATACCTACAATTAACTGAAACTCCCATCCCATTATCACCCGAAATGTTTAAAAAATAGCATTTTTTATCAAAGGTCAAAAGCAGGGACATGACCTTGACCTTTGACATCTTTTGGAAGAAAATAGCAAGACAAGATCAACAGTGAAAACTCCATACAATTATCTTCAGCCGTTATTGATTACATAATTTTACGCAAAAAACGCATAACCTATTTTTCGTTCAATTGCCTGCACCTTTTGGTTTCAGAGAAGATTTTTTTGTCTTTTTGCTATTTTTAGTAACGGCGGCCATCTTGTTGGGCGTGGCCAAACCCTGAACACAATTTTTAAAGGCTGTTACCCAGGCATGATAATCACCAAGTTTCATCAAATTTGGCCCAGTAGTTTTGGAGAAGATTAAAATGTAAAGTTTACACACGACGGACAGTGATAGATTGCAATAGCTCATCTGAGCCTCTGGCTCAGGTGAGCTAAAAAGTGTACCGCGGTTTACCGGTTTACTTAAAATGGAACAGTTTACCGGTATACTGGTAATACCGCACACCTCTATATCAAAACGTCACAAAATTTTATAAATGTAAACTAAATTTGTTCAAAAGTGACTAATAACACCCTTGGGAGTGGAGGAGGGTATAGCACATCTTTTTTATTATCATTAACAACAGAATACATCTACATGTAAGTATGTATACATGAAAATAAATACATATATGTTTATTAAAAAATATATGCTGCAAAATGGTTTTCCTCCCATGTTTGATGTCTTTAAGATTTCTTTCAATAAATCAATTAAACATTATTCAGGTATTATAAACAAATTCTTTTCAACACATTGTAAAACTGTTCCTTAATTCACAGGAAAAATCATGATTATACTTGTACACACAGATTGTGCTATAAAGGGACACAAGTTATTTTTGAGGCAACAGAATTTCAAGTATCCAATTTGTAAAATGGAAATACAATGTGTATAAATATATATACATGTACATGTATTTGTGTGTGAAATGTTTCGTCTACAGGCCAATGAGGATATTGCTGCATGTGTATGGTGTATGTTATATGATCTTAAGGCACAGTTAACAAAATAAATGGAAAAGGAAAACAACATTGACCTGTCCGCTTGACTTTTCATTAGTAATATTCATATAGAATGATCCACCCAATGCATGGGTAGTGTTTGGATACAGTTTTAATACATGTACAATGCATGTTTCCCATGATGTGGACAAAATAAACACCTGCGATCCCTATATAGTGGTATGTGCCAGTTCATAATAACTATTAAAATTAAAGGTCAAGCAGACAGGTCAAAGTTGTTTGCCTATAAATGTAGATAAAATCTGAATATGGAATTGATACCGAGTGTTCTTATTATGATAAAACAAAGTGAATGTCATCATTTAGCCCTTAAATCTTCAGGACAATCAGGCTGTACAAATGGACTGGCTGCTTTAAATGAGTCTAACTTTGAACATTCTTCATTTACTTTGGAAATTGTTGGAAATGACTCCATAGGAACTCCAAACCTGAAAAAACAAAAATTTAAATTACATAGTACTTCAATTTTCCTAAAGAAGTAGAGAAGAGTCTTACACCCCAGTCATGAATGTTTTACATATATAGAGCTGATCAGTTCAGGGACGGTGGGGAAAACTTGAGTGTCTGGAGAAAACCACCAACCTTTGAACATGAGAACTGACAAACTTTCCCACACTTGGATCTGTCCCTAGTGGGTTTAAATCTAGGTGGTGAGAGGTACTGTGATCCATAAGAACAAGATGTAGACCACTTGGCCACCAAGGCCCTTTTTAAAGAAAACAAAGTAATTTTGTACCAACATTATAAATGCACTTGATTTACTGTAGATTGGGAAATTTTCACGTTAACTTATTTTTGCGTGAATATTCATTCGTGTCTTTTCATTTTCGTGTGATCCCGACTCTGTAGTTATAATTTTAATTACTGCTTATTTTTCGCAAAACTTTTCACTCGCGAATTTACGCCAAAATAAAATGACCTTGAAAATTTCCCAATTTACAGTAACTACACCTTGTACACTGTGTAAACGTTTTTCAAAATAATAGTGAAGGTGTACATCTTAAGTGATAAATCACTAAATAGCAAGCACGAGCAGACGATGTTAAGTGAAAAACAACATGGCAGCAATTTGTTTAACTAGCAAGCAAAAAAAAAAAAAAAAAAAACATTGTAAAGTAAATTTTCATAATCTGTCCTTCTAATGTTTAATTAAAGGAGTTATATTTTTAATATTTGTGATATTTTTACCAAAATGTGCGACAGTTAACTTGTGAGGATTATTTCATATCAGTGAGGCCTTCACAGTAGAGGGTGCCAAAAAGTGGCATCAATTGTGTGTTTAATGTAGTTCTTGAATCAACATAAAATACTCATTGATCATTGAAAGTAAAAAAAGATGCATTTATGACAACTAGGATCCATCTAATTTTAATGTTCACCTGACCATATGACTTACTTATTTGCATTACCAACTTGTGGTACTAAAAACAAATCAGCCATTGTAATTTCATCTCCAACACAGTATTTTCCTGAGCTCTTTTCTAATATTTTTTCCAAAGCTGAAATACCAAAAAATAAGAGTAATGACTAGGATTGTCCAAACTTACTAATTAAGGGCCCATAACTTTGTAATTTTTTTTATACAAGTGTAGTGACTGATCAATGAGTCATAACTCTGTTGATAAAAGTTGATTGAACGAGGTGTAATAACTCTGTAAATATAAGTTGATTGTCAAGGAGCCTTAACTCTGTGAATAAAAGTCTATTGATTAAGGGCCCATAACTCTATTAAATTAGAGTTGATTAATCAAGGAGCCATAACTCTTTAAAAAAAAATCTATTGATTAAGGGCCCATAACTCTATTAAATAAAAGTTGATTAATCAAGGAGCCATAACTCTTTAAAAAAAAATCTATTGATTAAGGGCCCATAACTCTATTAAATAAAAGTTGCTTAATACAGAGCCCATAACTCTGTGAATATAAGTCTATTGATTAAGGGCCCATAACTCTATTAAATAAAAGTTGATTAATACAGAGCCCATAACTCTGTGAATAAAAGTCTATTGATTAAGGGCCCATAACTCTATTAAATAAAAGTTGATTAATACAGAGCCCATAGCTCTGTAAATAAAAGTCTATTGATTAAGGGCCCATAACTCTATTAAATAAACAAGAGGTCCATGGGCCTGATACGCTCACCTGATATCTAATGGCTAGCTAATAGATTTAAAGAAATCATAAATACTAAACCACAACAACTTTTTTCTTTACATCAAACTGATCGTTGTATCGATACCTACAACATTCTAATATACATGCCTATACAAAAAGTTTATAGTTTTCGAGATAATTAACAATTTCGATATTGTTTAGCATCTGTGACCTTGACCTTTGAACCCAAGACCTTTTTCTATACATCAAAATGATTGTTGTATCAATACCTACAACATTCTAATACACATGCCTATACAAAAAGTATCACATCAGATTTTTTCTGCCATCATCGGTTTCAGAGAAGAAGATTTTTCAAGATTTTTGCACCCCTAGGTCACTGTGACCTAGTTTTGGTAGCCATGGCTATGCCATGAACAAATCTAAATTGCACTATCCCAGACATGCTTCTGACCAAGTCTCGTTGAAATCTGCCAAGTACTTTCAGAGGAAAAGTCGAAAATGTATGTTAACGATGCATGCACGCACACACGCACATGCACACGCTGCACCATACCATAAGCTCACATGACCTTTGGTCAGGTGAGCTAAAAATCAACAGAGCCCATAATTCTGTAAATAAAAGTCTATTGATTAAGGGCCCATAACTCTATTAAATAAAAGTTGATTAATACAGAGCCCATAACTCTATTGATTAAGGGCCCATAACTCTATTAAATAAAAGTTGATTAATCCAGGAGCCATAACTCTTTAAATAAAAGTCTATTGATTAAGGGCCCATAACGCTATTAAATAAAAGTTGATTAATACAGAGCCCATAACGCTGTGAATAAAAGTCTATTGATTAAGGGCCCATAACTCTATTAAATAAAAGTTGATTAATCAAGAGCCATAACTCTGTAAATAAAAGTCTATTGATTAAGGGCCCATAACTCTATTAAATAAAAGTTGATTAATACAGAGCCCATAACTCTGTGAATAAAAGTCTATTGATTAAGGGCCCATAACGCTATTAAATAAAAGTTGATTAATCCAGGAGCCATAACTCTTTAAATAAAAGTCTATTGATTAAGGGCCCATAACACTATTAAATAAAAGTTGATTAATCAAGAGCCATAACTCTGTAAATAAAAGTCTATTGATTAAGGGCCCATAACTCTATTAAATAAAAGTTGATTAATCCAGGAGCCATAACTCTTTAAATAAAAGTCTATTGATTAAGGGCCCATAACACTATTAAATAAAAGTTGATTAATCAAGAGCCATAACTCTGTAAATAAAAGTCTATTGATTAAGGGCCCATAACGCTATTAAATAAAAGTTGATTAATACAGAGCCCATAACGCTGTGAATAAAAGTCTATTGATTAAGGGCCCATAACTCTATTAAATAAAAGTTGATTAATCAAGAGCCATAACTCTGTAAATAAAAGTCTATTGATTAAGGGCCCATAACTCTATTAAATAAAAGTTGATTAATACAGAGCCCATAACTCTGTGAATAAAAGTCTATTGATTAAGGGCCCATAACGCTATTAAATAAAAGTTGATTAATCCAGGAGCCATAACTCTTTAAATAAAAGTCTATTGATTAAGGGCCCATAACACTATTAAATAAAAGTTGATTAATCAAGAGCCATAACTCTGTAAATAAAAGTCTATTGATTAAGGGCCCATAACTCTATTAAATAAAAGTTGATTAATCCAGGAGCCATAACTCTTTAAATAAAAGTCTATTGATTAAGGGCCCATAACACTATTAAATAAAAGTTGATTAATCAAGAGCCATAACTCTGTAAATAAAAGTCTATTGATTAAGGGCCCATAACTCTATTAAATAAAAGTTGATTAATACAGAGCCCATAACTCTGTGAATAAAAGTCTATTGATTAAGGGACCATAACTCTATTAAATAAAAGTTGATTAATCCAGGAGCCATAACTTTGTGAATAAAAGTCTATTGATTAAGGGCCCATAACTCTATTAAATAAAAGTTAATTAATACAGAGCCCATAACTCTGTGAATAAAAGTCTATTGATTAAGGGACCATAACTCTATTAAATAAAAGTTGATTAATCCAGGAGCCATAACTTTGTAAATAAAAGTCTATTGATTAAGGGCCCATAACTCTATTAAATAAAAGTTAATTAATACAGAGCCCATAACTCTGTGAATAAAGTCTATTGATTAAGGGCCCATAACTCTATTAAATAAAGTTGATTAATCAAGGAGCCATAACTCTTTTAAAAAAAATCTATTGATTAAGGGCCCATAACTTTATTAAATAAAAGTTGATTAATACAGAGCCCATAACTCTGTAAATAAAAGTCTATTGATTAAGGGCCCATAACTCTATTAAATAAAAGTTGATTAATACAGAGCCCATAGCTCTATTAAATAAACAAGAGGTCCATGGGCCTGATACGCTCACCTGATATCTAATGGCTAGCTAATAGATTTAAAGAAATCATAAATACTAAACCACTTTTTTCTTTACATCAAACTGATCGTTGTATTGATACCTACAACATTCTAATATACATGTCTATACAAAAAGTTTATAGTTTTCGAGATAATTAACTATTTCGATATTGTTTAGCATCTGTGACCTTGACCTTTGAACCCAAGACCTTTTTCTATACATCAAAATGATTGTTGTATCAATACCTACAACATTCTAATACACATGCCTATACAAAAAGTATCACATCAGATTTTTTCTGCCATCATCGGTTTCAGAGAAGAAGATTTTTCAAGATTTTTGCACCCCTAGGTCACTGTGACCTAGTTTTGGTAGCAATGGCTATGCCATGAACAAATCTAAATTGCACTATCCCAGACATGCTTCTGACCAAGTCTCGTTGAAATCTGGCAAGTACTTTCAGAGGAGAAGTCGAAAATGTGTGTTAACGATGCATGCACACATGCATGCATGCATGCACACACATACACACGCTGCACCATACCATAAGCTCACATGACCTTTGGTCAGGTGAGCTAAAAATCAACAGAGCCCATAATTCTGTAAATAAAAGTCTATTGATTAAGGTGAGTGAGTAATGGTGTTTAACATCCCAGTCAAGAATATTTCACTTATATCGAGACGTCGCCAGCTATAGGCGAAGTTGCAGAAATTTTGCCTGTGCGTTGCGCTTATGGTATTATACAGCAGGGTTCTTTAGCGTGCCAAGCCCACCGTGACACGGGACCTCGTATATTTTAAGTTCCCATCCGAAAGAACCGTGACTTTCATTTCGTAATGCCGAGTGCTTGGCGAAAGAACAGTCACTACCCACTTTCAAGTCTTGGGTCAGACCCGGCCGGGGTTCGAACCCACGACCTTCCACTTACGGAGCGAGCACTCTACCAACTGAGCTACCGCAGTGGTTCTCTATTGATTAAGGGCCCATAACTCTTTTAAATAAAAGTTGATTAATACAGAGCCCATAACTCTATTGATTAAGGGCCCATAACTCTATTAAATAAAAGTTGATTAATCCAGGAGCCATAACTCTTTAAATAAAAGTCTATTGATTAAGGGCCCATAACTCTATTAAATAAAAGTTGATTAATACAGACCCCATAGCTCTGTAAATAACAGTCTATTGATTGATCAAGGGCCCATAACTCTGTAAATAAAAGTCTATTGATTAAGGGCCCATAACTCTATTAAATAAAAGTTGATTAATACAGACCCCATAGCTCTGTAAATAACAGCTAGCTAGTCTATTGATTGATCAAGGGGTCATAAATATAAAACAAACATATTTTTCCATGTCCAAATCAAAATCCCAAAGTAAAGTAAAAACTAGATCAAAACATTTGAACTTCCACCAGGGAAGTGAGACCAGGTGCTCCAGAAGGGTAAGTATCTCCTGTTTAGCTAGCTACACCTGCCATTTGTGTAATCAAAATTGAGAGTGAAAGGAACAGGAAACTATGGGAAGTCAAATTGACCATAGAAAATTGAAGTCAGGGTGGTGATTAATTATGGTTTTACTGTATATAAAACAAAACTTGACTTGCTTACCAGTAAATCCTTTTTCAATCCAAAACTTAGCCCATTCAGTTTTTCTATCATCACCAACTTTCTTCAGTAATGCTTCACTCTGTATTGGTTGTATACCACTGCAAATAACCTCGCATACCTCTCTAACCTAAAAATATGGTACCAGTAGAAGAGAAACAAAGCAATTAAATAATAACAGAGTGGAGTAATAGGATTTTGCACACCAGCCAATATTTTTTTTTCATCAATTTCGATCCTGTCAGTTCTGGGATGTAGAGGAAACCAGATAGCTTGGAGAAAAACTCAGCTTTCAGAAATTCTCAAAATAGGATTAGCCCAAATTGATTCAAAACTAAGCAGAGAGAAGCACTGTGATCTGTATGTGCAAACTTTAGATAACTTGGCCGTATTTTCAGGCAAGGCGGGGGGGGGGGGGGGGGGGGGGGGGGGAGGGGGGGGGGGGGAGGAGGAGGAGAGAGATGATACATGGAGATAATACTGTACTAGTATTCACTAGATGATATTTTTACATTTATTTGGGACATTTGTTGGAGAAACAAATGACCATCATGATTAAAACTGTCAAAAAAAGTAGTAAATCTTGACTGCAGAAAACAATTTACAAAAGTGGTTCATCACCATAATCCAAGGACTATAAGCAAACACTTTCACTTTTGCCCACAAAAAAATCTTTACCTTGCTCATTTGATTCTTATCAAACTAGATGATAATGGAGTTCCCCGCCATGCTGTAGATCACTTTTATTTCGCGAGAGATTTATTTTCGCTGGGGGGGGGGAGGAGGAGGAGAGAGATGATACATGGAGATAATACTGTACTAGTATTCACTAGATGATATTTTTACATTTTATTTGGGACATTTGTTGGAGAAACAAATGACCATCATGATTAAAACTGTCAAAAAAAGTAGTAAATCTTGACTGCAGAAAACAATTTACAAAAGTGGTTCATCACCATAATCCAAGGACTATAAGCAAACACTTTCACTTTTGCCCACAAAAAAATCTTTACCTTGCTCATTTGATTCTTATCAAACTAGATGATAATGGAGTTCCCCGCCATGCTGTAGATCACTTTTATTTCGCGAGAGATTTATTTTCGCTTAAATTCGCGAATTCAAATATCACACGAATATATATATGCAGCACATAGATATTTTTATGTTGACATACATTTGTTGTATTCGGTAAGATTCCAAACGTGAATTCAAATATTCGCAAATAAGGCCAAGATGGTCTTGACGTGAAATTTTCTACTTGCGAAAAATAAGTGATCTACAGTACCAAGTAATACATACCTTATTGTATAAAACAATATGGAATCACAATACCAGTTGTGTTGAATGATATGGAATTTAATGTTTTCCTACAAAAACACATTTTTGTGGAAAAGTGACATAAACCTATTCCATATCAATTGGGTTCGCGACTGTACCTTCTGATCAATTCCTTTTAATGCTTATGTGGAACCTTTTTGGAAAATGTTAACATTGAAAATTCCTGGAATAAAGTAGTTTTTACAGAAAAATGTCATCTCATGTTATTCCATATCCATTGGAAATAAGTTCTGCACAAATGTTAGGGGGCATCATGTGGTACAGTGGTGAACCCCACTGGAAATGATTGTTCCACATAACCGTTACAGGGTATTATTGTGTGATATGATGTTGTCCTCAATCACATACCTTTGCTCTTTTGAAAATATCTTTTGGCAGCAATGCTGGTGATGGGTACATTTCTTCAAGAAATTCAATTATGGCTACCTAATAAAAAATGAGAAGAAAGAAATTTTTAATGCCTTTGACTATCACTCTCAAAGCTTTATGCAATTGAATAATCTATGTTGTAGAAAATATTGTATTCTTAGGTACAAAACTAGATAATAGAGAGTAAATTAATGGAGTTTTAAGCTCCAGTCAAAATGTTTTCACTTGTAACAAATATGGTCAGTTCTGGGAAGCCGAAGGAACCCAGAACAACAAACTAACAAACTTTTTCACACTAGGATCCAAGATCTGTCCAAAGTGGGATTTGAATCATGGCAGTACTGTTAAGTGGCAATGTGATCTGTAAGTGCTTCTTAATCAAGCTTTGTAGAACTGAGCCCTGAAATATTTTTGGTCAGCTCTGGAAGAGTGGAGGAAACCAGAACAAACAAATTAACCATCTTTCTCACACTAAGATCCAAGATCTGCCCAGAAATGGCAGTACCGTTAAGTGGTAATGTGATCTGTAAGTGCTTCTAAATCAAGCTTTGAAGAACCTGAGCGCTGAAATATTTTTAACCAATCAACATTCTGATATACTTACTGACTGTGTTAATGTTTCACCCTTAATCTGTATGGCGGGAACTTGTTGTAACGGGTTCACATTTGTATAATTGTCGGTTTTCTGTGAAAAACAGGAGAATTTTATTTTGCTGAAAATTTATATCATAAAACACAGAAACGTTAATCCACATACCGGTAATCAGAATTTAACAAGTGCTGATAGAAGAACAACCTATTTTCACTACAAATCAAGATTATCAAAATGTTTAATTGTAAGCTTTAAAATTTGACTATCAATGACTCGACCAAAATCTTCATTTATTCTTTCTTTCTTTCATTCATTCATTTTTTTTAAATTAAAATATTTGTTATAGAGAAATAAATGTTTTCTATGGTAGTGATAATAGCAATTTTGTGCATAAACTTTGAAAGGAAATTTATAAATTTATTGCCTCAGAAATTAATAGCTAATAGTGATTTTGGCTACCAGAAATGAAAACAGTAAATACAAGTATTTTATTACATTTATAAGATGGCCAATCAAAGAATCTAAAATACTTTAAATATTTTGTAATACCTGCTGTCCTCCATCTTTGCTCAGATTTACTGCTTTGGTTTCATACTCTATTCCCTTCAAATTCAAGGCTAAAAAGACAAAAAAGTTAAATAAGAAAGAAATTAATAAATATTTAATTTGCTAAAGATACTTTGTTACTTCAATATGCTATGTCATACTCCCAGCCAGGCAGCTAGCAGACTGTTTCTAAAATGTATACATATAACAAATTGGAAATCTTACTCACCAATTCTCACTCGCCAAGAGCTGGAACTCCTAAAGTACGAGTACAAAACTAGCTGAAATAAAAAAACCTTGGTGCTATTACTCTATGGAAAAAATTATGAAAATCGTTTTTGATAACCAATAAAACCAAAGATTGTAAGTTATTTCTTTTTAAGAATTCAAAACTATATTTTTTTTTTTTTTTTTTTTTACGTAATCTTTTGATTTCAGCATCCTTATTCTACCTCTACTATTAAATTGGAAATTGTCTATGCATCCATAACAAAAGCGGTTCAACACTCCTAAATGCAAGGTTGCTGTTAATTATTATTTTCATATAGATGGCACCAACAGAACAAGTACAGATGCATGTTTTTTCCACCATCCCAGAACTGACAACCTCAATATAAGTGAAAGTATCATTAGACGTAAAACACCATTCCTCCACTCTACTCACATCTATATCTGATAAAAGCTCTGCTTGGTTAAGTTTAAGATGATACCTATTCACCATTTTGAAAACACAAAGTCTCGCATTGACCGAAGTCTCATTTAAGTCTCGTGGGGGGGCAAGTCCAACAGGTTGCTGAAGAACGACTACATTGATATGCAGTTACGCTGTTGAAAATTGTGAATTAGTAGTTCTTCGTTATCGTTTTCACCAACAATTATGACGAATAAACGAAATAAAATAATACAGGCAGTGAAACAGTGTGTATTTATCATTTATTTGTAGGAATTATTTAAATTACAGCAACCAAAAAGGAAACCGAAAGTTGACTTGGATGTCTAGGTTTGTAAATTTATCTGTAGTTGATATACATGTATCTTTCCTATGTGCCAAATAAAGTGGTATATAAATGAGTAAAAACCGTTATTAGTTAAGAGAAAGAACTGGTAATTGTTTCTGTTTTTTTAAAAAAATAAATGAACACACCATGCACTCGCTTGCCATAGTAGAAATTTTCCTCATCGATAGGCTGCCTGATTTACAGTGATTAAATTATGAAGGAATGTGAATAAAATGTGAATAAAATCGTTGAAAAAGTAATTTTTACCATTAAACCATCAAGTTTGTTATAACCATCAAGTTTGTTATCATCAATTATAAAAGATCGAAATAATCCCGTGCCTATGGTGTAAAAATTATTTTATATCTAATGTCTTTCCTTCTATTTTTGTTTAAAAAATTGCCTTTATTTCATCCTTTTTCCCTTAAAGTATCCAAAATCTTGATTATGGTTGCATTTTTCGACATTCGTTGTTTCTCAGGATTTTTTTTTTTTTTTTTTTTTTTTTTTTTACATTTTAAAAACGACTTTTTCCTTCCATTTTGCGTTAAATATTGACAAAATTCTACGATTTTTACGGTATTTCATAGGTTACCAGCATACTGTTACAGAATACGGGTATAGATATTTTCATCAAAATTTTCCGTTTTAGAAATTAAATAATTTGAATTTTATTTCATTATAAAGTCTTTGTCTAACAAAAAATAATAATAATAGTAATAAGAACAAGAGGCCCATGGGCCTTAACGCTCACCTGTGACCTTGACCTTTGAACCCAAGAGCTTCATTCAAATATCAAAATAATCATTAGGATACTACCTAAATATTCTAATATACATGCCTATACAAAAAGTTTATAGTTTTTAAGATAAATAATCATTTCATAACTTGTTCACATCTGTGACCTTGACCTTTGAACCCATAACCTTCATTCATATATCAAAATGGTTGTTAGGCTAATACCTACAATATTCTAATATACATGCATATACAAAAAGTTAATAGTTTTCAAGATAATTAACCATTCATATATTCATTCGCATCTGTGACCTTGACCTTTCAACCCATGACCTTCATTCATATATCAAAATGATCGTTAGGATAATACCTAAAATATTCTAATATACATGCCTATACAAAAAGTTTATAGTTTTTGAGATAAATAATCATTTCAGTACTTGTTTACATCTGTGACCTTGACCTTTGAATCCATGACCTTTATTCATATATCAAAATGACCATTGGGCCATTACCTACAATATTCTAATATACATGCCTATACAAAAAGTCTATAGTTTTGAGATAAATAATCATTTCAGTACTTGTTTACATCTGTGACCTTGACCTTTGAACTCATGACCTTTATTCATATATAAAAATGACCATTGGGCCATTACCTACAATATTCTAATATACATGCCTATACAAAAGTTCATGGTTTAGCAGATAATTAACTTTTTGGAAAACTTGTACAATTGTGACCTTGACCTTTGAACCATGACCTTAATCGATATATCAAAATGATCGTCATGTCAATACCTACAATTAACCAAAAATCCCATGTCATTATCACAAGAAATGTTTAAAAATAGCATTTTTTATCAAAGGTCAAAATCTGGGACATGACCTTGACCTTTGACCTTGACATCAATCGGAAGAAAACCGCAAGAAAAGATCAACAGTGAAAACTCTATACAATTATCTTCAGCCATTATGAAGTTATAACATTGGGTAAAACACTTTTAAGGTACGCTTTCTAAAATATTCGTTCGTGTGTCTATCGTTTACTCCAAGAACAATGCAATCAGATTATTGCACACTTAATGTTTTCTTCAAAAAATCAATAAAAAAGTATGAGGTAATAAAAAGAGGTGGTTGACAAACACCGGTCATAGCTAATAGATGCAATACATCCCCTCATACTCACCTTAGCCATAGTCCGTCGTGGTACCTCAGTACCTGTCGGATGGATTTTTCAAAGCGTTATTTTCGTAAATTTATCAATCAATATTTTCTATTGATTTCAGTAATATCTCATAAAATGATTTATTTAAATATTTTAATTTACATTATTAGAAGAAATTGATAAAAAAGAGGTCATCAATAATAAATATATGAACAGTTATTATTTTATACGGAACTATGGCTGCGAAAATGTCATTCAATCGGATTTTGTTGACGATTCGTATCTTCTCACCTGTGCCGCAGGTAATCTAAATGCATCGTTGATTTATGATTTGTCAGGTGTGTGCAAGATAAAGAAAAACGGTATTCGATGAAACATTGAAAACCTCACTGGAAAATGCCAAGTAACATTCCAACAAAAATAAAACAGAAAAATTCCGAAGAAAAGAATAGAGAAAATGATGATGGAAAATTGTCTCCAAATTTTCCTCCACCAAAAATCCCATCAGAGAAGAACAAACGTTTGGATAAGTTGGATCGAAGTTCATCAGACGATTCAGACATGGCATTGACAAAGGAAAAGGAGAAAGTTCAACTGGAACAAGAAAAAGATGAAACATTTACTGCTAGCCCTAGAACATACTACACATTGCTGGTTTTGATGACTATGATCTCATTGGCCTTGAGACTTTACAATATTGAAAATCCAACACATGTTTGGTAAGTATTTTTAGTCCGCTCTCTGTAAAACTGGAAGGAGACTATAGTATAAGTTTACCCTTACAGCAACTAATTGGAGCTGTTTACTCTATTGCAAAGAAAGGAACAATGCTAATATTTCAAAAATTTGAATGGCACAGTTAAAATCAATTAATCATTTACTTACATGAGCCGAGTCATTGCTAATAAACCTAAGTTCGATATAATCCATGCATCATAACTCCTTTAATACACCAAAACAGATTTAGGATGGGTGTTTAAAATGGTTTAAATTTTAACAAATGACAGTGTCTTTCGTGTGATGTAATGATTACGGAAGAATTTATTATTGATGTAGGTTCGCAAAGGGTACAATGAAGGGTAGTTCAAAGGTCGGGTTGAGTTTACTTCAATTTTTTCAAAAGTTTGAAAATGCAGAAAGTTAGTTCACTTCATTACTTTATTAAATCAATTTTACTCATCTCAGTTACGTAAAAACCAATCTTTTCTTGAGCTGCACTAACCTGTTAAATAGTCAAATCTTTCGGCATGACTATGTAACATAAAGAACCCTGCCATTTCGTAAAATATTATCATTGTAAACACCCACCCAGGTTATATTTTGTCGCATGCAATGATGTATAGAGCAAGGATGGAGCCAAAACATGAATTTTTAGTAAAGGCTCAGCTCTTGTAAGTAAAAGAATAATTGATTTTTACTAGGGCTGTCACGGTTAGCAATTTTCATAACCGGGTACCCGACATGTGGTACCCGAACCGTGACCGGTTACCCGATATTCTATACAACTAATTAAGATTTCTATATTTAACAAAGTGTCACAGTTATATATGTCAGTTAAGAAATAAACTTGCCCTCAAAAATGAATTGATTTCTTTGCACGTCTAATATTTCAGACTGTATTCCTCGTGACTTTCATCCTATGTGTATAGTCCGGCAGCGATATCGCGGCAGAATGCTTATAATTAGTTAATACCGTATATTCACGCCTTCATCTGTCAACTCCACCGTTATATATCCCTATCTTAGGCAATATATAACGTAGGCTCTTCCATATTTATATATACTGCCAAAATATCGTTGACGGACTATACACGTTTGTTATAATGTTAACCAGAAGCTGACTTGCCGTAATAAGTTATTAATAACTTCAAAAATAAGAAATCAAACTTGAAAATTTATTCAATGTATGCAAATAACATTAACGATAAACTCGTTAAAACACAGAATTTTAAACGTCATTCAAAATGTTTATCAGAATGATTACGATTTTAAAGCGCATTCGGAAACTCTCTAGTGCTATTATCAACTTTGGGTTTAGGAATATCGGAAACTCTCTAGTTATCACGGGCCGATACACAATGTTTACAGTATATCAACTGACGTCACGCAATGTCATAAAGAAAGTATACTTTGTATTTACTCATCAATTTTTCATTGAATAATGTGCATGTCACTGTTTTCATAAGGTTTGTAAGCCGGTTGATAGATTTTTAAATTAAACATTTCTTAATATTTCACAGACAAACATCAGATGTGCATTTATGAACTTTGAACAGCGTATTGTCGGTTACCCGGTTAATGATTCTGTAACCGGTTACAGCATGGAACCGACCCGTTTATCGGGTATCCGGGTAATCGTGACAGCCCTAATTTTTACACATCATATTGAAATCTATAAAATATTTTGTGATCTTGCTTTCTCTGAAATAGGCCAAACAAACAGTAACAATTTAAACTAAAAAATATGTAGCTTGTTCTGACCAAATCTTAGTCAGAGTCACCATGGACAAATATCCGAGTGACACACAGAAATTATTTTTGAAATTTAGTACTTGCATGTTAATCATGTGATCCAATGAGATGACTCCTAAGTTACGTCTCCAACAGCTGTGAATATTTAAATTTATCTACCAAATCCTTCCTCCAGACTATCGGTACAGCCATTTTGAAAAAGAAAAATATATTGGGTAAATTACAGATCACACCTGGAATTGATGTTCAAAGTAACAAAACATAACCAATAGTTTGGCTCTGTATAACCTTTGCTTTTGGTTTGTTATTTAGAGCATCAATTCTGGATTATGAATTAGGTGCAACAACTGAAATGTTTATAGTAATATATATTTATTTTTTTAAATCTCAATTCAGTTTGATACATTTATTTCAGCTGGGATGAAACTCATTTTGGAAAGATGGGAAGTTGGTATATCAAAAGAACATTCTTTTTTGACGTGCATCCTCCTCTTGGAAAGGTATACATTAATAATTTCATAAATAAGCTAGATTTGTCCAAAAGAGACAAATACCCTGCCCCCAACCCTAATAATTGTACAACATGTATTGGTATCTTCATATTCCAACACTCTTCTTGACCTTGAACAGTGTCTGAAATAAATCATAACATTTATAACAAATCATAACACACTGTCAGTCGCAAATGTCGCAAATTGCAACACCTTTTATAAGTTGCGACAAAAAAAATTCATCTGTTATTAGAAAATGTGTTTTAGAAGACTTTAAATTTCTACTTTTGTTTAGAATATGCCACAAAAAAAATTTGACCCAGTGTGAACCCTGATAATTTTCAACCGGTCATTGTTTTGGTAATTTCAACATTTTCTAGTGAGATACATAGGAGACTATTAAAAAATTAAACAGTCCTTCCCAAAAGTTTTCCATCTGAAGCTGTGGGACTGACTGTTATTTCCAACACTGCCTTGACCTTTGTATGTTACTACTACTATGTATGGCATTAGTTAAATGCAAAGTTACACTATTTGCTTATAAATACATGTAAAATGTAGAAATTGTTGTGTCAGTTTCATGAAATTCCTTTGAAGCAGTAAATAGTCATGTCAAGTTTCAAGTGTCAAGTTATCATAAAATTAAAACTAGAAAAGAATATACTCACTAATACTCTAAAACAATTGTAACAGGAAAGAGAAATATGCAGGGTCGGACCGGGGATCGAACCAGGGACCTCCCACACTATAGGCGAGTGCTGTACCACTGAGCTACCTAGACTGCTACATTCCTCCTTTCCTTTTTTCAATTCAACTCCCTTGAATCAAAACCACCAGGTTCCACCCTAGGACCAATCTGTTGGTCGGCAACTTCCCTCGGTCGGATGAGCCCCCAAATGTAACAAGAAAGAGAAAAAATGCAGGATCCGACCTGGGATCAAATCCGGAACCTCCCACACTACAGGCGAGTGCTCTACCACTGAGCTACCCAGACCACTACACAATGAAAACAAGTGGAATGCAGCTTAAAGACTTGTGTACTGAACTTGTATGTAGGTTAACCTTTCAGAACAGATCAAAAAAATTACCCGGTATCTCATTGTTAGGGAATCTGCACCTTCGTGTATTTGATCTATCATTATCTGTTTTTAAAAATGAATTATTTTCTTTATTTCCTAGATGTTAATAGGGTTATCTGGTTATTTGACTGGGTATGATGGCGAGTTTCATTTTGGGAAGCCAGGAGACCAGTATGGTGACACTAAATATGTAGGAATGAGAGTGGTAAGTTTTATAATAATAAAATAATCTGTATTATTATATAGCAATATATGCATCGCATAGAAATTAAACGATAAATCCCGGGGTGTTGGCGTGCAATAAATATTGATATTTGCACGCAAACTTTGTTCCAGTCCGAGGTTTCCCGAATCAGTTTTTCATATTGCACGCTTTGTCACATGACGCTGTCGTTTATGACGTCATACGATTGTTGTTACATGGCTGAAGGCACCATCGCTGTGTTGTTGTCGTATTGCACTAGTTCTTATATTCATATACAAGATCTAGTGCAATAATATGGATTGTAAGACAAAATGGTATTTTTAGATAAAATAATAGAGGGAAGTAAACGAAATGTATTTTGCTATATAATAAAAGGGTTTTTGAACTGATATTGTGAAATATTGTCCCTGGTTGACTCGAAATTTGCACTCAAGATTGTGCAAATGTCGAGTCAACTCTGGACAATATTTCACAATATCAGTTCAATAACTCCATAATATTCTGGCATTTATATATTGTTTATCAACATATTGTGAGATACATGTACTAGTATCCCATAATATTTTTGAGGAAACAATTATAATTTGTTTTCATTGGACAGAATGAAGGAATGGCGGATACGTAATGGTGTTAAATGCCCCAGTCAAGATTCTTTCACTTATATTAAGACGGTCAGTTTTGAGGTGGTGGAGGAAACTGGAATGTCTGGAGAAAAGCACCACCAAAAACCTTGCAAGCAAACTGACAAACTTTCTCACATAAGGACCTGTCCCGAGTAGGGTTCGAACCTAAACAGTGAGAGGCACTGTGATCTGTAAGCACATGCTGTAGACCACTGGGGCACAGAGGCTCCGAATGATGGAGTTGAGCAATGGCATTTTACGCCTCAGTCAAGATTCTTTTGCTTATAATATGATAGCAGTCAATTCTGATGGGAGAAGTGTCTAGAGAAAGCCACAGACCTGGCAAATGAATTGGCAAACTGCCTGGCACTAGGTTCTGCACTGAGTAGGATTTTTTACCAAGTTGTTGAGAGCTAGGTTTCCACAATTTTAAAATTAGTAATGAACCTCCTAAAGCAGTGGTCGAGTTTGCAAAAACTCTACTTTCTCTTTATCCAAAATGACAAACAACGATTGATCCTGAAGGTACAATTGATAAAACTTTATTAAATTTTAATTACTGATTGTCTTTTTCATATATTTATGGAATTATTATTTTCTGTCATTTTTACTGAGCAATACATGGTTTGGTACATTTTTTCTTTTTCAAAAACACCATCCGTCTAACTATGCATCGATCGACCTCTCCCCTCCGATTCAGATAGAGAACTTTTGCATTAATGTTTTCATATCCTGCACAAATATTATTTCCAGTTTGCATTTTATGTGCTTAACTGTCAAAATTTCATCAGGATATTGGCGAAATATATTAAACTAGTGAGGGAGTCTCAGAAAGTTGCATGCATTTGTTTTTCATGTTTCATATCATTTCAACTATGAAGTTTTGGAATGTCAGGAGTTCAAATATCACATTTTCTCTTTTCATTTTGAAGAAAATTGGAATATATTTGGAGTACACATTTAATGGAATAAGGAATAAAATATATAAGCAGATACTAGTTAAACAGATTGTACCAATTTTCTAGTAACATGTTTTAATAGTTTACAATGAATGTTTTAATACTAATTATGGTTTATAGACAGTTTTTGAACATTATATTATACAATATATTAATACACCACTTTCAATCCCTGTTTCAGTTTTGTGCATTGCTTGGTGCAGCATTGGTACCTTTGTCATACATGTCAACATGGTTACTCACCAAGACCATCATGTCAGCTTTCTTTGCGTCATTGTTTGTTCTATTAGGTGAGTCATTTTCATTGTATCTATGTCTATCTCCTTACTTCATATTACAGAAGTCATGACCCCTAAAAAGTTCCATATACTGTAGATCACTTATTTTTCGTGAGTAGAAAATTTCACGTGAAGACCATTTTTGGCCTTTTTCGCGCATATTTGAAATCGCGTTTGGAATCTTATTGAATACAAAATACGCATGTCAACATAGAAATATCCTTGTGCTGGAAATATTCGCATGGTATTTGAATTTGCAAATGGGGATGAGTCACGAATTTACGCGAAAATAAATCTCTTGCGAAATAAAAATAATCTATAGTATTCATTGAACCCATAATGATAAATTAAACTATTAAACTTAAGGTCAGAGGTATTCTCTTAGCATTAAGTTTCCTGAATTTTCAAGAATATGAACAAAAAGAACCCATTTATATTATTTTACTATAATCCAACAGAAATGCATGTATTTAGAAAGTGGATTTTTTTTAAATTGCTATTAAAGTGCCCCAATTTTTGGCTAATTTTCTTTAGAAAGACCCAGGGCATTACCAGTACTGGTCCATCATGTTAGCGTCCTTTGCTTCAGCATCAGTTGTGATAAGAGGCGATTCTCTCTCTCTCTCTCTCTTGAAATATATGTATACATTGGATACATTGGAGTAATGAGTACAACATGTACCCATTAGTGTCTCTGTTCACATGTTGATTTTACATAAAATAGTTCAGTTTAGATAGGATTTAAGTTTATCCAGAATTCAGTATATAATTATAATAATTAAATCTTAAAATTATTTCTATATTTGTAGATGTTGGAACTATAACTCTCTCCAGGCATATCTTGTTAGATCCAATTCTCATGTTCTTCATTATGGCAGCTACTTATTGTAAACTGAAATTTTTATCATACCAAGACAAGTAAGTTTTAACATGAAATATCCCGTAAAATATTTTATACAGTCAAACCTTGATTCATTGCCACCATTAGTTTAGTCAGAGTTTGACATTGTAACGTTAGTTACGTGGAGTAGAGTAATATTGTTTTATGTCTCAGTCAAGATTCTATCATTTATATAGAGGCAGTTAGTTCTAGGATGGTGGAGGAAACTGGAGTGCACAGACAAACCTTCAACCTTTATCAAGTTGATTGACAAACTTTTTTTACACTAAAATCTGAGGTTTATGCCTAAGTAGCAGGAGGTGCTGTAGATTGTAAGGACACATTTTAGATCACTCAGCCACTGAGGCATTATAAAGCATTTGGGGATAAATTTAGGGACACTTAGGTATAAGGAAAAACATTTTAGGACTTCAATTGAATGTGGCAATAAGTGATGTGGCAAAGGTATAGGGGAGCATTAAGGTTTATTTGAACCCCTCACAACAAAATTTGTCAATTCAAATCCCAGTCAAAATTCTTTTTCAAAATTTCTTGAACAAAACATACAGTAAAACCAGCCATAGCTAACAGCTCTTTGTGGACCGTTTGCTTCAAATTTCAAACATCTATATAAATGTCACCTTTCTATAAAGTCTATATTTTATAGGTTCCATCGGTGGTCTTTATTCACAGGTTTTACTGTAAATTATCATTTCAACATATTTTATATTTTATATTTTATTTTGTAGTGAATTCAGTATTCAATGGTGGATTTGGTTGTCACTGTCTGGATTTTTCTTAGCTTGTTCAATAGGGTTTGTATTGAATCATTTTATCTTCCTCTAGTAGATCTATGTAAACGATGATGTTACAACTTCTAATTATGATAATCCAAATATGTGACAGATGTTAATAAGGCTACATTGGTAAAGTATCTGGTCTACTGTAATATAATAATAAATGTCTGTTATTTTTGTGTTTTAGTAAATGCTAAAATTTAAATTTAATTTCAACAAAATGTTTACTTACCTCGGTAAATGAGTTTTATTTTCACAGTTGGAAATTTGTTGTAAAAATTTCGATCAAAAGGTTCATTGTTATAATTACATACGCATATCATAAGTGTATAGAAATAAGCCATGGATTGACATTACAAATGTGTTTTATTAATGTGTTTGTGTTTTTATTGTTACAGGGTAAAGTTTGTAGGTTTATTTATAATTTTACTGATTGGGTTTACAACAGTTTGTGATTTATGGAGATTGTTAGGTGATCCTTCACAATCTATGGTAAGTTATTATTACATATACATACATGTATTATAAAACCCTTAAATGACCTCGGAAATTTGATTTCAGTCCAGTAAGCAATATAAATTTACTAAAGTTTTTAATACAGGGTTCGTACAGTCCTTGAAAAGTCCTTAAATTTTGAGTGAGGTTTGCCCTAAAAAGACCCTAAAAACAAGTCTGACCCTAAAAAGCCCTTGAATTTATCCTGAAGGCCCTAAAACCCCTTGAATTTGGCCAGTTGGGTGTCTGTATTTTGATATTAAGTGGTTGCATATCGACTGATATCAATAAATAATTAATTGATAAGTAATGTTAAAATGGGCAATTTAAACTTAAAGGTACCTGGCTCAACCAAACGTCCAACTTCAACCTTTACTTCAAGTGTCATTACTATTGACACGTAGATAATTGTTTTATTGATTTAATTGCACCAATATTTTTTTGCTAAAATTGTCCCTTTGATTAGGCCTTAAATTTGCAAATAAGACCCTGAAAAGACCCTAAAAAGTCCTTAAATTTGGAGTCCAAATGTCTATAGGAACCCTGTAATACCGCCTTTAGGTTTAAGCCCACTCCATATCCTTTCTGTCTGTCTGTCGAGTCTGTCCCATATGCACAATGGTTGTAAATACACAATTTCATAAAAGCTTTTATTGTAAAATTGGAGTCTTTTGAGCTATGTTTCCTTCTGGAAACTAAAGATCCAAATTTTGTGGTCTAAAGTGCACATTTAGGGATCACAGTAGCTCTCAACACCTAGGTTCAAATATAAATCAGGTAAGATCCTAGTGTGTGAAAGTTTGTCAGTACACTTCCGAGGATCAGTGGTTTTTCTCCAGTTAGTCCAGATTTCTCCACCATCCATACAATGACCACCTCAATAAAAATTTGGACTAGGGGGTAATACTCCATAATTCCACTCCTCTACACTTGTTTGATGAATTTACTCCAATTCAAGTGTTTAGCTGTATATACAGCATAATGCCTACTGTATGTGTACTAATTTTAGCGGGATTCTAATTTTAGCGCCTTTCGCGCTCCAGTTATTGTTTAAGTGCAGTGCTAAAATATCTCTGTATGAAGGAGACAAATATTCTTGCCTTATGTGCGTGAATTTAAGAATGTGCTTATTAGTCTACACCCCCTCAGAGCTCTAAAATTTGAGTGCACTAATTTAAGTACATGTAGAGTATTTTAATTGGATTCCAAAATAAAATAAGAAACAATTAACTTTTATTTAGATGTCATATCAGAGAGTAGAGATAACAAAATGGCCCCATTCAATATATCTTGACATTTTTCATAAGCAGTTTTTCAGGCCCTTGGTCAATTATGGCTGAAGTATCTGTAACATCTTAGCCAACATTTTTGGAGCATAAGCTCACATAACATGAGCATTGTATGTCGATGTATACTATAATACAGTAAAACCTTGATTCATCGCCACCATTTGTTCAGTCAAATTTTGGCGTTATAAAGGGTTTGGCGATAAATTGGAGGAGGCGAATAAAGAAAAACATAAACAAAATGGATTTTGGGACTTCAGAATAGTGTTGTGATAAGTGAGGTGGCAAAGTTATCAAGGGGCATTATAACGAGGTTTTACTGTAATTTAATCAATGCTTTAATTTTTCTCTTTGATTACATTTCAGATATCACTTTTCAAACATTTTATTGCCAGAGCTATATGTCTGATAGTATTACCAGTAATTATGTATATGGTATTTTTTGCAATTCACTTTAAAGTACTTAATCATAGGTAAGTCATTACATATACAGATAAGAGAGAAAAAGCGAGAAAGAGAGAGAGAGTGTTTCAGTTACTGTATTTCTCATATCTTAATTTATCAATATTCACACACACACACACACACATACACACACATACAGAGAGAGAGAGAGAGAGAGTGAGTTTCAGTTACTGTATCATATCTTGATTATCAATATTCACAGAGAGAGAGAGAGAGAGAGAGAGAGAGAGAAACAGGGAGAGAGAGAGAGAGAGTTTCAGTTACAGTATCATATCTTGATTATCAATATTCACACACACACACACAGAGAAAAACAGAAGGAGAGAGAGAGAGAGAGAGATAGCTGTTTTAGTATATGTTTCTTGATACTTGATTGTAAATTTCAGAGCCAGAGAGATAGAGAGAGACTTGTTTTGGTAATTGATTTGTTATTTTTTTGTTTTCAGTGGCACTGGTGATGGATTTTACAGCTCCGCCTTCCAGTCACAACTTATAGGAAACAGATTATATAATGTCAGCATGCCAGAAAGTAAGTTATCTATTGAGTGCTTAAATTATTCAGTAAGGGGCTTAGTGGATGAATGGTAAAAATGTTTTCTAATGGATCACAATGCCTCTCATTGCCAAGGTGCCAATCCAACTTTGGTGGATCCTAGTATGGAAAAGTTTGTCATTTTGCTTGCCTTTCTCTGGGCACTCCAATTTCTTCTAGCATCCAAGAACTGACTGCCTCATTATAAATGAAAAAATTTTAACTGGGCATAAAAGCCATTACTATAAATGTACTCTCAGCTGGTAAAGGTGTAATAATTGAAATACTCAACTTTGTGATGGACCAGCATCACATCCTAGTCCATATCTCCGATTCTTTAAGCCATTGAGCATTTGACTGATGAGCTCTATAAGCGAAGGACCAACTTTAAATTGTTATACCTTTAAAGAAGGATACATACTTTTGTATGTGTTCATCTTACACATGATTTGAAATGCAATAAATCTTGCATATACAGACAACCTATTGGGGCCTAGGAAATACACATTTTATAGACAGGTGTTCTTTTTATAAAATGTCTTTATTGTTGATATATAAAGCAAAGGGACCTGAAACACTGGTCATAATAGACCGGTGGTCAAGCACCTCTCACTGCCTAGGTTCAATTTCCAATCAGGTAGATCACAATTTGAGAAAGTTTTTCAATGTTCACTTGATAAAGGACTATGGTTTCCTGTGGCCACTCCAGTTTATTCTACCATTCCTGAACTGTTCACTTAGATATAAGTGAAAGAATCTTGATTGAAGAGTAAAACACTATTACCCGGTACTCCACTTTGCTCTTTCTGGAGTTATACTATTTAGAGATGTAAAATATACCTTAGTACATCTGTACTGACATTATGGTTTTATACAATTATATAGATATTGCATTTGGAAGTAAAATTACATTAAAACAAAGAAGAACAGGTGGTTCCTATTTACATTCTCATTGGCATCTATATCCTGAGGAACATCCACCAAGACAACAGCAAGTATGAAATCATAGCCTTTTTTGTTTTGTTTTAAACTTCACTATAATGTATACATAAAAATATCCACTGGTATAAACTTTCGTGGTTTTGGTATGGAGAACATTTTCGCTTGTATAAACTTTCGCAGTCAAGTAGGTGGTGTAAGCATCTGACAAGGATATAAAATTTCACGGTGGGTTTATTTTTGCGGTTGACTGCGAAAAAAGCGAACATTAATACACAGCGAATATTTCTATGTATTTAAAACATACTTTAAGCTTCCAAAATTTAAAAATAATTAGTAGCCATATTTTTCCAAAATTTGTGAAAATATAATACTTTTTTTCAAACAAATTTGCTAAAATATGAATGTTACTTCTTTAAATTAGGTTTAGAATTCAGAAAAAATTTGTTTGGAGAATTTTTTTTAAAAAATACCTCAAACATCTGTGATTTGACAATAGTAAATGAATATACTTGCTACTTCTGATTCTTGTCTATATTTTGTGGGATTCATATTTGAGCTCTTAAATCCACAATCATTTGCATGGTTGAGGTGTCTTAATCTGTGAAACTCTTTTTTAAGATGATGGTGATGATGATGAAAACAGTTATAGAAGATAAACATAATTAACAGATAAACTGATACATTTATATGTTTTAGATAACAACATATTCTCATAAAGATGACAACAATTTTTGGATTGTGAATCATGCATATAATCTAGCAGATCCAAATGATGAACCACAAATAGTTAAAAGTGGAGATCTAGTCAGGTTACAACATCACACGTAAGTATATCGTAAAAAACTTTTCACAAGTATTGTGTCTGATCTAACATTGTAAAGAAATTTGCTTTCACTCCCACATGTTTTAAAATACCTGTATATCATTATTTCTGACAATAAGTATTGTGTTTGATTAAATTTTAAATGGCACTTATTAGGACATTGCCATAATTTGCTATTACTCTAAGAAGTTTTGATTTGTGTGCTGTGGTATATAAGGAGATCAGGGGCGGATCCAGAGTCTTGGTCAATGGGGGGGCACAAGTATGCGCCAAAGGCGCGACCTTCTAGGGGGGTCTGGGGGCATGCTCCCCCAGAAAAATTTCGCTTTTTTCAGTACAAATGGTGCAATTTCCTGCATCTTGAACACTGTCGAGCGTCCTTTTTACTTCGCATTCAAAGTAGATCTAAACCAGTCTAGCTTTTTTCAAAAATTGTAATATTGACGCAGGTGGCTATGCATAATATCTTTATCGATATATGTCTATCAACTGTACTGTCGAAATTTGTCGCCGTCGGTAACTTGTATTGTCGGTCTTTTTATCTGTCGAGGTGTAGTTGTGCACCGCAGATCCAGATCGACTCTTTTTTGCGTTATATTAAAGGAGTTCGTTCGACCTTTGGAAGTTGTAGATCGATACGTCGATCCATCGGAGGGATACCAGTGTTTTGATTTACTGATTTGGTCGATAAATGGATGAACGTGGTCTGAGTGACTCGATGATCCAGTTGAGTTGATAAAGGGAAGTCTTTCTGTTTGAATCCCGGTCCTGAGTTTGATTGATCATTGATTAATGGGGTTTAACTTCTAAGCCAATGATATTTCACTTATATCGAGATGCCGCCAGCTACAGATGTAGGTGCAGAAATATTTACCTGTGCTTTACGATGATGGCATTATGCAGTGAGGGTTTTTTTATCGTGCTTCGCCTACCGTGACAAGGGGCCTCGGTTTTAAATGTTTGTCAGAAAGACCCACATTCATTTTTTAATGCTGAACGAATTTTTGGGTGAGATCTGACCAGAGACCAAACCCTCGACCTCCTTGACTTAAGGAACAAGCACTCTACCAACTGACCTGCCTGCTACATATACCGAACTGGTAGTGTCATATTATAAATTTTTGAATATTTCATTCAGAAAATTTATAATATGACAGTAGGTCTCCTACTACCACAACCCCTTTTCCACACTTGTTTAAAATTAACTGTATGACATCCATCTTAACTTTCAAGTTAATTTTATTATATTTCATTTTGTATTAGTTTTAAAATGACTAGTTAGTCAGTTTCATCATTGTATAATGCGCATTAAAGGTGCAACACACAAGAATCTTGTCACTAGAAGAAAAAAACCACTGATTATTTCAGACTGATTTGTTAAGCCGATAATCGATACGAATAGAATAAAAAGACAAATGAGACAGATTTTTTCCCCATTAAAACCAATTAAAAATAAAAATTTACAAAAATTTGTACTTTTAAATGGAGATAGAACATCGTGCTGTAAAAATATACAAAAAAAAGATAATTTTGTGTGCTAAAAATTAGTTCTCTCCCCCTCTCCCTCTCTCTTGGCCATGCCCCTTGGTTTAAAAGGGTAAATTAGATGAATTCACCTATGATTAATGGAATCACTCTTCATGGAAGTCTCTTAATTAATTTAGTATTACTAATTAACGTTATCTACTGATACTAACTGGTTTCTTTCACGCCTCAGCGATCAGGTAAATAACATTATCACTTAAGACTGGTCAGTACTACCTGGATTCTTTCATGCTTCAGCGAACTGGTAATTACATCATCTCCTGATTGCCATTTCCTACCCGTGTACACGAATTAATTAATCAGTACCACTAACTGGTCATGACGCTGGTTGATTGACAATTAGCTGTGAGAGAGAGGGGAAAAGTCGGGGCAACTGGGGGGCATGGGCCCCCTGTCCGCCCCCCCCCACCCCCCCCCCCCCCCCCCGCTGGATCCGCCACACTGGGAGATAAAGCATCAAATAATTTATTTTAGACACTGGTTTACATTTTTAAAATCAGAAAAATTGAAAAACCCCTCAAATTTCATAAGGTTTAGTGTAAGAATAATGACAAAGACTGTGTGCAAATTTGATTGATTTTCTCTCTTTTTGATTTGGAAAATCATGTTATGTCCCCTTTCATTTGAAGAAACAAATATTTCAACAATATTTGATGTGTGAGTTGCTGATACCTGTACAGTGTTCTGAGCCACAAGATGCCTAGGGAATAAGGGAAAAATGTGTAACAGGATGGATGTTTCTTTACAGTCTGTGACAGTGTTATAATCTAGATTTTCTTTATTTACAGTTCAAGGCGTAATCTACATAGCCACAAAGAACCAGCTCCATTAACTAAAAGACATTATCAGTTATCGGGATATGGTGAGGTAGGCCTTGAGTTTAATGATTACCGGGTATACACTGAAAATATATATGATGAAACTTATATACATGTTTAAAACCGGTTATATCATTACAGACTGAAAATCTTCACAAAAATCATTATAGAATAAATTGTTGAAAACGCCCATTCTGCTATTTCAAAATTCAGGAAATGTTGGGAGGAAAGCCAGGGAATTTTATATTTCTTTCTCAAAGAGTTATGTCTCTTTGAAATTTTACACACTATTGACTAGTTTTCCTGCAGTTTTGGGTTTGCCTTTCACATGATTCTATTTAAATATTTTATGCCCCTTTGTACTTTTCCATAAATGCCATCTTTACCAACAGGGGGTAAAACCCTCTACACTTTGCCAACCAAGGCAAAAAATGTACATTTAAAAATACATGTAGGTGCACAACATTACATCAGTGAAAATAGTCATTTCAGATTTTCGGGGTTGAGGTATTTGGTACTCAAGAGACAGATCTGGTTGGCTCTCAAGACACAGTTTAAGTTTGTTAAGTTTTTCATTTTATCTCATTATTTTCATTTATTTATCAAGAATGGTCAAGGTGATGCAAATGATATTTGGATAGTTCAGATAGACGGGGCACCTGCAGGGGTACCAGTACAGACAGCTAAATCAAAAATAAGATTTATACATTATCATGTGAGATGTGCTGTCAGTTCACATGACAAACGATTACCAGCTTGGTGAGTATGTTTATTTTTTTCCAGCAGCAGTATTTGCATGTCCAATGATGAAAATTATGCAATAATATCCGTTTACGATATGAGGCTAATATGAATATTATATGTATTTTATATGTTAAAGTAAATTTAAAGAGTAACTAAAGCGTTGTGTGAAAATTATTCAATTATGTCCATTTAAAGTACAGTCTCGTGCCAAAAGTATTCGCGGAAAATGGCCGACGTCAACATAGAGTTATCTCGCTTTGGACATAGTTTGGTTGTTAAAACACTTAAAAACTTAATGAAAATATTATAACTTACCTTTAGTATTTCGTAAGGTGGCCTTTGGACCTAATACATGCTAGAATTCGTTTTGGAATTGAGTTATACAGATTCTGTACGTAATCAACTGCAAAGTCTTGCCAGATGTCAAGAATGGCATCAAAAAGCTGGGTAGAGTTGGAGATCACTGGTGCACGCAATTGAAGAGTTCTCTTAATTTTAAGCCAACAATTTTCAATTATATTAATGTCCGGTGACTGGGCAGGCCATACCATGCCATGAATATTATTGTCATGTTTGTATCTTTCTACAATCCTTGCCCTATGGACAGGTGCATTGTCGTCTTGAAATACGTACGAATTGTCTGGGAAATGACGGATTATAACTGGCCACAACTGATCTTCTAACACTGAAATGTATTTTTGAGCATTTATGTTTCCATTTACCTGACATAAAGTACCAACACCGAACCATGTAATACATCCCCATACCATGACAGAAACTTTCGGCTTACATTCCGAGGACATACATTCCGGCCGGAAAGCTTCAGAAGCTGTTCTCCACACATAAACCCGATTGTTTTGGCCAATTACAATCTGGGATTCATCACTAAATATTATATGTTTCCAGTTATCATTTACAGTCCATCGCCGTTTCTGTAAACACCATGTCAATCGCTTTTTTCTGTTTACTTCTTTCACAACCATTCGTTTCTTGACGACTCTCCTGTAAATCCCATTTTTATGCAAATATCTCTGAATGGTCCTTTGACTAACACTGTTTTCATCGTTTTCAATGTTAAATTCACTGGCTATATCCCTTAAAACTTTTCCATGGTGTTTTTTCACAACACGCCTTAATCTGGCTTCGCCACGGGCGGACATTATTCTTGGCCTCCCAGAACGATGGCCGTTTTCATAGCTTTTGCGCTTGTTAAAAGTCTTAACAACTGATCTGCATGTACTTTCAGGTATTGATAACACTCTGGAAATTTCACTTATTTTGTACCCATCGGATTTCATAGTTACGATGACTTCTTTCTTGTCCGGTGACAACTCTTTTGACTTGCGTCCCATTTTGTTTACATTGGTAAAAATACTACAATGACGTCATTTAACGCAGGGTATGCTACTACGTCATCAGAATGGAATGTCTATAATTAGAATGGGACATTCCCAACTTCGTATAGGCGGCAGTGGGCTTAAGATATCGTTTCAAAAACAGTGGTAAGGAAAGTGCAAAAGGACGGCGGCCATTTTCCGCGAATACTTTTGGCATGAGACTGTAGTTAATACAGTAAAACCTTTTATTTCTGTGTAAAAACTCCCTGTCTATTAAGACCATTGGTTTAAAAGGATTGATTCGGTAAGGAATATTTTGCTTATATCAAGACATTGATAGTTACAGTTGAAGACATAGGGCATTAATTTTGGAAGTTTGTTCCAAAATACCTGAGACTTTCTTTTCTAAATGCCAAGCATTTGGCAAAAGAACCATCGCTATTCTGTAGTAATAGTCATGCATGGCCAGGATTTAAACTCTAACTTTCCCCTTAAGGTATGAGTACTCTGTTTAATGCATTCTGGTTTTATCTTTAATATAGGGGATTTGAGCAGCTTGAAGCCACATGTAATCCAAATTTGAGAGATTCCAACACATTATGGAATATAGAAGAAGTTGAAGATGAAAGATGTATGTATTTCTGCTTACAACTTACAGGCCTTGTTCTTAAAATAGCATCTAATCTTTTTGAAGAAAGGGGGATATTGAATTTGAATTTCCTTCCATACTTCCAATAAACAATACACTTCTTGTTTGGAGTAGTTTTTCAAAACTATAAAACACTATTTTACGAAACTTGATGCAAAGCATCAACATTGATAGGAGATGGACATGTCATTAACACTCGAGTAGGTATGCCTTTTTTCTTGGAAGTTATGGTCCTTTGTACATAAGTGCAAACCACAAAAAAGTACCTACTTGTGGTGGTAGTGGGGGGGGGGGGGGGGGGGGGGGGGGGGGGGGGGGGGGCCTAACTCGCTAAATTTGCTTGTCATTTTGGTTTTTCAGGAATTGCAGAATCCTAAAAATGGCCCTAAATTCAACAACTTGGCCTAAATTGTGCTTAGTAAATCATGCATTTTACAGGTTAAAACAGTCCCTAAATTTAAAAATTTGGCCAAAAAATTTTGAATTTTTAGTATGAACTATGTTTTAGTTTTAATACTTTGCATTACTTTTTCATTATCCGTATATACATGCATAAAGTCATACACTGCACTGTTTGTTTCTTATCATAACCATTGCCTTTCCATCCAGAACCTCTAACTTTAAATTCAAGTGTTAACTGCATAGTAAGGCTGACTTGCATGTTTACATAGACATTGCTCTATTTGTTTCTGGTAATTCCCATTGCCTTTCCAACCAGAATTTCTTTCTTTTAAACCAAGGGTTAATTTGTTTAGCTAGTTGCTTTTGTGTGTTTGTGTAGAGAACTACATGTAATTTAGAAATTGGTGGCAGACACTACTGTAGAATTTTGATGACTCAAACTTTAAGTCAAAATATTATAGAATGGGCAATCAAATGGACATCTGAATGGTCATTTTACCACCTTCCCTGTACATAGATCAGAAAAGGTCATCTCATACACAAAGATTGTTCTGTGTTTAGGTAATACAATGTAAATGTACTCTTTTCTGTTTCAGTGCCTAATGCAAATTTTGAGTTGTACTCTCCAAGTTTTATGGAAAAATTTATTGAAAGCCATTCTGTTATGACACAGGTAAATTGTATGAATTGTTTTTATTTTTCAATTTTATTTTATACTGCTGTACAGAAAAAGATAACCCTCTGCTTTACTTAGTTACTGTAAACCAACTTTTATTCGCGTGCGATTAACTTTCGCGTATTTCACGAGGGCTAAATAATCGCGAAAGTTAAATGCCGCAAACTTTTTTCCGACAATGCTTATATTAATACCAAATATTCAGGTGAAATCCATATCGCGAATGTTTATAGTCGCGAATTGGTTTTGATAAGAGAATCGCGAAAGTTAATATCTGCGACTAAAAGTTTGTTTACAGTACATTGATATATACAGGTATTCTACAGGGTGAACCTAATTGTTTTTATCAAGAGTGGAGTGGAGTATTGGAGTTTTATGCCCAAGTCAAGATTCTGTCACTTATATTGAGGCGGTCAGTTCATGGATGCTGGAGGAATCGGGATTTCCAGGAGAAAACCAGCTAACTCGGCAAGCAAACTGACAAACTTCCTCACACTAAAATCTGTCCTGAGTGGAATAGAACCTAGGTGGTGAGATGCACTGTGATCCATAAGCATTTTCCATTATACTACTCACCTAGATGACCAGAAATCTGATAAATTGAGGTATTAAATGTTTGCTGAATTTCAGAAAAATTGATGTAGCATATAGATTAGTTTTATATACACTAATTACAATAGATGAATAATTTGCTTTACTTCTTTTCATTTTTAATAGGGAAACAGTGGACTAAAGCCAAAAGAAGGAGAAATAACCTCGCGTCCATGGCAGTGGCCACTTAACCTTAGGGTAGATGATAATCAATTTTTTTACTAGTCACATTTACTTTAAAGATCCTTTATTGAAAAAGAATTTATAAATAATCTAATGGTCAGAATTTTTAATTGATACCAAGACCAAAATGCATATGCTTGTTTGCTTTTTAAATTACAGTAAAACCTGCTATAACAATCACCTCTCTATGAAGACCATCTGTCTATTAAGAACACTATTATAATGTCCCCTTTTCTTCATATTTTAGCCTAAAAAGTGCCTCTATATAAAGAGCACCTGTCTATGAAGTCCATATTTCTTAGGTATTATGGGTGGTCTTTATATACAGGTTTCACTGTATTTACCGTACTGTAGAACAAAAAACACATTTAAACATATAAAATGTGTATTTGAATTTTTTTTTCAATATTGCCTCTGATAAGATGGAAACCTAGGTAACGTGTTATTTAAACATATTAAATTTAACTGTGTATAGTCCGTCAGCGATATTGTGGCAGAATGTTTATAAACTCTGGTGAATTGATTATACGCGAATAGGTATTTATACTGTTTTATCATATGTGTATATTCACGCCTGTATGTTTTCGTTTAACAAAAGCACCTTTATATGATACCCATTTGCATTTTATAGACTCTTCCATGTTTATAAACACTCTGCAAATATCTCGCTGTCAGACTATACAGTTAACTTTTGCGATGATACAGTTTTGCAATGATACAGTATCCGCCACCAAATTAAATATGACCATAGTGTGCAAGATAACCAATGAGATTTATGCCAATGCAAGTCCACATGAATGGAGTTTGGTGCTGTACCATGTGACCAATAACCCTTAAAATTTTCCAGAAGTTTTGGAAAACATTAACTTAGGAAATTTCAGGAATAACATCGTTTTTACGGGAAATGCCATCTTACGGGATCCTATATCCATTGGAAATAAGTGTTCTGCACAAACATTATCAAACGAGGGTTACACGTGGTACAGCGGAAAACATCATTTGCCCGAAATATAATTTGCACTATATTCCATACATGCTAAAATTAATACAGTTACATTATTTGTGTTGGATTTTAGACTTATTTGAATGTTTTGTTTGATTTTTTGCAGGGTCAGATATTTTCTGGAGGTGAACATAGAATTTATTTACTTGGGAATCCTGTGATATTTTGGGGAGCGTTAGGATTAATGGCCTTGTTTTTGGTACAGTATTGTGTTTTTGCTGTTAAGGTCCAGAGGAGAATGATTGAAGCCAAAGTTTGGAGAGGTAAATAAATCTTCCATTTAACTTAAGGAATTTGTCAATAAGCAATAAAACCTTGATTTACTGCCATTGAATTTGTCAATAAGCAATAAAACCTTGATTTACTGCCATTATGGGTTCACTCTGATTTTTGCATTGAAAAGGAGTTTGGCTATAAATTGAGGAAGACTTATAAAGAATAGGACTGCCAATCTGCTTAATTTTGGATAAAAAATGGCTTTCTATCCCAATGTTCAAAACCTGTATTTTTTTCCAAATATTTTGGCATTTTTACCCTATTTGAATACATTGAGTACAAAATTGTGATTTTGACATTTCCACTATGTATTTATGATTAGACTTTCCCCAAAATTGCATGAAATGATGTTTATTTATGCTTTCATTTTGCAGACATTTACATATTAGGTAGTTACAGCAAACATGTATATGATAAGGAGTGAAGTGGAGTAACCTATTTTTATGCCCCAGTCAAGAATTTCCTTCAGTATTATTATTATTCTATTATTATTATTATTATTATTATTGTTATTATGATTATTATTAAATTCACTTATCCTCGTGACCAAGCTTCTATTGGATGATAAGCATTGCAGGGAACTGTAGGCAGGGAACGACCCAATCACTCCTAACCTGCTCTGCTTATCATTCAATAAAGCACATGTCTTATATATTATTGTTGTTATTGTTATTATTATTATTATTATTAATTTCATTTATCTACTTGACCAAGGTTTTGTTGGATGATAGGCATTGCAGGGAATTTTAGGTAGGGGGCAACCCAATCACTCTTCACCTGCTCTGCTTATTCAATAAAGCATACATTATTATTATAATTATTATTATTATTATGTAATTCATATTAATTTGATTCATTGATCAATCTATATGCTCATTTGATTGTATTTATAGATTTATTGTTATTCTGTTATTTTTATATAATAAAAGAAAAAAAATAACAATAACATAAAAAAAAAGAATTTTTTTTCAGTTGAAAATTTGCAAGTGTTATTTTGACCTTTTCATGCTTTCAATATCTAGGGACATTTATTCGATCATTTTCATTCAGTAAATATAAATGATATTTTAATGTTTTTATTTTGTTTTTTTAGACCACAAGGAGAGAATATTTAGTGCTTGTTGGTGGTTATTATTAGGATGGGCGTTACATTATCTACCATTTTGGCCAATGACACGAGTATTATACTTCCACCATTATTTCCCAGCATTCCTCTTTAGTGCTATGATCTCAGGTAAGTTGTCTGT
This sequence comes from Anadara kagoshimensis, assembly GCA_021292105.1. NCBI lineage: Eukaryota > Metazoa > Mollusca > Bivalvia > Arcoida > Arcidae > Anadara > Anadara kagoshimensis. The sequence goes on along the minus strand of CM037858.1, from coordinate 7,272,645 downwards.
CACCATAGGTTACACATATAATAGTTTATAAAGTAAAAAAAAAAAAAACATTTCAGCATTTCAGAATGTTGGAGTCTCATTGTAACAATAGTTTTTCTCTGTCATGTAAATTCCACCAATTGAAGATCATTGGGGCACCATGTAAATAAGAAGATTTCACAGTATATTAAATATTCTAACTACTATCTGTCCAGACACTTCTTGTACAGAGTAATTCTCCAAAAACTATGAAGTACTATTTTACTAAACTTGGAACAAAGCATCAACATTGACATATGATATAGGAGATATGCATATCATTAACCCCAGTTGGTTTGCTCATTTATTTCCTTAGGAGTTATGGGTCTTTGAACGTAAGTGTAAATCACAAAAAAATACCTTCTGGTGTGGGTTGATTCTTTATTCACTGAATTTGCTTTTTTTTTTTTTTTTTGTGTTTGTTTTTTTTTTTAAATATTTCACTATGATTTTATTATGTGTGTTTTTGTAGGGATAGTTATAGACTATACAGTTACATTGTTGTGTGTTGTTTTACCAGAAAATTTAACGTTGGTAATATTCCACACGTTAACTGGGACAATCATGGCAGGAATGGCATTTAGGTATGTAAACAGATAGAGCCATAATACTATTATGGTACTTATGGTACTCTATAAAGGTCAATTTTACAGTACAAATGTTAGGAACAGACTCAGAATGACCGCTGGAGACAAATGGATTCTCTATGTAGGTGACCCAATTTCTCAGGTCTTGCTGTATTGTGAGACTTAGCTATGTCAAAAAAATTCAATGTTCTTTGCCTCTTGACACATAGTAGGCCTAGAAGGCTGTGCAATGAAAAGTGTTGCCATACAGATCACAGCACCCCTCATTGCCTAAGTTTAAATCCCTCTAAGGTAGAGATTCTAGTTTTCAAAACTTTTCAGTTCACTTGTAGAACGTAAGAGGTTTCCTGCAGGTACTCCAGTTTCCTCCACCATCCAAGAGCTGACCACAAAGAGTATTAACTAGACATCAAACACCATAACTCCATTCTGCTTGATACATGGACTTGGGGAACAGTGGGGAATGAGAATACTTTTATCCCATGTTTCAACATCTCTTCATTGATTCCATAAATATTAACAAAATATACATGTAGTACTAGTATCTTATAAATTCTATATTTAAATCTTGGTTTTTCCTATTTTCAGTTTTTATTTATTCTATCCAATGACCTATGGTATGTTTGGTCCATTAGCGGGTCAGGAATCAGGCATGATGCACAAAGTCAAATGGTTAGAGCAGTGGGACTTGTAGCAGTAGTGGAACATGTCAGAAAAACCATCATCATATTCACCTGACACAAAATATTCATTCCATTCCAGGCTCTACATGAAGTTTTATGAGAATATCATCAACTAACATATATAAAATTTTAATGGCCTTTTATTTAAAGTTATTTTTATTATAAATGTTATACACACAAATTTTACTGTTGTTAGTTAAGGAAATAGTGTTAGTTTTTGTAGTGCATTACTGGTCAAACCAGGTGCAAATTACCGGTAATAGTTTTCACAACCCAATACTGGTCAAACCAGTGGCAGAGAGTTTATTTCTCAGCCTTTCTATTTGCTTAAAGTGTTTATGTAATTTGATTTCCAAAATGTTAAAAGTTATTATAAGCATGTTTATTTTGGTGTATGGGGTAATTTTTGCTAATTTAGCATTTTTAAAATAATTATTAAAATTACCCAAATTTTCAGCAAAACCTTTTGAAAATATCTCAGACCTACGCAAGTTTTCAACAAAAGTCTTTGAAAATATCCAGAGAGAAGTTTTCAGCAAAACGCGTTGAAAATATCGAGACGCAAGTTTTCAAAAAACACGTTGAAAATATCCTGACGCAAGTTTTCAACAAAGCCTATTGCAAATACCCCTACCGGTATGCAAGTTTTCAGTAAAACTTGTTGAAAATACAGCACTCATTTGCTGATTATAATGTTTCATGTGTATACCATACCTTATACTGCTTATCACAGTTAATTTCATCAAACTTTGAAATCAATAAAAAGTCGAAACTGGTTTGTCATAAAATCTACTGTTCTTAAATCAAAATGTTCAAATGTCATTTAAGCCATTTTTTTGACTTAATAATGTTAAATATGGTACCATGACCAGTGCCATTGAGCAAACAGAGTATTTTTCACTTAAATTTGGTGGAAGAAATAAAATCTATTACTTAAATTTTTTAAGTTATTGACCAATTAAATGTTTTCACTTCCAGTAAGGTGTACCAGACATGTTGTTTGAGCAGGAAATTTGATTTTACATTGCTCTTGTTCACCGTTTTGATAAATATCAAAATGTTGGGGGTTAACTTTGCAATGAACTGGGGTTCCAGTCCACTGGACTTTGGGTTCAAGTTCCAAGGGACTTTGGGTTCCAGTACAAGGGAGAGTCTTGTACTATTATTTTTTCACTCTCTTGAAATTATGAGAAGTAGTTTCCAAGAGAAAGATCAGTTGTAATGGCTACAATTTGTACATAAGGTGTTATGTTCAGGGAATATGCAAAAAGATTTATGTATTTGTTGAGTTTTCATATAAAAAATTTATATATACATTATATATATATGCTTATTATTCTTGTTTTTATGTTATTGTATAAAAAAATATATATATCGGGTATGTATAATTTTTTTTACCCTGTTGTCATAACTTTCTAAAGAACACCCTATAAAATGGAAAGACAGAGGTCATTAAAAAATTGGAAAAATTTGTAATACAAAGAAAGGTTTTAAAAATTACATTTAAAAAATTACGTGACTTTCCTTAAAGTGATTACACCAGGAACCTCCAAAGAGTTAATAATTTTACCATGAATTTTATACTTGGTCATTTAATGTTTATGAAATATCTTGGAAATCCATGATCTGTAAGACGGGTGCCAGTTGAGCTTTAGATTATATATACTGTTTATTGTAAATTAAAAATGGTAACATTTCAGTCATGCAAATATTACCGATAATTCTAGTCCAATTTTAATGATCATTAACCTTTAGTTTTAGGAAATTCATCATATACTGTATTTTCAAAAATGTTTGTAAAAAAATTATAGGTTTTTACAGTATTTGCAGTCAGTGGTGGAACAATAATATTTTAGGTCAAATTGCAGACATATATTCAAGAAAAGAGCAGAATGTTTGATATGCAAAAGTTTCACCCCATCTATCAAATTGTTAATAGATGAAACCCCACAGAATTCCATTCCTGTGAATGTTTCTGGTTTTATGGTAATGGGTTTATTGACTTACTATGATTGAATAATTTATATTCATGGCATTAAAATTATGTAGTTTTGTAATTTTAAAAAGAAACAAGAACTTTTTTGTGGAATTGTGTTTTGTGAAAACAAAATCCCATTTTGGGTCTTGTTAAGAAAAAAAATGCTGACAATGAATTTTGTGGTATTTACAAAATTGGAATAGTGACATTTTAAAAATTTAAAACAATCATGATATTAAATCGAGTTTATGTGATAATAATCAAAATGTTTATTTATTTAGGCTTGTTTGTATTACTGGCCTGCAAGTCTTGTCATGTCATTTTGAAAGCATAATTTGCAAGTTTCAGTTTTCGGGGTGCTCCAATAATCAACAGGATCAGATCTATCATGATAAATTAAGAAGTACCTGACTAAATTGAACACCCTCTAGACAGAAAATGTTGATTGGATTAGACAGGGTCTATGGAATGTTAATTCAATAAATTCACTAAAAATATGAATGGCATGTTTTTGTAAAATATTTCATCTTTTTGTGGTTTTTAGTGTATTCCTGGTTTGGTTTAGACTGATAGCTCTGTGCGTTATATTTGTTATTACATTGCACAGCATTCCAGAACATTAGTCAAGCTAAGTAAGACTAACAGAATTCTGTTTTAAAATGACTGTGCAAAGTACAGAACAACTTGAGTCAAACCTTCTGCTTGACCATCAGGGTCCAAGTGTTAGGGATTGGTTGAAGTTTGACAGACTAGATCTGCAGGTTATCTATGCTGTTCCTCTGACAGCTCTTGTTAATCGTGTTAATATTCTATGATAAATATGGCAAGCAGTTATGCATTTATTACATGAGTATTAAAAATATTATTATTAATGCATTAAGTTTTATAATTACTTTATTATTATTATTATATCACACGTTATGTTTAACTCCACTTAATCAATGGCTTTACTTATTTAATTATTTTTATTTCCAAAAATCAAGTCATATAGTCACATATAAATGAACTTATCTACATCCTTATATTTGTCTATTTATAATTTTTATTTACCATATACATTATGTTATTGTACTTATCTTATTTTCTACAGTAACATGCCAAAAACCTTTTACATCGCATAATGGGTTTTTTTCCGCTGTACCATGTGATGCCCCCTAACATTTGTTGCGGCTAATTAATTCCACAGGATATTAAATCTTACCTGTTCATGTTTTCCATAAAAATGATGGTTTTTTTTTCAGGGAATTTGTGATGTAAACTCTTACCAAAATGTCTAGCACAAACGTGAAGGGGTGTTGATCACATAGTACAACGACGAAGCCCATTTCCCTATGCATTCTATGTTATATCAGATCTTTATTCAAATAATCATCCATAATTTATTTTGGGATTAATTGTTATGTAGTTTTTATTGCTAGAAGCAGATTTATTTGCAAGATTATTCTCATAATAATGTTATTTTTCTCCATTTTACAATTTCAGAAAAATCATAAGTTGAACATAGTTGAAAAAGTTTACAGACTGATTTATTATATAATAATGCTGATATTGTGCCATAAAACTTCTTGTACCTTTTAACTGTGTTTAACTTTTTTTAAGAAAGTACAAATCTAACCATGATTTTGAGTTATAACTAATAGAAAACTGAAAGTTAATTCTTTGTCTAACAATTAAAACTTATTCAAAATAGTTTTGAGAATAAATTCGGGATAATGTAGAATAAAATAATTGATTTAACATAGGAAAGAATGGTGAGACTATGTAACCTGAGAGATTTTTGGCATAGTACTGTCAAATTGTCATTATCAATGTACATTTTTTTATTTTCCCATTTACATTTGTAATCAATGTTGAAAAAAGATCTGACTTTTAAAAAACCCAAATAATGAAATATAAAGCCAAAATTAAAATGTTTAAGGTTGTAATTAAACTTTAAGTTGCATTTTGTTTTTTTAATTGGTCTTGCACATTTTGTCAAAGGAATTATGGTTGTGCATACATTGGGTTGTATCTCTCTCTTCCTCTTTCTCTCTCCCTCTGTAATTATTTTTCATGTCTTTTATCTTAAACACTTTCCAAAATTTTGTTGCCATAGTTGTATGGTGTCAATACATAAAAGTTTCATGTCAAGACAGAGTAGAAAGAAGCTACTGCTAGACAAAACATCTTATTCTTATAAATTCTAGTTGATAAAAAATATAACTTACATGCATATGAATTAAAAAACACCAAATATATTATTTGAAAATTTATACCTTATGCGTGTAACCATATTATACACCATTTAGCATTTTATATCATTTAAATGTCCAAATCATTTGTGGGTGGTCGTGTCATATTGTGTTTTAGTAAATGTCAAGTCATTTTTGTCATCATTTTTTCATAAATTTCAGTGTTTTATTTTAAGTTGCCATATGATATGTATATTTGTGCAATATTGTGATAAAAAAATATTTTTATATGAACGATAGACCACCATAAAATGTAACTAACTACACAATATACACCATATATATTACCGGTACTACTATATTATATATGGTGATTGGATCTCATTCATAATTCATAAAGGGTTTGTCCAAAAACTGTATACAGTCAAACTTGTCTATAAAGGCCACCAAAGGGAACCAGTAAAAGTGGCCTTTATATACAGGTTCAAATAATATGAATAAAAAACAATTGAGATACAATTCTACTGGCCATTATAAGCAGGTGGCCTTAAGACAGGTTGGACTGTAGTTAAATGTTGTTGTGCTAGTAATTGTCCCTCGATAACTTTGCCACTTCACTTATGGCAACTCTATTCTAAGAATGAAGTCCTAAAATCTTATAAGCTTCTTGAGATTTATCATCAAACACCTTTATAACACCAAACTCTTACAAAACAAAGTGAAGGTGATAAATTAGGAGATAACTAATTTACATTTGAAGAGTCCCAACCGTAAAACGTGGATTTTACTGTTGTAAATGAGTTCTACTCAGACGCATGCATCGCCAGGTAAACAGTATTTGCGACAGTAAAATCCACGTTTTATGGTAGGAACTCCTCAAATGTAACATAGTTATCTCCATTCTAATGCAAATAAAAAATAATGCTCAAATTAATTGAATAAATGAAGATCTTACATATTGTTTAGTACAGGCGCATCATTGTAGATTTGTATCGTTACGCCACAAATATAGTTCTATCACTAAAGCACTAATATCCATAGGTATAATAATTTTATTGTTCGAAATACAGATGACAGGGGTCCAATCAAAATCCTGTTTACAAAATCTTTGCATTAGAATCAAGGTTTTACTGTATTTCTTGTGTAGAGATTGTTAGTGATATGCACTAAAACCTTGATTCATGACCAATATTTGTTCAGTCTGGTTTTGGATTTATAGATTGTATTGTCAATAAATCAAGGTGGAAACATTAAAAAAAAGGAGAACGTTATTTACACTTAAGGCCGTATAATGCAGGTAGTAGGCTGGCGTTATTTACACTTAAGCATGCGCAATACGATAACTAATATCAGCTGTATAAGGGCAAGGTTGTGTTCAATGAAGTGTATCAGCTAATATATCGAGAGCACTTCATAATGTCATATGCTATTATGTAATAAAAAAAATTTAATTATTCAAAACATGGTACTGTTGATAAATATTAAATTAATTTAATTATATAATTTAATATGACGTATAATAACTGAACATGTTTCCAGATCCCACGACGAGGACGTGGTTCTCACGGGATCCATTTGATTAGTTATCCATCACAATGATTTAGAATTAAAGAGAAAATGAGAATTTTAGAAGCTTTTTGTGATAGTATACAAATTAAAATGGATAACTAATATATGACAAAATTTATAGACAATTAATATCTCTGAAGTTACACAAAGAGAGTTGATCTCACGAACAAAATCGCAACTGATCACCTCAGAATTACTGTACCGGTCCCTACAAATTCACTTCTAAAATAATTACTTAAAAATTACTAACAAATATTTACACATTTACAAGAAAATTAAAACTTTAGATTGCTGTTCAGTTTCACAAACGTCACTGCAAAAATATTTTGAATCAGACTTTGCTAATGACTCAATGGGCCCAGAAGTTTGGGACCTCAAAATACTGTGGCATTCAGCGAAATGGCAGAGTTATTGAGGGACATTATTAAACTGTATATTGAATTCTATAGTTTTAAACAAACCTCCCAGTTATTAATGGAATCCATTTTATTTTATGTACATTATAATGTATATTTCTATATTTTTGTATATTATGTTAAAAGGGTACTGTGTTAATTTTGTTTTATGACTGCAGTAAAAATTGCTATGGCGACCACCTCTTTGTTTATTAAGACCAGTGCTTTAAGGTACCATTGCTTCATATTTCAGCCAAAGCAAACCTTGACATTAAGACCACCTGTCTATGAATTCATATTTTTTAGGCTCAGTGGATGGTCTTAATATACAGGTTGTATCATAGATTTTTATAGTTTTGATTTACAAAGCCACTAAATATTGTCATCTTTTACTGTAAACGTATATTTTTTCGCGATGTACTAATTTTCGCTTATTTCGCGATCATTTGTTTTGGGCGAAAATTAATTCCGAGCAAAAATTAAATTATGCTTATTGTGTTTTAGTGCATGTCTCGAAAACACGAAAATTTAGCTATGCAGATATGTCTAAATTTCCTTAACAGTGAAAATAAATACACACGAAATTAAATATGTTTACAGTAAATGTTATATTGACAAACAGAATTCTTTGTTCTTAATATTGACTTACTTGACCTAATTCCATCTCTCCTGGTGGAGAATTGGGTCAAGTTCTTTATTATTTACAATTATTATATTGAAAACAAAAAGAATATTTGGCAGATTAAGTTGTAATTTTATTATCATATCAGGTCATGTACAGCATATTGAGAAATTTGTTGTCAAAAATGAAATTGTTTAAAATAAAAAATCGTTTACAAACGATCTGTAGAGGCCCTATTTAATCCAGGGCATTTCAATATAAATTGCTGTCCACGAAGTTAAAATTCTGTTTTTCTTGCAAAATCATATACGCTGGAAGCTCTAAAATATTTCATTATAGAACTATGGTTCTGATGAATCTATTACTGATGAGCTTCAGCACTGCCTCAAAAGTACTCATGGAGTCTTGGTGCCTGAATGGTCTAAAGTGCATGCTTGCAGATCACAGAGCCTCTCACTGACGAGGTTTGAATCCCACTCGGGACCCGCTGGCTGAGTCTGTGGTTTTCTCCGGGCACACTAGTATCCACATCCATTAACTGACCACAAAGAATCTTGGCTAGGGTATAAAACATAATTCTCTCTCTCTCTCTCTCTGAAACAGATCCTAGGTGAGGAAGTTTAAGTTTGTCAGTTCACTTGTCAAAGGTCGTTTTATCTTTGTGATTAAAACATTACTCCACTCTGAAGTATTCATAAGTGTAATTTAGTTTTTTTTTTTTTGAAAGTTTAGCTAAAATTTTAAAAATCTCAAATGCTTTTAAGGCATCAGTAATTTATTTACTTTATTGATTTTTTAATATATTGATGGTAATGAAAATCATTAAAAAAATTATTTGTTGCATTTAATGTAATTATTGTTTGAATCTCAACAAAGTCACATTCTGGTCAGTTATTTTCAGTAGGAATTATTTGAAATATTTATAATACTAAGCATTCAATTTTATAATGTATACATGTGTGTTGGTAGTGTAAGAAGGTTTTTAGTAAACTCTTGTGTAATTGTTGTTATATGTCACAAATTCTGTTACAACTGGGACCAAATTTTCGAAGTTTGATTAGTTTAATTAAATGATTAACACAATCCTCAGTTTTAAACATATCATTATTAAATTGATAATTTCAACACAATGTGGTTCATATTGATATAATTCTATTCACTCTTTTTAAAAAAAACACAAAATATTTGATTTGAAAATACATGTTCATGTTTGCAAGAAGCAATGTTTTAATTGATAAATAGGCTTAATTATCTGTCTTATTGTTAAGCTTTGATATTGCAACCATCGGTGATAGTCGATGCAATATCAAAAAGTTACTTACCATTGTCAAGGCAAACAGTTCAGCCTAATTAATCAACTGATTTAAACTAATCAAGATTTGATCAACTTGGACCTCGTGTTGCTCCTGCTCTCATCTGTGTACCAATTCTTGCCATCAAATCTCTGCTGTACTTGGATATAATTAATTCAGAATTTTATGTGATTTTAGTCCATTGTTTCTACCTTCAGAATAATATTTCCCCTGAAACTATGGAATCTTGATGGTAAAAGCATGATGATAAAAATAGGTACATGACAAAAAGGATGCACTATCAGTATGGTATTTAAACAAGTTTGTGGAATATGTCATGTTTTTAAAAAAAAAATTAAAAAGTTTCACATCCGGAGACATTTCTCCATGTAGTGGACTATAAATTCAAAATCGTGGAATCAATATTTGTTTTAACTCCAAATGTTTTGGTGTTATTGCTGTCGTTTCAAAAAGTTATATCGCGGGGCAGTGATGTTATCTCCCTTGATCATTATTCATTGGCTATATTTACCTAAATTCTAATCCAATCTAGTTAAAAGAAACAATTTTTGGTTGGAATAAATTCATGTGTATGTCTTTAATATACAATGTATATTGATGAGATGTAGGTTTTTGATTATATGAATTTTAACTCTGTTTAAAGGGTGTTCCACATGGTAGAGCATTTTACGTTTGGGAGACGGATCTGTAGTCAAGGGTTTCTTTCCCCACACTCTGTGTGCATGTGTGTGCGTGTGTGATGGCACAATCAAGTAGTTAAGTTTTATACAATTTTTTCATACATATCATGTTAATAGTAGCATTAATGTATTAATAAATAAAATAAATAAAATATATAAAATATTTAATTTAATAGATGTCATTGCATTTATTGTTAAGCAGTATATTTAACTCTTCAATATATCAGTAGTGTTAGAGCCAAAATGTTAGTGTGTCTTGCTGCTCCAATATTTTTATGCTACCAGTATGTGCATAGCACAAGGAGGAGGCTTAGTGGCCAAGTGGTTTAAAGCACGTTATAGCACCGTTTATTGCCTAGGTTTTAACCTCACTTGCTGAGGGTCAATGTTTTCTCCAGGTATTCCAGTTTCCCCACCATCATCTTTCCAGAACTGAACATCTCATTTAAAGTGAAATAATCTTGACTCTAGTGGTTAGTGCCAGCATAATGCTCCAAAACATTTACATGGAACAATTATTACCATTACATATAGCACCACATAAGTTGACATCTTTCTAAGAGGAGATGTCACGGTGGTCTAATGGATAAGACGTAAGTCTTCAATTCCAGGGTCTCTCACCGCTTTGAGTTTGAGTCCCGCTCGGACCTCATGTGGGAAAGTGAATTTTCCTTGCCGTTGGCCTTTACTGATTCACCTGGTATCAGCATAATGGACTGGGAGTGGTATGCTTGTCTGCGGCGTACTGACTCTGAGCTAGCACGTTAAAGTTGCCCTGTGTGCGCACTAGTACAAGGCAGACCATACTCTACACTCGCACTTTACATGCATACACAAAATTGTTCATAGATTAATCCATAGAGATTAATGAAATAGTTCTCGTCGCGAATAGCTGAAAAAATTTCTGATGTGACGTTAAGCAACATTCAACCAACCAACCAATTCTCTTTTTGAGAATTTCTGACATAACATTTTCGCAAAAAGGTTAAGGCATTTTGATTCCTTGATAGGTTAATAATTCTCATAAATATTGCTAGCAAAATATGACAGATAAATTTGCTCTTCCATAGGGACTTCATATTATCACTCAACTGGTAGCAAAACAGGATGGATGAATTTGCTCTTCCAGAGAGCACCTGTGCCATCACTCAACGTGTGATTTGAGCTTGTTGATTTCCCTATGATTCTTGTGTTTTCAAATGTCCATGGGTAATAACTGCTTTGTCAATTTTTCTTATGGTTGGTCATGTAATTACATGGAAAAAAATTAAGAACACAATTCTTTTTTCTTTTTTTACACTCAAGAGTTAATTGCGAATTTTAGTGTAGACCTTGAAAGATTAGTTTAGAGTTTTTCATTTTCTCATCATAAAATGCATTGAAATCTTCATTTTGTCTGACTGTAAACCAGTTTTTCCAGTCACCAATAATTCCTGAAATTAAATGTATACTAATGAATGAACATATCACCAAAATAGATACACTAAAACCTGATATAGTGACACCTCTATCAACAGACCACCTGCCTATTAAGACCAGTGTTTTGTGGTCTCTTAGCTTTATATTTCGACCAAACGAAACCTCTATATAAAAATCACTTGTCTATTTAGGTTCCATTGCCTCTTTGCTTCATATTTTAACCAAAATACAAACCCTCTTTACAAAAACCACCTGTCTTTAAAGTCCATATTTCTTGAGTCCTATAGGTGGGTTTCATATACATGTTTTACTGGTAGTATGTGTATTATTTTGTATATGGCCGAGATAAAAGCATACAAACAATAGTTGTATTATGTGTAAATGAATAATCTGCTTGAACATGTGATACTGTCAGAGTAGTACACCACTTTTTGAGTGTACCATTGAAAGAAGTTTAAAAAAGTGTATATGACTAAAAGGAATATCTCCAAAGTCTGATAATCAGAGTTGTAAGAGCCATACAAAAGCACTGGATAACATGTACTGGGCCGAAATATATGCCTTGATGATAGCAATTTCAAATCGTTAAGACAGATAGTTTGGCCTAAACATGTAAATGCCTGGTAAAAACCTTGAATTACATTGGCCTCTGCAACCACAACAAAGGACAAAATCCTGGATCTAGATCTTTCATTAATAAAATACCTTACCTTTCCTGTAATGTCCGGGACCATTAGACCAGTAGTTCGCAGCAGCTTCGATGGGATCCTTTTCAGCTTTCATAACTTCAAATTCACACATGTTTGTTATATTTTTGCAGAGCTCTGATGTTTCTTCAGTTTGGTCAATTCCAAGGAACTGTGAAAGTCTAACAACCTCTTTCATCAGATTCTGGATTATAAAAATAAATATTGATAGAATTTTTTTATTTTAGCGAGTTAAGTAATGAATTTTAGTAATCATATATGTTACATCTATATACACATGCGACAGAATTTGTGATTGCAAAAAAACACATTAACAAAATCAGCCACCACCCAAGCGTGATACTATGAGTAGGTCAAATTTCAGAAGGTTCAAACAGCAACAAAGGGAACAAGAATTCTACACAGAAATTTTGAACAAGACACAAAAAACTGCAATTTGAGCTGCATTAAGAGAATCAAAGTGCATGAATCACAAATAATTGCACAAGAATGCATTATCAGCAACATAAAGGGGTGACACCCCGCTATAACGAATATGCCACTTTTGCTCATTGTTAAAATAATACAATTCAAATTTACCAGTTCCCCGTGGGACGGCCCCATATCAATAAAGAACGACAGAAATAATTCGGTCTCTTTTCCCTAATTCACGTATAAATACACGTCTCACCTGTTTCATGTCCTCATAGTGGACAATATGAATAGGTAAATCCTTGTTCTCATTTACAACTTTTTCCCAATCCAGAGTGTAATCAAACCAAGAACCAAAGTCAACTGCAAATAAGAGAGCAAATCCTGGATAAAATAAACTGAACAATATTAACATGTTAAGTCTTCTGTCTACAACACTGGTTGAAATCCAACTAGATAGAAGATGGGGTATATGAGACTAGTTTCACCTAACACAGGTATCCGGGGAATGGATTTTAAGCATTTAATAAAAAAAAAAAATAGCGTATCACATATATAAAAAGAGTACTTACATATATAAAATATATAAAAAGAGTATTCCCCGGGTAATTTTTTTTATTAAATGCTTAAAATCCATTCCCCGGGGTACATGTGTCACCTAATGAAAAACATTTGGAAAACGCTATTTAGTCGAGTAGGCATTTTACGAACCTAGAAATGTTCATTCCTATGAAGTTTTTTTGCTGTTTTGTTTTCCTGATGGGTCCTTGAACAAAACTAACTTAGTTGCCCTTCGGGCAAATTTGGGCAACTTGCACAATATACATAAATCCAAAATGGCCGCCAAACGTCAAATTGAAGTAAATACCTAATTTTACTCTAGGGACCCTATAGAATACAAAACAGCAAAAAAACTTCATAGGAAAAAACATTTCTAGGTTCAAGTATTGAGTATATGGGAGTGTCAACTCGACTAATTTATAAATGTTCACAGCAAGACCTAAGATATTTTTTATGTATACTATTATATACTACATCTGAAGACCAATCCCCGAGTGGTCTCATATCTTGACAGTACCGCATAGGCGTAGGAGGGTTTTTAATATTGGGGGGCCAAACCGAAGCTATGTCTATGTCGTGCCGCAGGTACGACCTCGTGCCTACTATGGCACGAGGCGGGGAGAGTATGAGGGGTGCTAAACCCCTCGCATAGGTGGGGGTCCGGAAAATTTTCAAAACTAAGTCCTGTCTAGACGCATTTTCAATGTATTGTGCATCGTTTTGAAAGGTTTAAAATACTGTGATATTAAGGCAAGATTATATAAAATGACCGTATGACACAAGTTCCATAATCAACCCTCTCATTTCAGATGGATATCAGAGGCTGATCCGGAATTTTAGAAAGGGGGCGTATAATGTGAGAGTGGAAGGCTCGAACCTTCTAGGGGGGTTCGAGGGCATGCTCCCCCGGAAAATTTTGAAAAAGTGGCGCAAAAATCCTGCATTCTGGTGCAATCTGAGCTGAACAATATGTATTATTAGCGACATAAAGGGGGGGGGGCGTATTCCCCCCACGCTGAATCCGCCACTGGATATGGGGGTACCCCGGAAAATTTTGACGCCCTTTTACAAGTATAATGATGAAATTGATAATTGGTTGGTTACCAGATGGACATTTCCTGTTAAAGCTCTTGTTTTTTTTTTTTTTTTTGTTTTTTTTTAGCATGATACAAAATTTCACACAATATATTGCGGGGGCCTGGCCCCCGCTGGCCCCCCTGCTCCTACGCCTATGTACCGCTCACCGCTTGGATGGTGACACATCATTATGCAGGATAGTTTGTTATGTCCCTGGTTTTCTCCGCACATCCCGGTTTCTCCACCATCCATGAATTGATCGTCTAAATGTAAGTCAAAAGTCTTGAATGCGGCATAATTTAAAACGCCACCATCCCACTTCATTCAGAAATCCATAAACAACATGATGCGCTTCTGTTATAATTTATACATACTTAACCCGTCAAGGAATCTATATACATAATTCTCCCATTTCCCTTTATATTCATACGGGAATATCTTCAGATGTAGATGGTAAAAAGACACAGCAACATCCTTCGGATTCCGGTCAACAAATACAATTTTACACTTTTTATCTACGATGGCTGTTGGTAGTTGATGTAGTTTCAGATGGGAGTTCAGAACCCTCGGCGATGGAAGTAATTCCATTTGGTCTTCTGATAGGAACTCTATGTTACAGCTGTCTTTCTTGTACGGTATATGTTCTGCTTTACCGTTCATCAACATGGAGACGATTTCCCATGTCCAGTGTGTACCTAAATGAAATATACAACAATTTGTGAAATAGTCCGTTTAGAATAGTGGGGTAATGGTGATTTACACCCTGTTAGTCAAGACCTTTCAAAACAGCCAGTTCTGGTGGAGGAAATTGGAGTACCCACCGATATTCGGAAAGCGAACTGATTCACAAGAAGATTTTTACCAGTGAAATTTGAATCTAGGCTGTGAGCCGCTATGAACTGTAAGCCGCCGCCGTTTTTTGTTTTCGCATCATTTTGGTCAAAGGTGTGAAACGAATTTAATATGTCTCATTGAAAAAGAGAAACCACTGCGGTAGCTCAGTTGGTAGAGTGCTCGCTCCGTAAGTGGGAGGTTGTGGGTTCGAACCCCGGCCGGGTCTGACCCAAGACTTGAAAGTGGGTAGTGACTGTTCTTTCGCCAAGCACTCGGCATTACGAAATGAAAGTCACGGTTCTTTTGGATGAGAACTTAAAATAAACGAGGTCCCGTGTCTTGGTAGGCTTGGCACGCTAAAGAACACTGCTGTATAATGCCATAAGCGCAACGCACAGGCTAAATTTCTGCACCTTCGCCTATAGCTGGCGACGTCTCGATATAAGTGAAATATTCTTAACTGGGGCGTTAAACACCATTGCTCACTCATTGAAAAAGAAAAGCCTAACACAGTTTTAGACATTTACTGTTTCCTTATTTCGTTCGATAGTTATTTTGTTATCTTGGTCGCTTTTTTTATTGCCAAGTTTATGTTTTCAGAAAAAATTCTGTATAACACTACCGGTATTTTTACTGATATGATAACGGGTTTACGTTTAATTTTTAACTAAAATTAAAATATTACCAAATGCACTTTTTGGCTACTATATGTATAAAAAACCAACATATCATGCAATCAATGTATATGTCTATATACAGTTACTGTTTTTACAATACTGGAAGGCATTGCACCATTTACATACCAATAAGGTATGAAGTGAACAATATTGGAGACATAAGCAAAATGTTTTCTTGGTATGTTAAGAAAGGTATGTAAAATCCAGGAAGATATCATAAAAGAGAAAACAAAATTAAGAACAGCAGTCTTACTTGATGGAAGATGAGCATGGAGTCGGGAGGACATTAGTAAAGAAAAAGAAACCCCAAACAATCATTAAGAAGTATCCGAGGAACACCCTCTGCATATTACGGATATACTTGCGAACAATATGCTACTTAACAATACATACAGTAGGAACGTTAGTTTGAAAAGTATTGTGATATTTTATTTTTAAAATTTCGTTCCAAAAATAAATAAATAAATAAATAAATAAAAATTAAAAAAATAATAAATAAATAAATAATTATAAATAATAAAAAAAAACAATAAAAGACCTTTAGACAAAGTTGCTTAGGGAACATTGCTTGATGAAGTCCGACCAAAAAAATTTGGGTAATTCGATGATGACTTGCGAGACACTAATATCTTACCTGATCTGGGGTAAGCACATACGATTACGTCATCCTTTCTACATTTCCAGTTTTTAATTGTCCGGAAATGTTCCTCGTGATCTTTTATTAATGCTGGAGCTAGCAATACACCATCTATATCCAAACATTTTAAACTTTCCCCGGCGGAATCAATCAAGTATTTATACGGCATATTGATAGGTCTAGAAAGTTTGTAATGTCACTTTTAGTCGTTTCATTAAACTGAAGGCGAGTTAATACTTATGCCAGATCACGCCACTGTTGACCTTTATTGAATATTCGTCTATCAGCAATTGTATACGTGAAAAATATACCACGTTCATAAAATATTTTGGTGACATAACGGGTGCTTTATCTGATTTTAGGATTTTGTGCAAAATGTCCGCTACACATTTTTGCAAGCATGATGTGTGGGCATTGAATATTAGTTTTTTGGTATTGTTCGTTTGATTACTCCTGTGTATTGTAAAACTTCCGATTTTCTTTTTTATGCATTGGATACCAAGTTATTAGTTGCAAGGATGCACCTTATATATCACAACAGTGGTTTTATAAATAAAACTGCTTAAATCGTTTTTATATATTTGATTATCGGTAACATACTAAATGAACATCTCCAATTAAACCGGGGATAGTAAATAGTAAAGATAATTGATTCGCATAACTAGCTGTGGTTCTAGTCTTTGATTTAAATTTGAAACGGTCGCATACAATACCGAGAGACGCTAAAATCAAGATCTTAGATTTATAATCATGTCAGACCATCTAACTCCAGTCCAGAATTACAGGTGTGAAGACAAAATCGGAAGCAGCACCAATGAATGTCGGAGTTTAACGTCTACATGTAGCATGTCGGCCAATGTGCAGATCATGGGAAAAAGCACCAAACATTCGCCGTTTTATATATAAATAGAAGTTGTATTGTTGAAACGAAAAAAGCAATGACATCAAGGGTTACAAGTGGTTTTCTAAGAATACTTAAAAAGCCATGGATGGTTTTTGGTTTACATACATTGAGCTTCTAGAATGATTATATTCAGATGAAACAAATTCTAAGAATAGAATTTCGACTGCAAACCATGTGTTTTAAAGTAATCAACACAATCATATAGGAATAAATATCCAAACGGTCAAAAACGCCAAGAGTATAACAGACAGTTGTAACGCCAACGCCGATTTGACGTTTCGAGTGAGAAAGATACATCTACTTGCAATTAACAAACAAAAAAAAAAAAAACAAAAACAAAAAAAAACAAAAAAAACCCGAACTAATAAACCTTACAGAAATGGATTTTAAACTATCTTAAATTGAAGAACACATTTTTGTTACTGTAGCTACGTTCGAGGCAACCGAGAAAGTTGCCCAAGTAAAATCGCCAATAACGTTTCTCACTGAAGACGGGGTCATTCACACATATCCTTCAAATGGTCATTTTGATCGACAGCAAACACTATCGGTTATTAAAACTGATTCTTTAATACGTGATGACAAAACCTGTTTATAAAAATGATTCCAATTGGGAACGTCACCAATGAATACCACGTGATACCATTTAACGTTTTTAAAGATAAAGAATAACATAATGTCAGCGTTTCCTGCTATTCCGGGAATTTGCATCGCTAACGTTGTCCAAAACGTTCCGGACAAACGGAAGGGCTATTGGTCACGTAGTATGCTGACGAGGCCCATGGAAAGTCATAGCATACACAATCTCACAGACATAGGTCAAATTGGAACATGCATGCCATCCTAAAGTAAATCAAAAATCTTTTTCTACAAAATAACCATATTAAGAACTATCCAAACGTTTATTGTAAAGCTTCGAAAGTTAGTTTTGAGTTCTTCATTTTCTCCTTATAAAACTTATCGAAATCTTCATTCTGTTGGACTGTAAACCAGTTTTTCCAGTCGCCAATAATTCCTGAAATGTATAAAAAGAGCACAAGATAATTTAACAGGTCAGTTCTGAAAACTCCTTGTTGGACTAGAATCGTGCATAAAGAAGGGGAAAAAGAAAGGAAAAGAATATTACAAAAACTAAAACAATTAACTGCTTAAAATGTTTTCAGAAATATCCAATGTGAATAGAAATAAATCGAAAAGTCTGACTGAAACACGGTATAAAAATGTTTTGTTGCTTGTTCTGTATTACTTTTTCGCCCAAAAGGCTACCAGTCCAGATTCGTATACACAGTTCTAACATCACACGATGTCCTTATTGCAATGTACAGCCAATGTCCATTCCATCTTTGGAAAAATTGTACGTTGTGTACACTACCATACACCGTGAAAGCTTACCTTTCCGGTAATTCCCAGGACGATCTCTCCAGTACGGTGCACTGGCCTCTATCGGATCTTTTTCACTTTTCATAGAATTAAACTCGCACATACTGGTTATACTTTTACAGAGAGACGATGTTTCTTCAGTGTCTTTCATACCAAGGAATCGAGATAATCTAGTCACTTCCTTCAGCAAGTTCTAAAATAAATAAATCAATCAATCAACCAATCAATCAATAAACGAAAAACTGCGCGTTTTACAGGGAGTCCAAGACTTCTATCAACATTATGAGTATTTTATATTCTAAAGGATAATGGCAGATGAGAAGTTTGTATATCGCATTTGGCTTTGAACAATATCAAGTTTTTATATGCTAAGAGAAAATTTTCACTGTTGAATTAAATTAAATCCTGGATGCTTGTTTATTGGATATGCTGTTTCTGTTAAGAATATACATTGTGTTTCTGTGGTGTATTTTATAATCAGGAGTTCCAACATTTGTTTGGTCTTCTTTGCCTTATTATTCGCTTGTATTGTGTTGTGTTCTTGGTTGTGTTTGCTGAACGTGCTAACTACATGTTCTTCAGTTACAAATTTATTCACAGAATTTTGATAAGATTTTTGATTGATAAATAAATAAATTGAAAAAAACTAAAATATGACAAGTAATATTATATTTATAAACTGAGTCTCAAACATAGAACCACAGCCCATTTAATGAGGCTTTGACAATGTTCCTTAAAGGTTCCTCTTGTTCTGTTGAAATTTTTGATGAAATATCCGGAACATGCCTGTACAGTATTCACGTACCTGTTTCATATCTTCATAGTGAAGAACATGAATTGGTAAATCCTGTCTCTCTGTTATAACTTTCTCCCAATCCAGGGTGTAATCGAACCAAGAACCAAAATCAACTGTAAAGTAAAATATAAAGACCCGGTGTCATGCTCAATCGATATTTTTTTTTAGTTTTTTGTTTTTAAAAGAGGAATATTAAATATATATATATATATTGCCATATCTACCGTATATAATCGATCGATTAGTTAGCGTTTTCATGTTCCATATATGAGGTATATGTATGAACATAATCGGATGACTTACTCTGTCGGGACACCCAGTCTCATTTCCCCAAGGGTCACATGTTTAACTTAATTTGCTGGTTTTCAAAATTTGTTTTTTCTTTTCTTTTGGGATTGTGATTTCTACAAAGACCGGTATAGATGCATAATCAACTGATCAACTCTACAATAGTACATATATTTGACAACACAACTGGATTTTTGAATGCCCATCTACTAAAGCCATGATTTTATTATCGGTGAACTGACTATCAGCCTGCATTGTTTCTTATATCTATTCCATTCCTTTTTATTTACCATGTTCTTAGACTTTGTTTTTCTGGCTAATTCAGCTAGATATGTGTTGTGTTTTGTTGCCCTGTGCTCGTTTTGTTAGTAGTAGGTGTTAACCATGTACCTCCCTTGATAAGAAGGTGATTCCGTTACTCAATTTAGAACAAAAGAGGCTAAACAAAGATGATGGCTGTTGCTCTGAGAAGATCGGAGGTGTTTCCTAGCAAGGAAGGTACATGTTTAGGCCATCTAACTTATTTGTCATTTTACCTAATCCGTCAAGGAATCTATACACATAATTCTCCCATTTCCCTTCATATTCATACGTAGCTGCCCTAAGATGAAGGTGGTAAAAGGACACGGCGACATCTTTCGGATTCCGGTCAACAAAAATAATTTTACATTTGTTTTTAATCATCTCTGTCGGAAGTTGGTGCAAATACAGATGGGAATTCAGAATCCTTGGTGAAGGGAAAGCTTCCATCGTGTCTTCAGAGAGGAATTCCATATTGTATTGTTCTTTCCTATAAGGTATATACGCAGCCTTTCCATTCACCAACATGGATACTATTTCCCATGTCCAGTGTGTACCTAAAATGGAATCATTCCAACTTGTTACAAATAGATTAAATCATTCTAGGTTTCAGTTGCCTGTATTTAAATTGAAACTGGCTTTTAAGAGCCAAATATCCCCCGTCCCCGTCTTAAACAAAATTTGACCTCGTTACCTTGACCCTTGACCTACTACACACCTAAATATAGTACACATCGTCTCATGTTGTTATACATTTGTTCCAAGTTTGAGCAAAATCAATCCGTAAAAGTGAAGGTTATTGTGCAGAAACTATTTTACACATGGCAATTCCTATACCGGTACATTACATCAAACTACATTTGCGGATGGGGGTATTAATATTAAAGTCGCCTAGCATACCGTTTTAAAACATTCTAATTAATAAAATTACCTTTCAAAATGTTTTTTTTAAATAGTATCCACTAATTGATGTTGAATAATTTTTCCAGAATGTGGTCTGGGTCGCGCTGGCTGGAGGAAAAGGGCATGACTTTATCCTGGATGTTCGTATACACCACATTTATTTTCCACAACTTACCTGACCTCGGATAAGCACATATTATAATGTCGTCTGCTCTTGATTTAAAGTTTTGAAGTGTCCTAAATTCTGCTTCATGGGTCGGGTTTGGAGCTGGGGCTAACAGTACCCCGTCTACATCCAAACATTTTATACTCTCCCCGGCAGAATCGGTTAAATATCTGTACGGCATGTTTGCCTTTAGTCACTGAACGTGTAACTTAGTTTAAATTCAATATAAGTTGTATGTATTATATTATTATAGTAATAAAATTATGCATGATCACGTGAATTTGTTGACTTAGTAATAAATTTAAATGTAGATGAACAACTAACATAATTTTAGTGTGTGTGGAACAATTTTGATTTTGTTGAACAAAATCTTCTAGTACAATTCATTGTTTAGCGTCTGGACGAAGCTAGCGAAACAATAAAAAAATCGATGCACAAGTCGAGTAACAATTGCATGTTCTATGATGGATTAAAACTCTTAGTTTTAGTTCAATAGCAAAAGTTTAGACAAATTATTTCGGAAAACTGATATTTTAAAGAAGTTTTCCAAATCTAAGGATGCTAATTTTATAAAAATCAGTGAACCAGAATGCATTCGAACTTGACCTATAACTCATAATGGTAGACTCGCATACCAAATATGATTTAAATATCTGCAGGCTTTTCAAAAAAAGGTCGGAAAAGGATTTTCCCAAGTCTAAGGCCAACAATTTCATTAAAAATCAGTGAACCGCAACGAAACTCAAACTTGGTTTGGAACTTATGATGTTGAATTCACATACGAAATTAAATACATATACAAGCATTTGAAAAAGTCTGGAAACTTTATTGCAACTCGGCTAATAACTTGAATAAGTGCTGTCGGATACCATCATCATTTTTGAACATCAGTTGAAATTTGGCTGAATGCAGTCTAATTTGATCAATTTATTATCATAATTGAATACATTAGCGTTTTTCACTCGGGGAATGTCTAATATATCAAAACTGAAAATGATGTACAGTCCAACCTGTGTTAAAGGCCACCTCTATATAAGGGCCACCTGCCTATAAAGGGCACTTTCAATTCCTCCCGAGCCATTTTACTCTTTATTTAACCTCTATATAAGGGCCACTGTTCAACTGAGCCAGAGGCCACCCTATTTTAGTACAAAATGGCTCATGAACCTGTCTATAAAGGCCACTTTTTATTCCTTTTTTGGCAAGTTTTGTTATAGTTTCTAAAAATTTATACAAAAATGTTAAGCCATGTAGTTTTTTAAAAATCTTGAAGCTAAAATTAGATTTTAAACATTGATTATTTAACTTTAAACCATTGATCATTAAACTAAGTACATATAACCAAATCTGTATGTTGATAAGAAAAGAATTTTTAAAAATTATGTTTTTGAGACTTTTTTAAAAACTTAAAAAAATTCTTAAGTCATTTATCCTCATGTCAACAAATGAAGCCATAAAGCACTAAGGATAGATTATTACTCATTATTAATTATGATACCTATACTATTTTCTATTGTTTTCATTACTGGTTCCTACCTATTAAAGAAAACATGTCTTTATTTAAGATATGTGTATATACTTGGTGGTTTTTAAGGGGTTTTTTTTTCAAAGATTGATAAATAGTGTGGTCAGAAGATTTTTCTTTAATTGTTTTCAAAGAAATTATTCTGTTAAAATTAGCTAATGCCTTTTTTGTAACAGAAATTTTAACAAATAAAATAAATAAATTAGAACTGCTCACTATTTTTCCTACTAATATTTATATTGATGTCATAACTGGATTTACAAACCTCTATATAAAGGCCACCTGTCCATAAGGGCCACTTTTGCAACTTCCCCGGAGTGGCCCTTATAGACAGGTTAGACTGTAATCCCAAAAAATACATGGCTACAACAAGTATACTATGTTGTATCGTTATTGCACAGGATAAAGAGCATAATTTTTTCAATCCCAAGATAACATTCACGCCGGTTAACGGAATAATATAGTCTAGTAAGACATGTTCCCGAGAATTTGGAATCAAATGTGAAAATAGCTTTTGTCAATGACCTTAATTATTTAATTTAAAATGTTAAAGTTGAATGTTAAATAAAAAACAAAGAAAAAGATAAAATGTGCAATTCATCAAAAGCGTCATGCGACTGCGCGATTTTGCGGATGTTAATTTCATCTATGACGTCATTGATTTTCTTGCCTGGATACCTACCTTTTTCTGCGCTCAACTCAACAGAGTAAACGCAAAAATAAGGCCAACAGTCAAAATGGGCTGTATTAGCTGTAAAATAGTGGACCCGACCGAGGGTAAAAACCTTGCTGGTAATAGCCCAAGAGCTAGTGGGGTTTGAAATATGTGTCAATGGCCAAAAGCTTTGAAGGTTGTTTCTGATAGAAAAATGTCTGTAGTTTTCGAATTTGGGCGTCTTGTGAATGAACTCGTTTCCGATTTTTTTTCAGACGCGAGTTTTTACACTAGAATCGCATTTTTCAGCCGGTTTTTCGGTAATTTGATAATTCTGCATTATGGACGCGATATGGCCTTAAAATGTCTTATTACTGATGCGGTTATCAAGAATTATGATCATTGTTGACATTTAAGTTAAAAACTTCTTGATACATTTCAGATTTTTTTTTAAAATAACTATTTTAGGAAAAAAATAGACCAAAAATTTTGCGTTTTTAATATTTTGCCCTCTTTTATGTCTTATAAAAAAATAATAAAAGCATTTAAGTGAAATGTTTTACCATATTGTCACAGCCTAATGTGTTTTGCATTCAATAAAAGTAGCTGCATATCATTTGGTAGGAAATTGCGGCACCCACAGTGGAAAAACTTTCCCCTACCCCAAAAATTGCAAATTTCTCAAAAAATCGATCTTTACTACAAATTTTGCTATTAGTTGCCATACTGATTGTTATACCGTGTAAGCTTTAATACTTGGGTGACAACATTGAAGACCTCTAACTAAAAACTTCTTGTTAAGCATTCAATCTCAATTTTGTGGCCAATTTTAAACAACCGAGTTTTGCGTTTTTACTTAATCTTTATTCGTTAAAGTCTTGTAGCGCATTCAAAAAAAGCCTGATTATCAATATACTATTTTATTTAGAATCCCTGATGTGTGTGCTTTATTGTGCAAGTATAATGTGTAACAAAATCGTCACATTAACCCATTACCCACGATTTATTCTTCCCCTACCCCAATATGCTAACGATATGCGAATTCACGGGATATACTGTGTTAGTGCTCTTAGACAGGCTGGTTCAAAATAACTCGTATTCATTCAGAATTATAATTTCATTCATCATCAGTGTCTTCACTATCACTACTGTCGGATTCACGTACATCCTCATCTTCTCCCATGTCATCCTCTGTAAAAGTTGTACTGTCCATCTTCAGTCTTATATCTTTCGGAATCTGTTCACCTTCAAACCAGTGAATCGCATACTTGTTATTTTCTTTTTTCCATCCATTTTCTTGTGGAGTATTTAATGTAGGACAACTGCAATTGGCATGTTTCCAAAAATATGCAACATATTCTGTTCGGAGGATTTTCTGAACAAGAACACTTTTACAAGGAGGTAGTGAACTCGGATCGGCTCCTTTGAGCTTTTCTAATGGGTCAGTTTGATTTGTTGGAGCGTATTTCTCTCTGAAAATGGCAAATCGTGCCTCATTTACTGTTTTAATGTTTTTTTTGCCATACATTTCACAGACAAAAGATTCCATTACCTTCATATCTCTTTCATTAACTCTTTGATTTGTTCCAATATTTGAGAAAACGCTTCTGAAAGTTGCACTTTTTTCAACGATATTATAAGGCCTAATTTTACCTTTTCTAAGAAATGCTGCAGTATAATCACATCCAGTGAAAGCATGGATAGCTGGAAGAACTTGGCACATTTCGATCCCAATTTCATTGGACAGTTTTGTTAGATCAATAAATCGCCTAGTATTGGTGCCGTCAGTGCCTGAATCCATCCATATGTTTGCATGTATTTGGTGACAATGATACAATAAAATAACCATTACATCCGTGTCATTTGCTCTAACCACTACGTTAGGAGAATCGGACCTTGAGGCAATGTATTGCACATGTAAGGTGATCCTGGTATCTGCCTCCTCGTGGGTACAGGCAAGATTGGACACTTCACTGCACACTACTGTTGCATCATTTTCGCAATAGAATTGATGGCAGTGGTCCTCTGTTGCATAATATAATGTATGGCCTGCAAGAATGTCAGCATAGTTATCATTCTTCCATTCTTGTAGCAAAAACGATAGTAATGACCTCTTGAAATTAGCAGATTTCAAAGCTGAACGGAAATCATGAGGTCGCTTTTGTTTTGGGCCCATTACTACAATATCTGGTCCACTGCTCTCTCCTCGCATATCTCTTTCAATATCTTTGATGGATGGATGGACATATGTGTCACAAACAAAGTGTATTTCTTTTGCCAGTTTACATAATAGCTTGAGAATGGTTTTGGCTACACCTTCAAAAGTATCTGGTAGGTTTGACAGCAACTGTATAAGGAACATGGCATCAACGACATAAGCATCAATTTGATTTGCAGCTGGAGGATCAGAATGAGCCTTGCTCTCTAACATTTTCATAAGTATTGATTTGTCGGTTTTATTCATATTCCCGTCAATTTGTGCAAGAGCTGGCGGCACGGGAGTGAGAGGATATTCAAAAACTTTCTGCAAGTTTATATCTGTTGTCGTTGCCAAAAACAAAAGCCTACCAAATAGATCACGTGAACACTGTAGCTGTATGATTTTCTTTGCTTTCACCTCAACCCGAACCTTAAGTGCCAAAGATGCAAAAGTGCGCAATTTGTTTCTTGTAATAGGTTTTTCAAATCTAGAGGGATCTGCAAAACAGCCATTTCTAAAGTCGTGAAAAGATTGCTCGCCATATTTTACACAACTAAGTATCTCATTTTTCACATCATCTTTGACTCTGTTACCAGTTGATATGCACAGGAGATCCTCATTTCTTATCTCTGTATCAAACGGATTCTTAGTTGCTTTAATACAGTCGATCAAACTACTTACATCTTTATTATCTCTCTGAATTCGCGACGGCTTGAGCTCTTGATTCACATCCCCCTTTTTCCGGATTCCAGTTTTTGAGAGAAGAGCACCAACGATAGCACTGCGGACACTTCGTGTAATCATCCATCTTCGCCTGGCCGTATATGACTGGCTGAATGCAGAAATGCCAGTTAGACGAGATGCAGCATCAGCATTGATTGTCTGCTCAAGTGTCATGTCCACTGGAATTCTGGAAAATGATTTATTCGAGCGTCTTATAGACAAACCACCATTCTCAAGCATTGCTCTTGCTTGTGGATGACTTATATCAATGTTAAGTAAATTTAAGTGATAGCGTGTCATCCATCTTGCATAGTTTGGTCTATTAGCTGCAAAAAATACTGGACACATTTTTCCTAAGCAGTAAGTAAATAAAGGTAGATCGTTAGTTCGACAAGATCTACTGAAAAGTAACAGAAGTTCAACTAATTCAATATACATAAACCAATACTGTGCTGTTGATCCATGGTTTCCAGTTCTTGTGTCATTGGAAAAGGCTTCATACATATCAAAAATAGATTTTAAATTTTCTTGCTCTAGAACGTTTTGCATTTCTTCTGAAGAAGTATTTGTAATGAATTGTTCTAACTGCTCGTATAAAGATTCAGATATCTGACCATGCTCTTCCAGAAAAGACCGAAAATGGAGAATACGGAAAGAAAGAGATAATATAGTATGCATTCTCTGACATCTGTTATAATGCTTCCCTTTTATGAACCCATTTAGAGACCCTTCTGCCAGAACTTTGGTCTCGGTTAGCACATATGGTCCGCCAGAGCCCTCAATTAAGTGACCAAGAGCGCCAAAATATGCCAACATTATATGGAAAGGACCAAAACATATGAAAATATTGTCGTACTTTGGTGATTCTTCCGATTGTATCTGCATCGCTGGTTTAGCTATGGCAAGATCATAGTGGACAATTGCTGTGTTATCAGAACATTCCCGTGCCACAATCTGCGATCGACGTAATGTTTCCGACACCACATCTAATCGGGTCGGTGGCAAACTTATATTGTCCATATAGCCTATCACTTGCTCTGGTAGATGATCTACTGTGATTAGAGAATTCCATCCTGACCACATGGGTATATTAGAAAATAAATGGTGACAAATCACCCATGTTAAATCCCTTTTTCTGGTCTCATTTAAATTAGAGGGGTCCGAAATTGCTTTTACGGGATATTGAAATTTTGTTATTTTTGGACGCTTTCTGTAAGATTCTAAAATAGGGTCCTCAATATCTAAAGAGCGTTTACGTTTCAATGACTTTGTTTGTGTAGTGGATACTTGTGGAATTCCTAGAGAGTCCCCCATTGAATGTTGTTCGTCGGGAGTGTTCTGGTAACATATTCCAACTGTGTCGTGCAAAGTTCCGCTTCCAGACAAAGTCTCGGTGTTTTCATCATAATTATCCCAAGCCGTTCCGGTTGACAAGTTTGGAATTTTCAGTAATCCATCAGGAGTTAGCTGATTCCTGTCTGATATTGTCATTGCAAGTTCAGTTTCAAGTGTCTCCGCAACATGGTAACTTATTGAGTGCCCTAAATGATTTAGTACTTCAATAATTTTCCTACTACCAGTCATACTTTTAAAACCCAGTCCAAGACATAAATGTTTTGATGGCTTTATTTCGCCATTGGTTACAGCAAACAAAGCATCATCTGCTGCTGAACTGATGCATCTATTCATTCTTTCAGAAGGTTCTTTTGTTGAAGACCCTGTATATAGAGTTTTAAAAAACTGCATAAGTATGTCTGGGGGGTTAGCTTGGCCTTTCTGTATTTCATTTACAGTCAATGGGTTCTGTAATTGGGGACATGTCTTTGACATTTCTAATATTGTATTTCGCAACTGGTATGCAGCTTCAGTGACTTTGGAATTTAATAAAAACGTATTATGGAAACCTATAATCTGATCTGTATCTAGAAAGCTTGGATATAATATTTTGCCTTGTCGTTTACCTATTTTACTCATGCAAATATCATCTTTGAAGTGATTTAGAAGTTTTACTTCTAAAGTCTGGATGGTATATGAGGAGCAATCAAGACCAATGTCCATCAGCATTGTAGTGTAATATTCATACAAGGAGGCAATTGTTACAGCTTGACCTTGTGCTATAACGTTTTTATTTATGTATTCGGTCAACCATTTAAATGCTTTTTCGTGTCCTAGCCTAATGTTGCCATATTCTGTCTTAGCAGACCCGGGTATACACCTCTCAGAAAGATTTAAGTAATGTTTTCGGCAGCTATGGTGATATTTAACCTCTTTAGCAACAAAATCTATATCACAAACTCTGGCAATCATATCTGTATCACCCAGAACCATTGCAGCATTTTTTATTTTTCTCCCGCTTCCAAACTTTCACAATTGCCTAACTGTTCCCTTTTCTTACCCTTCGTCAGGAGGCCACAAAACAAACATACGGGAAGAAAAATACCGGAGGAGGAAGTTTCGTCCGATAAATGTTCAGTGTGGGATCTTAAAGTGTAAGAAACTTCTTCTACTTCTACAGTGGAAAAAGACTCTAGTTCTTTTTTTGAGACAGCAGTGAAGTTCTTGTAACACATTCTGTGATAACCATTGGTTTTAGGATCAAAGTTTTGAGGAAGATCTTGACAAATTTGTTTATATTTGTGGGATTTTGTTTTCGAAAGACGATATTCAGCAACTTTTGCCACTTTACTCCATGTTGTTTCATCAAAAGGTTTAATTTCTATATCTTGGAAACGTTTATCGACATGAAGGCAACAAACAAGATTTGTTTCATCTGTGCTATCGCCCTGTAATATCTGTTTCCCCTTAGATGTATCCAGCCGTGTGCTGGCCATTTTGCAACACTTCTAATTGAAATGACAATGAGTTATCACAAACAAATCGCAAATATTATTTACAGTGATTTTAATTCAGTCACGGAATCAAATAGAATTAACAAACAGATTACTTATCTGCGTCAAAACTTCATTGATTCTATTGTGAACACGGATTCTTTTTAAAAACAAATATTAAATAAAATCAACTTGTTCACACGAAATATAAACGGTAACAAAACAATAGAAAAAAGGGGTGAATAGTTTTTTCTTACTTATCATAAACAACAACCATATGAAAGTATCTATAATTGCAACCACGTGTGATTTGCAATGACAGAAAACGTAACACAAACGCTTTGCGCAGCGCATCTGCCGAGTCATACAAAAGGGCGTGGCACTATCATTGCTTAATAATACAAAAAATCAAAGCATTGAATAAACAAGCTAACAGCGTAATTTACTATATGTTTCAAGTACAAATTTACGTTATAACACTCTACCGTGTTTAAAATCTCACTGCCTGAGAACGCACAAGTGTAAAATCAATATCTCGCGAACTCGCTTATTTATTGCATATGGGGTAGGGGGAAGAATAAATTGTGGTGAAAGGGTTTGTGTGACGATTGTGTTATACATTATACTTGCACAATAAAGCACAAACATCAGGGATTCTAAATAAAATAGTATATTGATAATCAGGCTTTTTTTGAATGCGCTACAAGACTTTAACGAATAAAGATTAAGTAAAAACGCAAAACTCGGTTGTTTAAAATTGGCCACAAAATTGAGATTGAATGCTTAACAAGAAGTTTTTAGTTAGAGGTCTTCAATGTTGTCACCCAAGTATTAAAGCTTACACGGTATAACAATCAGTATGGCAACTAATAGCAAAATTTGTAGTAAAGATCGATTTTTTGAGAAATTTGCAATTTTTGGGGTAGGGGAAAGTTTTTCCACTGTGGGTGCCGCAATTTCCTACCAAATGATATGCAGCTACTTTTATTGAATGCAAAACACATTAGGCTGTGACAATATGGTAAAACATTTCACTTAAATGCTTTTATTATTTTTTATAAGACATAAAAGAGGGCAAAATATTAAAAACGCAAAATTTTTGGTCTATTTTTTTCCTAAAATAGTTATTTTAAAAAAAAATCTGAAATGTATCAAGAAGTTTTTAACTTAAATGTCAACAATGATCATAATTCTTGATAACCGCATCAGTAATAAGACATTTTAAGGCCATATCGCGTCCATAATGCAGAATTATCAAATTACCGAAAAACCGGCTGAAAAATGCGATTCTAGTGTAAAAACTCGCGTCTGAAAAAAATCGGAAACGAGTTCATTCACAAGACGCCCAAATTCGAAAACTACAGACATTTTTCTATCAGAAACAACCTTCAAAGCTTTTGGCCATTGACACATATTTCAAACCCCACTAGCTCTTGGGCTATAAAGCCAGACTTCCAGGAATACCAAAAAAAGAAAAGAAGAAAATTCTTCTGAAGAGGAAAAAGATCTTAGGAGAAATAAAAGCAGTTGACATCAGCAAAGAAAAGGCCAAGATTCTTCAACAGTTGGAAGAAGAAAATATCATCGCAAAGAAATCTTCTGGTGGAGTAGCTTATGTTTTCGGGGACGACGATGAAGAAAACCAAGCTAAACCTAAAAACCCACCACAGAGAATTATGGATAGATTGGAAAGGCCTTCTACATCACATGGATTTAATTCCGAAGAAAAGGAAATAATGGCAGAATGTCTTAAGAAAGAGTCGTTGCAGGAAAAGGTATTACTCTTATTCACGCATATTTAATATAAAGAAACATACAATGTTGCATTCCAAAATCACTATTATTGTAGATGACATCTATAGTATAGGCCTGCACACTTTATTTATTTATTTATTTATTTATAAACCATCCATTATTTATTTATTAAAGTAATTAAGTTATTCAATTGTTCACTAATTCATCTATTTAGTATGGGTTTTTTTTCTGTGACATGCAAAATATTGTAATATTATAATTGTCTAGGAAACCGGTTTATATAAGAGTTTACTCTTGTTCCGGGATCCTCTTTATATTATTTATTTGTAAATTGTACTTGAAACATAAATAAAATATTGTTTAAACTATAGTATAGGCCTGTCGAAAGTTTAACATTTAGCTAGCTAATTAGTGCCGAATCCGTATCTTTTGGTCCCATGTTAGCTATATCTCGGTGGGTTCTCGGCAGTAACCATCTATCTCTCGGTAGCTCTTCGGTCATACCTCAATCACTAGACAGCCGAATTTCGACTCCCAAGTGTTAAACTTTCGACAAGTCCGTACTGTAAGCGCTTATTTCTAGTATGTGAAATTTCACAATTATCTGAAAACAATTCTTTTATTGAATGATTAATAACATTTCGAAAAATTAAAAAATCCGGTCTTTTTGGTGATTACTTTTATATTTGCCCCATGTTTCATTATGAACATATAATATGAAAAGGTTTTGTACGTAAGGCCTTGGCAGCAATAAATTCTTGATCTAGCCAACTTTCTACGATCTTGCCCCGAAAAAGGAATGAAGGTCATTCTAGTAATTTTCTTCGTCGGAACTGTTAATCTATACTGGTATATAAAATTCTCTCTCTCTCTCTCTCTCTCTCTCTCTCTCTCTCGCTCGCTAGAGCAAGGGCGTCAAGTCTTAATTTAGGAGAAACATTCATTTCATACAATAGGAAAATCTTTGTTGAATCCCGTCCTGATTGATCTTATAAATCCAGATTTAATAGAGAATTAAACTAGGATAAAATTGGTATAAAAATATTTTTACGTATCTGTAGGGCCGCCTTGCCAAAATATCAGAAGAAAGAAGATTTATAGCAGAAATGAACCGCGAGAAAGCGTTGAAAATTAAAGCACTCGAATTGGAATGGAAGCTAAAACAGCGTGAGAAGAAACAAGAGGAATTAAAGAAAAGAAAAGAACAAGAAAGCATTGATGTCAGTTGCCGTAACTATGAAAAACAACAAAAGGCAAAGTGCAGAAGATTTGTAATTGAAAGATCCATGGAACAGAATGCCACAAGCAAAACAGATGAAAAGGAAAACGGATCAGATTCTCGGCTTGATACAACAAGCAAAACAGATAAAAAGGAAACCGGAATGGATAACAAGAGTGTTACAACAAACAAATCAAGTGTAAAAGGAAACGGAACGGATTACAGATCCGATTCTGGTAAGTGTAATTTAGATCCATCGTGCCATTTCGCAAGTATCAACCTTGTTATCGACTAATTTCACCCCCGCCACGCCACTGCCACCATCACCAACACCAACACCGTCGCCTCTACGCCTCCTCCTCCCCTCCTCTTCATAACATGAAACAA
This sequence comes from Anadara kagoshimensis, assembly GCA_021292105.1. Taxonomy (NCBI): domain Eukaryota; kingdom Metazoa; phylum Mollusca; class Bivalvia; order Arcoida; family Arcidae; genus Anadara; species Anadara kagoshimensis. The sequence goes on along the minus strand of CM037858.1, from coordinate 7,240,277 downwards.
ATACAAAAAGAAGAGAACACAATAAACAAATTATAATTCATGATTATAAAATTGACTACTTTGGACAACCACTGCCGGGTCAAATTTAAAAAATTGTATCAATGTCAATATTTTAAAATAAGCTCCTGTTGTAAGATATCGATCTGAATTATTAATTTTGATCTAATTTAGTGATTGTGATAAGATGCTTCTGGGGTAAAATAGGGATTTGTGTATTATACATCTTTGGTGAGGACCTCGGCTGCCAAGTTGTCATGATATAAAAGTGCGCGCTTACGGACCACAGTGCCTCTCACCGCCTATGTTACTCGGTCAGATACCAGTGTGAGAAAGTTTGCTTCCCGAAGGTCGGTAGTTTTCTCCAGGTACTCTGGTTGCCTCCACCATCCGAGAATGGCCGCCTCGATATAAGTGAAAATATCGAATAAACGAAAACACCATCACTCCACTCCACTAAACATTGATTGCAAATACAGTCCAACCTGTCTTAAAGGCCACCTCTATATAAGGATCGCCTGCTTATAAAGGCCAGTAGAATTCTATCCCAATTGTTCTTTATTCATATTAATTGAACCTGTATATAAAAGCCACCTGCCCATAAAGACCACTTTTACTGGTTCCCTTTGGTGGCCTTTATAGACAGGTTTGACTGTATAACTACGAGATCTTAAATTAATTACAAATGTTCTGATTTGTTACAGGTATGCCAGAAGTTGCTGTCTAAATCAATCCACTAAAGAAGACGCCAGAAAACCATTACAGAAGACACTAC